>JADLZN010005920.1:0-198017 GCA_018155175.1 Sinocyclocheilus anophthalmus
AAGATGGACAATGCAGTAGAGGATCTTAATGCATCACTGAACCTTTTTGAGGAGAAGTTTCTGCAAGACAGACCATTCGTTGTTGGTGATCAGATCTCATTGGCCGACCTGGTTGCTATTGTGGAAATCATGCAGGTATGTATGCAGATTATTCAGTTTCAGATAAAGCAATATTATAACCTGAGAATTTAAGGCAGATAATATCTGACACTCGATTTATACTTGATAAGGCCTTTTTGTTTCAGCCTGTAGGTGCTGGTATGGATGTGTTTGAGAATAGACCCAAGCTCAAGGCATGGAAGGACAGAGTCAGAGCAGAAATTGGGGCTGAGCTGTTTGATGAGGCCCACCAGGCAATCCTCTATGCCCAGGAGGCAGTGAAAACCATGGACCCCAAAAAGATGGAACACTTTAAACCCACAATTTTGAGATATTTCCTCTCATAAACAAACTGGTAGACATTGTTGGTTAAAACAGACATTTATTCATGAAAAAAAAACGACTTTATAATTTTCTAAATACACTTTCCATTTTGTGTAATCACTAAGAATGAAATCAGGTTAAGTTGAATAAGTTGACATATAGCTTTTGTCATATTTCAGTGAATGAATGCAATAATCAACCTTTCTGTGTTAACTCGACCTCATAAAAAGAAGCAAACTTGGAACGTTTCCAGCTGTGTTCGCTCTCAAATTCTGAATTGCTGCATTCACTGTGACCTTATTTGAAAAACTAGGCAATAACACAGACACTCAATACAGCATTGTTTCAGAAAATCACTTGACACCCATGGGAAGGAGCTGGGAGGAATGTTTCCTCCCTCTGTGTTTATGGAATGTAATCAGATATTATATGATTTCCTGCAGAATACTCCGCATGATAAGGAATAGCATTTTGTTAATTTCTTGTAGAGAAAAGGGGTCCATTCAGTCAGCAGCATTTCCATTAAATCTCTCTAATATTGTCAATAAATGTATCTTTTGTTATCAGTCTCAGTGGTGTATTTACCCTCTTCTCTACAAGTTAATTATTCTGGGTTTTTTCCCGCATAGTTTCTCTTATTTATTTGTATTTTATTTTTCCATGTTTACATAGTACTGCATTAAAATTAACTCTTGTTGGGCTTTGTGGTTTTCTATTAAGAGGAACAGATAGTAAAAACTGGAACAATAACTAAACAATTACTCAATTTCTCATACAAAGCCATCATATGGTTAATCCTTATTTGGATGTCAACAATTGCTTTAAATCTGTTCTTGAGTTGTACATGATCTCCAATCTCAGAAAGTGAGATGACAATTTAGTGGGAAGTGTGTAAGTACCTCTCTGCGGCATCGTGGAAAGTCACAATATCAACAAAAGATTGTGCTTTCAGCGCACCCTGTCACTAAATGCATCACTAAAATGAACCAAAACTCAGTGAATCCTTCACACACAGACATGAGAAACATATCTAAAGTTAGCTTGATGTATCTGCTTTTAAATGAAGTCATATCGAAAACAAATATTCTCTGATGCAGTAATCCGTATGACAGGTATACTAAAATGTTTTAGGAGGGATTAATCTTTTATCAGTGCTGTTTCATACCTTTTGTAACCATTTTAAGTACATATTAAAATTAAGCTGAAAGAACTGACAATTTTCACTGTGAAGTGTTTAGTTTAATTTTATCTTTTTTTCAAATACCTTGAAAGTAAAGTAATTAGAGCGATTACTTTTTACCTCAGTATGTATCAACTTAACAGTTTTCAAGTAGTCACAAAGTCATTTTGTAATCATTACTTTTTTGAAGTACCTGCCCACACTGTTGGGCTTGGATTGCTAGGCTGAATGAACTAATTCTTGTGAAACGTCAAATTGTTGAATAAATATATTTTTTTAATTGGGTGAGTAATTTTTTTTTGGCGTGTCGCTCAAAATTAGCCACACAGTGCGCATTCCAACGATTTTGCCCAGCACGGGTCACGTATGTTTGGGAGCCAGGATTGAAACAAAACTCTGCAGGGCTCCGGCCCTCCAGGAATTGAGTTTGACACCCCATGGTCTAGACGATTTAAATGCACACTAACCTCACTGGTGCCACCACCTTCATGGGTTATGAAGAGGATATGGCTGCACCTGCATGCTCATACCTTGTATTGTGTACGCTGTTTACTCAAGGGCTGTGTGCAACCTTTTGGCATTAATATACACAGATTTGAACAATGTCTTTTGGGCAATCAGTGTTGGGTGTAACAAGTTTGCTTTAATGATCTTAAACCAGTGGTTTTCAAACTTTATAGGTTCAGAGTCATTCTGACTTGTCATAGTTCAAGGGCCCTCTCTAATACATGCTATGATTTTTCCTCTTATGCTGAAAGTATGTTTTCATACTTGTTTAATCACTGAAACTAGGACTGTCAAATAATTTAACTTGATTAATTACAAGTCATTTCAAATAGAAATAGAAATGACTTTACAAATCAGGAAACTAACTTGTATTCAAAACTGGTCACACTGGTCAACTAGCATTTAACATTTCAAAAGAAACTTAACATGAGTAAATATCAGGTTGTTTGGAAAAGTACAGAAACCACAAAATTTGCCTATACAAATATGCTAACAGTTGTACGCTGCATTAAATAATGTCAAGTGAGAACTCAGTGGTGCTGTTTCTCCAGATTTTTAGGAGATTTAGCATTTTTTTTACTAAATTATTTGAAAAATCTCATTTAAATGTTCTGATTTGAAATATTGTTAAGACATTTGTTTGAGAATTTTTTTTAATTTTTTTTTATCAAAACTGCACAAAAAACATTTGACCATACTGTTTACTAACAGCAGTAAATGTGATTTAGCAGTTTACACTGTCTTTAAGGAAATTTAAAAAAGCACAGCTATTTTTAGGTATTACTTGAAATCACATGCTTTTAAATGTTTCAGGAGGATGGATAATTCTTTGTGCTGACCAATATGATCTTCACCCCAAATCAAACACAGTCCAAATGTGCTGAGGTGAGTCATTATGGGAGGCATAGTGCTCTTTTGTCACTTAATAAAAATTATGTGATTAAAACAAACATTACTCGCTGAAATCAAATACCAAATAGTTAACTGATTTTAATGTAATTGTAAATTGTAATTATTTTAAACAATAGAGAAAAAAAAGCTGAACCAACAAGTAGCAGAATTAGAGAATACTGCTTGAATTTTTCTGTGTCAGTATCTTGTATCATGTATCTTAATCTTATTTTAACTTGAGTAACTTAGAATCCGACCCCAGCATCCATATGCACTTCTCACAGGGACTGCTAAAGGGGCTTCAATGATGCTCGTGGAAATTGTATGGCTCAGTATATACATTAAATGCAAGATGACACTAACTATGACTTGTCATCTTTGCAATCCCATCTATTTGACACATACATAAAACATTTTATTTTTACAGGTGTTCGGACAGGCAGATGTGTCAATTACAATGACACGGTGAAGACTTGTGAAGTGCTGTCCTGGTGTCCTTTAGAGAAGATTGTTGAACCCCCAAAGTAAAATCCTATATCTCTGTTGACTCGAAATGTTTTTATATATAGACATTTGTGTGTGTGTGTGTGTGTGAATGATTATGTTTTTTTCCCCTTCTTGACATCTCAGTCCACCACTTCTGGCAGATGTTGAAAACTTCACTGTGCTCATAAAGAATAACATTCATTATCCCAAATTTAATTTCAACAAGTAAGCTTTTTAAATGCATTGTTTTTGTTTTTACTTAGATGGCTGGGAAAAAAGTCAGTGGATTGTCTGTTGATGTTTTAACTGAATGAAACATGCTCCTTATGTCCTTACAGAAAGAATATCCTTATAAATAGCTCCTACTTGACACAGTGTGTGTTCAGCCGCAAGACAGACCCTGACTGCCCAATCTTCAGACTCAAAGATATTGTTGAAAAAGCCGAAGAGGATTTTCAGACTATGGCAGTCCATGTCAGAGACTTAATTTATGTTTATCTGACATTGCTGAATTAAAATGGTCTTAATACTGACATTAGTAAATGTTTTAATAGCATTTTGTGCACTTTTTTCCCCTTCTTCTTAGGGGGGAGTGATGGGAGTGCGGATCTGGTGGGATTGTAACCTTGACATGCCACAGAGCTGGTGTGTGCCTCGTTACACTTTCCGCAGACTGGACAACAAAGACCCTGAAAATAACGTGGGCCCCGGGTACAACTTCAGGTAGGAGGTGTTTGCAGTTAGTAAAAGCGGTTCCTGAAAGGAAGTGAGGTTGCATTAAATGAGTGTCCTTTGATTACATCTCATTTAATGCAACCTCACTTCCTTTCAGGACATTGATGGCACAGAGACCAGGACACTTATCAAGGTTTATGGTATTCGCTTTGATGTCTTGGTATTTGGCCAGGTGAGAGACTTTAACCTTTGTAATGTTATATATTATGCAGGTTAGCATCAATGTAGGTGTTTAACACATACTTAACACTTTTGTTTCTAATACAGGCAGGAAAATTCAATATCACACCAACACTTCTGAATATAGGTGCAGGCGTGGCACTTTTAGGCCTGGTACGTATGTCTTTTACTCATTGGAATACAATAATTTCAAAAATTAGAGCTGACTTTTCGGTGCATATTTCAGTGTCATTTTAAACAGTGCTGCATATTAGAATGATTTTTGAAGAGTCATGTGACACTGAAGACTGGAGTAACGACTGCTGAAAATTCAGCTTTACAATCAAAGGAATAAATTACATTTTAAAAATATATTAAAATATGAATGTTAATTCTAATAATATTTCACAATATAATGTAGAATAAATGCAGCTTTGGTGAGTATAACAGACTTGTGGCCAGGTGAATGTTATCTGTGATTGGATTGTCCTGACATTTATGAAAAGAAAGCAACATTACAAAGAGCAGAAGTATACATATGTTGATGACCTTGGACTTGTGAGTATTTATGCCCTCATTGAACATACAAATGCTTGCTACACTTCTTAACAAACATTTTTGTTATTTTAACATCATCTTAGTTAACTTTCTGTAATTGCTGAAGTTGTCTTGTTATTAAGAAACTAACATGAGATATTTCTTTCAATTAGCTATCCAGTGAAGAAACATAGAAGACGGCTTCAGCCAGCTACTAGGCTACACACTCTCTGTGGCAACATTCTCTCTAATAAGTTAGTATTGTCTCACCGATTTTATAAAATGCGTTCCAAAATAAATAGTCCAGAAGTCACTAAATAAAAAATATTTCGTTGGGTTTATTCAAAAGGCAGCCATGTGAGCTTCTATTTACCACTACTTTGTTAAGGAACAGAAATGTCTCTGAAAGATATGGAATTATACGAAAAAAAATGGCAAGTACTAATTTTTAGAGCCATGACTGTAGGTGTTGCGGGGCCATCAACAGTCTATCATTTAATTATACGATTTTCCCTTTTCTCCGTTCGTTTCGCCTGTTTGTTCCCGGGGGCGAAATCCCCCACAAGGGGCCCAAACGCGGTCCTTGGGGCCGAGGTCCGCAAGTTGAGCCGGCCAACCTGCCTCAACACCCTGCCGGGAGGTTGCTAGTACTTTGCCTAGTAATATGTCTAGTTCAAGAAAGACTTGGTTTCCAGGTGTGTCGGAGTGGGGGTTGGATCTTAAACTCAGCTGGACAACCGCCTAAATGTGTGCCCAGGACCAGAGTTTTGGGCACCACTCGGTAAAGTGTATCCGGGGGGGAGGTTTCCGACCGGGGAGTCGAGAGCCTCGGTGCCGGTAACACTGCTCCATGAGGGCAGTAGGAAACACATACCTCCGATTCCTAGTTCAGAGGTAATGTATCCTCTCTTTTTTTCTCTTCTTATTCCGTTAGTTTAGTCTTGCTTGATTGGCGGCCACTTGATACTGGGAGTCTCGTAACATTTGGCCAGTGAGTATGAAAAACGATACGGTGCCGGGTCATTCTAATCTAGCAAATTCCTCATTTGTTTTGTCTGATCACATCGAAAAGACAAAATATAACAGAGACGACTCCGCCTGCTTAGTTAGATGTATAATACAGTCGTGGACTGAACACTTGGGTGAAACATTTTATACATATTAAAAACTGAAATTCAGATGACAGCTCAACAGAAGGTCCCTTAGAATTGTCTGGATTGTAGAGACTAAATAATTTACCTTGCCCTCCATTCCATCTCTTACACAATCGGTGGTACGATTGGTAAACGGATGTTATATGAATATGTTAGTTATATTCTGTTTTTATGTTAATTTGCAGTAGAAGCTTTTATGTATCTATACAAACTAATGAAAGGAGAAAATTCATAGAAAGAGTAAGATTGCTGGTACATACATTAATGATAGGCTTAACCAATAGAAAAAATACTACCTATTCACATTGTGCTACCAGCCCTTTATTCCTGTGGTTTGGGCTTTTTTTAATGTCTATACTATACAGACCCGCTACCCTCAACCTAAACCCTCCACCCTACCCGTTACCCTAAACTTACCCTTAAAACAACGTAAATATTTTTTTGTTAGCACAATCTGATAGGTAGCATGTTTCGTGGGTACACCGGAATAATAACATGTATGCAAAATTGCTAGAATTATTCAACGCTTATTCAAAATTCTATTAAAATAGATGTCAATAATTTTGTGAATTGATGCAAGGGGGATGTTTTCTCTTTATTAGTAAACTTAAAATATTCCTGGCCAACATACAGTATATTGAATTATCACCATCTGTGAAGTGCAATTTCAAACCGTACAGCTGGTTCACAAACCTATTTCTGACTTATTATAGTCCTTAAACGGTCATGTCTGTTAAATGTGTCAAATGTGTCTGTGACACTCTAGAAATAAGAGTTTGTTGATCATCTCTATCATGTCCACCCATAATAGTACTTGACCTGTGACATTTTTGACCCCTCAGGGTCTGAGTGGTGCCCGGTTGCAGCCGTTGTATGCTCGCTCTTTGAGTTTGACCTCCAGTCAGAATGTTTCGGAGACTCCCCCGGCGCGGGCTGACAGCACCTTTAAGGTCACCATGGTCCCAGGAGATGGAGTTGGACCTGAGCTGATGACTGCTGTCAAAGAGGTTTTCAAGGTACTGATGCACTTTCTCAGTCATGTTTTTTTCAGACACAAGTAAACTTTAACATTGAATATGATATAATATGCTTTAGTGTTTAGGGTTAAACATCTAACCATTAGTGGCCTTCTTCTCATCCTTCATCCTGTGTTCCAGCTTAGCCCTCTTTCATGCCTTATACTTGCATCTCACTTGTTCCTACTGCCTTTTTCGCCTCATCCTCTAGGCAGCTGATGTTCCTGTGGAGTTTGAGGAGTTTCATTTGAGTGAGGTGCAGAACATGGCCAGTGAGGAGAAACTGGAAGATGTGTTGTCCTCCATGAAGAACAACAGAGTCGCCATCAAGGGTAACATTTTAACTGCTGATCATGTCGTAATATTTTGGCTGTCAATTTAAAATGTTAAATTAGTGCAAGCTTATTTATATTTTGATGTACTGTACTGACAAATGCTAATTTGGCATTTGAAAGAAATGTTTGATTCAGTTCTTCTGTCGTGCTTATGAAGATTCACACTCCTATGGAGTACAATGTGAATGGCATCATATTAATGAGACTGATGTATATCCTTTAATGGGGTTGTTCATTGCGATTTCCCTTTTTTTTTAAAGTTAGTTAGTTTTTGTAATGTTTGCGATTTGTGCTAGACACACTAGCTGCAATGTTAACTACGCTGAAAGTCTGCAAACGGAGATATCCGTTTATTCTCTAAAATTCTGGCATTTAATGCCTACAAAACAACGAGTTACTTCTCGGGTTCGTGACATCACAAACCCAGAGAAACCCCGCCCTCGGGAAAAGGCAGCAAAAAGGGGCGAGACCATGCTGCACTGCTTTAAAGAAGAGGAAGAGAAAACTACAGATGTGCACGGACAAATCTATTCATATGAATTGCGATTCTGTCTTCTAACTATTCTAATGGAGTCACACGTTTCAAAATCAATGTTCTAAAGCATCGGTTCTTAATACTGTTCCTCGCGTCCCACTGCTCTGCACACGCTCTGTATTTCTCTCTCTCGTCTCTCTCTCCTCTCTCCCCTCTCTCTTCATCCTTCCCTCTCTCTCTCTCTCTCATCTCGGTCTCTCATCTCTCTCGCCTCCTCGCTCTCTTTCTCTCTCTCCATCTCTCTCTCTCTCCCTCTCCCTCTCCCTCACTCCCTGTGTCTAATGTTCATATTATCCATCCTAATAGTATGTGAGATTAGAATAAGTGTATCCCAAAGCATAGTAATGTTGAAAAGAGTATGCCAGAATTCCCTGGATGGTCTGCTATTTCAGGTAGATTTTTTGAAGTGTGGATCCGTGCACACTTTTAAAGGGTTAGTTCACCCAGAAATGAAAATTAGCCCATAAATTACTCACCCTCTTAGTCATCCTAGGTGTATATGACTTTCATCTTACAGACGAATCCAGTCAGAGTTATATAAAAAAATCATCTTTGATCTTTCAAGCTGTTTCATGGCACTCAGCAGGTGTTAGGGATGCAACGATTATAGATTTTGTTGGTACGTTTATTGTCTGAGGAATAATCACGGTTTTGCGATTATGACGATTATTATGCATTTACTCATTTCCCAACATTACTAATGTATAAAATCACATGAACACTCTTTAGATATTAAAGTGTTATTTATTGCTGGCTTTTGAAACAGAAATAACACAGTAACCAACAACACAGCAAAAAATAATAATAAACAAAAGGCCATCTCTCCCATTGGAATTAAAAAAAAAAAGGTGACCTCTGCTCTGTAAACATACACGTATTTCTCTTTTGAAAATAACAAAGGAAAAGATCGGCACAATATTTATGTTTCAGTTTTGTTACCTTCTGTACATTTTTTTGGACCGGTCGGGTCGCGAATTTTTAATACATTGGGAAAAAACAAATATCTGTTTGGTTTTTAACTTCGCTACTACTACAACAGGGATAGTAAATAACAAAGTTAATGAAGTAGCCTAGCTATTATTAATATACTACAGAAAATAATCATTAACTTTATTTGTCCCCAGGGGAAACTGTTCTAAGATGGAAATAAACTGAAAGAGTTATCAACTCCTCCCATACGTATTCATTGGCTAGGGCTCCTGCTTATAATTATTCTAGATTTTACTGTGGCCGTGAGAAATCATGCCTATTTGGGGTTTTGTGGTTTGTGGAGATCGGGCGGCAGATCGCACTCTCACCGTGTACACACATCAGAGGAAAACAAACTTCGTGAGACTGCTGCCCCCGTGACTTTATTTTAATAAATAATTAAATAGCTTACTGGAGAGTACCTCACAGACCAGGTACGCTAACATTCCCCCACTGTCACACCCATCTCTCTCGCGATAAATAGTATCAAGTAACTACTTTTTATAACTTATTCAAATAAATGTATCTTACAGCACTATTTCTGATCTAACGTGCAGAATGGCTCTGTGGTTCTTGCCCTTCACGTCGCTTGCATTAAAATCGTTTCACTTTAAGCCTTAGCCGTGGATTCACCCTTAGGTAGTCGTCTCTGTTAGCAGCATCTTTTTCACAGCGCAATATTTATAATGACACCCTTGGTCATTCTTGGCTTGTATTCCCCAAAAGGGTCCGCTACACCTATCGACAATTCTTTTCTCATTCCGGTTGGAAGCAAGCTTTCGCGTTTGGGTCCCCCGTCCTGTCCACACTGCCATCTATCGCACTGTAGAGCCGCCGTGCCTCTGAAAGCACTGTCATTCTTAGCTGTCCAACGTGCCTAGTTGCGTAACTTTTGTCGTTTTGTGCGCACTCTGCAACATTCCCTTTCTCCCTTCCGTGTTAACAGATACAAATCGCAACCCCTTCCGGGGTTGTTTTTAACGTTAACCGCACAAGGACTGCTGCGGTTTGTACACATTAACTGTGAACTAAGTTGTAAAGGCTCGGTTAATCCGAACCGGTTAATCGCTACATCCCTAGACGTTGTTGGCATTCATCCTTCCAGAAAAAGGTTCAATAAAAAGCAACCCATCCATATAAAAAAAGTGTCCACAAAAAAGTGTCTCTCACTGCTCCGGGGGTGAACAAAGGCCTCCTGTAGCGATTTGATGTGTTTTTGTAAGAAAATATCCATAATCAAAACATAATAATCACTTTAATGTAACTTGTGACAACAGTCCTACACGGAAGCAGCTCCAGGCAGATGACGTACGAGTTCAGCGCTGCGCCTGATCTCGTGAAAACCAACTTTGTTAACAGAGCAAGGAAAGCAAGTATTCCTTACTTTACAAAGGAAAACCAGTGTCCTATTGGCTTATATCGAAATCCTCCGAAATTCTCTTTACAAATCCTCGTTTTGTACTTCTACTTAGTGACCGATGTTTTGTTTCGATCTCTCCCCTCGCTTCCTCCACTGCCTTCTGACCGGCGCACTTTCCCAAGTCGAACCATCATAACGTCCTTCCGCCCGAACTGGCTTTCGTGTACAACGTGAGCGCAATCACATTAAGTGATTATTGGTTTTGACTATGGGATATTTTGCTTACCAAAATGCCAATCGATTCGCTACAGAAAGGCCTTGGTTCACCCCCCGTGCGCACACTCCGTGTGAGACACTTTTTTTTGACGCTTTTTATTTACTCTTTTGTATGATTGCATGCCACACCCGCTGAGTGCATGAAACACCTTGAAAGATCAAGACATTTTTTTTTATGGTACTCTGACTCGATCTCGAAAGAAGAAAGTCATGTACACCTATAGGATGCATCGGGGGTGAGTAATTTATGGTCTAATTTTCATTTTTGGGTGAACTAACCCTTTAATGGCTAATATTGCCCACAATCCATTGCGCTTTGGTGAAGGATTCTGTCCAGAACTACAAACACGAATAAAACGTGTTAAACTACAAACATGGCGAGTCGCGCGGCGTAGGTAGTGAGGCTTCGAAAAAGGGGTTTGAGTTACTAATATTCAACATTTAACCTGGTAAAAATATTTATTTAATGTTATCTGTGTTATATTTAATCTGCAACAGCAATGTAAACTTTTAGAAACGTATGTTTGGTCGTTAACTTTTAAATGCATGATTATGCATAAAATATGAGCAGAGTTCTCGGCATGAAAGACCTGCGACTGGCAGATCAGTGTGCTACTTCTTTTCTCTCCAATATGGTAGAAAGTTGAATGAAATGCAATGTGGAGGATGTTAAGTGTGACAAGATGATTGACAGGCCAGTTAAACTGTGACAGGGTGCGTGTAACAGGTGCGACAGAGCATCCGTTAAAGACGCAATTGTATGACGTGATAGTATGTCCAAAGCTTGCCTACTCTTCTACTACAAACTCAAAAGTGTGTACTTTTTCTTCACCAAAAGCATACTTAAGGGTGTAGTATAGTAGCCCTTGAACAAAGCCTCTCTCTCATTCAGCGCAGCTCAGCTCCAACCATGAACTGTTACAATTATACACTTATTTTCACATAGCTATGAGAAGCATTAAACATGGACGCGGGTGCATTTGCCGTACCGTATTAAAGTTTTAATCAGGATAAAACCATATATTAAAAGCTAACATAAGCAGTAGCGTTTACAAATAACAGCGTATCTAAAAGTATGAGACCTCAACAAACAAAAAACATAGGTCTACCATTAAAAACCGTGCTTGCACAGGTTCTGCACGATCCCTCGCGACGCAATACTCCGCGTCTCTTCTCAAAGTCGGAATCTACACACAGCCGCCACGGACAATCGGGTGAAACGTGACATCTGACACATGGCCTCGTCTTCGAGGGAGGGCGACTCGATGTATGCCCATCACCTCGACTCGGATATCGCTCGAGCGGTCTACTCACGCACACATTGCTAACTACCATCACCTCGCGTCGCTCTGAAACCCATGCGAGGGCCCGCGAATACGACCGTGACAGCAAAGTAAAGGGCCGTAGGTCCACGGAAAATAAGAAGGACAGCGTGTGTGAAATTCAGGTAAATTACCTGCCTCTCGGGAAAAAATATATCGTGTTTTTTAAAAACACGAGCAGTAACGTTGCTCTATGCTTAGAAACTGACCCCCATACCAACACATCAATGCCTACGAATACAAAAACCATAGTGACCACCCCTTTAACATTGCCGGTGCTTTGCATATCCTCGCCTCGTACCTCTCTTGCTTATGTTGGTACTGGGGGGCAGCGTGCGGGATGCTCTTGCTTGATTGATTATTTCTTGTTTTATGATGTACAGGAGAAAGCTGGACCTGTTTGCCAATGTGGTTCATGTGAACAGCCTGCCTGGATATAGCACCCGCCACAATAACCTGGATCTGGTCATCATACGGGAGCAGACGGAGGGAGAATACAGCTCTCTGGAGCATGAGGTATTTGTTGTGCTTAAATAATTTATTTCTGTGTGAGGTACATACGTTTAAGGTTTTGATCATCTTTCCCTCCCATGGGCTGTTGACCAGATATTTGAGACCTTG
Source organism: Sinocyclocheilus anophthalmus (assembly GCA_018155175.1). NCBI lineage: Eukaryota > Metazoa > Chordata > Actinopteri > Cypriniformes > Cyprinidae > Sinocyclocheilus > Sinocyclocheilus anophthalmus. The sequence continues at coordinate 12,507 of JADLZN010005920.1, forward strand.
AGTTGAACTCGTGAACCAGTGTTAATTTCTTGAATGAAACTTTATTTTGAGCTAATTGTTCTCAATGAATTGGTTGATCCGATTCACATATTGGGCTGAAAGATCCAACAGATCTGGAAGGAAACATTGTCAGTTATTTAAATTTAGGTCTATTTCACACGCAAAGCTTACATATTGCTTTGAAATATAACATGCATCACATTAGATTTTATGATGCTTTGTGTCTTTTTTGTTTTTATGCTGAGAGATGTGGTTACTATCAACTATTGTGATATGAAATAAAAAAAGAAAAAAATCTGATATTTTCCTTTTGTGTTTTACAAGAAATAGTACAGGGGTTTGGAAAAATGTAAGGGTGATATGATGACACATTTCACCCAAAAAGTTAAAATTATTGCTTTAACACAAACATCTTATTTAGCATGATTCATCAAACATGTAAAGACAATCTAAACTCCTTTCTACCACTTTTGCTTTAACATAAGTATGATAATAGTTTATTGTCCCTTTCTAAAACAGAATCTGCAAAAGTAACTTTTGAAGCATATTATTTTCTGATACAATATAGGGGTTGATTCTGGGTTTTTTTTTGTTTTTTTTTTTTTTGTTTTCTTTGTCTTCCTGACTGTTTCTGGTGATTTCTATCTTCCCTTGGCTGATTATCGTTGTACTGAGTAATAAGCTGGTTAAAACCAAAAACTAGTGTCCGTCTTCATTCAGCTGCAAAGCACCAAAGTGATGTATTTTAAAGGGGGTGATTCTTTTCTATACCCACTGTAAACGTCGACTTAAAAAAAAAAATTCTGAAGTCATTTAGATCGTCCCCTACATTACCAGGCATTACCTACATTTTTTTTTAAAGACGTCTCTTATGTTCACCAAGGCTGCATTTACTCAATCAAAAATACAGTAAAAACAGTAAAATTGTGAAATGTTTACATCAAAATAACTTTTTTTTGTTTGTATATTTTTTAATATATTTGAAATGTAATTTATTGCTGTGATGGTAAAGCTGAGTTTTCAGCAGCCTTTCCTCCAGTCTTCAGTGTCACAACATGATCCTTCATAAATCATTCTGATATGCTGATTTGGTGCTCAAGAAATATTTCTTATTATTTGCAACTGTCAAAAACAGTTTGACAGAGCTCCGTGCTTAATATTTTTGTGGAAAACCATGATATATTTTTTTCAGGATGTTTTGATGAATAGAAATGTCAAAATAACAGCATTTATTTGAAATAAAACCTTTTGTAACACTTCATGATATTTCCTTTTTTTGAATGCATAAAATTATTAATTTCTTTAAAAAAAAAAAAACACTGTAGTGTACATCTGCATTATGAGCACCTCTGTGTTTGTAGAGTGTTTCAGGAGTGGTTGCATGCCTGAAGATCATCACCAGGGAGAAATCTCGCCGCATCGCTAAATTTGCATTCGACTACGCCACCAAGAAAGGCCGCAGCAAAGTGACTGCTGTCCACAAAGCAAACATTATGTAAGTGGGGCAGGATTATTCTGCCATGCAGTTTTAAAGCTAAACCCATAGACACGCTCACCTTGGATTATCTTTGCAGGAAACTCGGGGATGGTCTCTTCCTGCAGAGCTGTGCGGAAGTGGCTGAACTTTACCCCAAGATTAAATATGAAAGCATCATCATTGATAACTGCTGCATGCAGGTATAGTTTCTTGTCTTTTATTGTTAATGACCAGCAATGAGAATGGCCTATATAAGTAGTATATTCTTCTGTGGCCCACAGCTGGTCCAGAATCCTTATCAGTTTGATGTGCTAGTGATGCCAAATCTCTATGGCAACATCATTGATAACCTGGCAGCAGGACTGGTGGGCGGAGCCGGTGTAGTTCCAGGCGAGAGTTACAGTGCAGAATATGCTGTGTTTGAAACGGTTAGTGACTAAATCTTGTTTTTCATTCCTTCTTTCATTATATATCAACTGTAACAGTTACAGACTCAGAATAAACTGCTTTGAAGTGTGTATGACAACTTAACAGTGATTCCTGTCGTCTTGTATTTACAATCAGGGAGCCAGACATCCCTTTGCTCAGGCTGTCGGCAGGAATATTGCAAACCCTACTGCTATGCTCCTCACTGCATCCAACATGTTGAGACACCTCAAGTGAGTCGTCCTCTGTTGTCCAGCTTTGATATTCCATATTTACTTTGTTTGACAATCATATCTTGTTTTTACTCTTTAAATTTGACCTTTAATCTCTGTGTTGACCACATATTCACATTCAACATGGTTTTCATCTCTTAATTCGGACAGCTTGTCATCTGAATTTGCCTTTTACATGTTTTGTGGTCCTAAGTTTGGAATAATTAGGATTTAAAAAAAATATTTTTAAAAACGTTTTTGAAAGTCTCTTGTGCACAACAAGGCTGTATGTATTTGATTAAAATACAGCGAAAATTTTAAATTTGCATATATTTAAAATTATAATTTATTCCTGTGATACAATAGCATAGCTTATTCCAGTCTTCAGTGTCACAGAGGAGTAAATTAAATGTTAAAATCTATTCAAATAGAAAACACTTATAAATTTTTTTTATCAATAAATGACTCCATTATTCGAGCATTAAAAGACTTCTTTCAAAGACTTTTAAAACAATGTTAATTATTCTAAACTTTTGACCAGTCTTGGTAATTGTATTTATGCAAGTGGGTTTTTTCTTTCAGTCTTGAGTATCATTCAAACATGGTGTCTGAGGCTGTCAAGAAAGTCGTCAAGCAGGGCAAGGTAAGAGATGATTGTGTGTGTTTGTGTGATCATGTCTGAATGGGAGAGAAAGGTGTATTGTGTGGCTGATAGAAAAACATTGAAACACACTTTCATCGTATGTAAGATGCATATAGTTCTGAGTTCAAGATGCCAAGTTTATTGTTGATGGACGTTTATGCATGTAAATCTGTATAGTCCTGGTGGCACTGGTTTTCATACTAATTGGTTGGTTTCCCTTTGCAATTGGCTTTGGATGAATGACCCTAACCACAACACAGCACTATATCTTTAACACTGAAACACTTTAATAAATGAATAGTTTTAGGATATCCGGTTTTGTTTCTGCATTACACTTTGGTTGAAGCCCTCTGTGTTTTATGTGGGCAGTTGGGGCTTTTCGGTTAATTTTGTGGGTTGAAGTTCTGCTAACTATCAGACTTCGTCTTTTCTTTTATGACTGTCATCTTATTTAAAGGCCTCATGTGATAGTCTGCAAGGGCCTTTTTCTTTTTTTTCGTCTTGACCACGTCCTTTTTGCCTCAGCCATATCACCCTGTAGCCCAAGACTGGTTGCCCACTGAAGCTAAGCAGGGTTGAGCCTGGTCAGTACCTGGATGGTAGACGGACTATACTGTAAAAAGCACCTTCCTTCGGATGAGAAGTTAAACCGAAGTCCTGACTCTCTGTGGTCATTAAAAATCCCATGGCACTTTTCGTAAAGAGTAGGGGTGTACCCCCGGTGTCCTGGCCAAATTCCCTCCACTTGGCCCTTGTCAATCATGGCCTCCTAATAATCCCCATCCATTGAATCAGCTCTATCTCTCTCTCCTCTCCACCTGTAGCTGGTGAAGTGTTACAAAAAAAATAACGTTCAAGCATTAGCACAACTGAAGACAATTATGGTTTGCCGTTGCCAGTCAAAAGCACATGGTATTTTTAATAGAGGAATTGGGCTAACAGACAGAAACTAAAAGCCACAAAATACCAAACCTGATTTCATGGGATCTTGAATCCATTATTATTATACATTCAGTTCATTAACACAGATGTCCCTCAGTGTATACATTCAACTTCAGCTTTGGCATTTCTAAATAATTTCCTCCTAATGGAAACTCTGTCATGCAGCAAATTCTAGGCCTCAATTTTGTGCTTGTCCATAAATTCTGATGTGGTCTTCACCTTCCCTTTCTCCACCTTTCCTCCTCTGCCGTCTCATCCTGTTCTGGGTGTACGTGACCGTCTGTGTGTCCCAGGTGAGGACGCGAGACCTAGGGGGTTACAGCACCACTGGTGACTTTGTCCGTGCGGTTGGGGCCAACCTGCGCCATCGGACTGTTTGAAGATGCTTGCCAATGTCTATCCCGGATCACATGCCACTTCTGATCTGAATATGTTCAAAGACGATTTTAAAGCAGCCCTGTCATATTATATTTTCTTTCTCCTTTCCCATTTCTTGCTTTCTTTTTCTCTCCTTTTTCTGGCTGGTTACTGATTTCTGTTTCTTTTAATGCATCCATGTACATTTATTTTCGTATTTGTTTGTCACAGTATGCATTTACATTTAGTCATTTAGCAGACGCTTTTATCCAAAGCGACTTACAAATGAGGACAATAAAAGCAGTCAAAACTAACAAAAGAGCAACAATATATAAGTGCAAATGACAAGTCTCGGTTAGCCTAACGCAGTACACGTAGCAATGTGTGTGTATATATATATCTATATATATTTTTATATACAACACACACAAAGAAAAACAAGTAAGATAGAAGTAATGAGAATAGAGAAAAATATAAAGCTAGTGTTTATTTTTTTGTTTTTAAATATAAAAAAAAGAAGATAAATAGAAAGTAGAATTAAAATAGAATAGAAAGTGCTAGAGTTAGAGGGTCAAATAAAGGTAGAAAATGTTGAATGATGAAAAAGTATGCATCGTTAACCTGAATTACAAAGTTTGGGGTCGGTAAGATTTTTGAAAAAAAGTTTCTTATGCTCACCAAGGCTGGATTTATTTGATCAAAAATACAGTAAAATTGTGAAATACTATTACAGTTAAAAATAACTTTTCTATTTTGAAATCAAGAAATGTATTTCTGTGATGGCAAGTCATGATCCTTTAGAAATCATTCTAATTTGCTGATTTGGTGCTTAAGAAACATTTCTTATCAATGTTGAAAACTGTTGTGCTGCTTGTTATTTTTGTGGAAACTGTGATATTTTTCCCCCAGGATTCTATGATCAATAGAAATTTCAAAAGAGCAAAGTTTAATTACTTGAAAAAGTCACCCTAAACTTTTGAATGGTAGTGTATGTCTGACATTGCTTTACTGAGCTATTTTGTTCACTCCAGTTTTAAGTTAAAATTGACGTTTAAGTTGGATAGTTTACTTTAGTTTCTGTATGAAACTAGCAGTCTTATTCCTGCTTCTATATAATCTCTGTTTGGGGCTGGTCCTTGTCAAATTGCCTTTGTGATTCCAGGACCTCAGTGAATTTGATTATCAGCAAGTTTTCAAAAACTATTTGGCATATTGAGACTGAAGTGCCAGCAGTGATACTTGATGTTTTTGCCCTTCTTATTGTTACATGTCATAAGTCAGATGGGCAATTATTGGATTCATTTGATGATGCAAATGTTGTGAGCAGGAAGTCTGCTTCGTGCCATTGATGACTGATTGATATCAAAGGCAAATTATATCTCTCTGCCTCTCAGGCATTTTCAAACTTACCTCAGTCATTGCGGTACTGATCTGACTGATGTTGTCTTTGTATTTTTCTAAGCTCAGCACCTTCAGTATTAATATTTCCTCTCTTACCTTGTTTGGGAAGGTGGAAACCACACATTTCAATTTACAAAGATTTCAAGGTTTATTCATGCTTAAGATGAACTGAGCAATGTTTTGTCAAATGTGATTTTTTTTTCTTTTTTTTCAATGCCAAAAATTAAATATGTAAAAAACAAAAGTATTGAAAAGTGTCAGTTTGTAGTCACTGGTTGTATGTGGATTGCTTGCATTGTTTGAAGACCTTCATCCTCATTTGACATTCTGAATTTAACATTCACAAACGAAATCAAAATAAACATCATACCCTAAAATTGCTGAATGTTCAAGAAGTGAGTGTGTGAGAGTGAGGACAAACTGTTAGTTACAGATTTTGTTGTATTTTTTTAGGTGCACCATAAAATGTAAAATATTTTATTGCTCTTTTTGGTGTAGGTTCGCACCTCAGACCTGGGAGGCTACGCGACAAGCGATGAGTTCACCAGGGCTGTCATCTCTAATCTGGCCATCTAAACCAATCCCAGCGCACTCCACAAATATCATCTGAAGCACAATCTGCAGCACTGGTTGTCCAGTGTCAAACTCTTTTGGTCCAACATTTCAAGCCTTGCTATTGGCCTAACTTTTAGATTATCAGACAGTGTACAGTAGAGCTCAAGATTCATATGTTGTCTCTATCCAGAACCACTGATATACCAGACTGTACTGCTTTATGATGCTGCTTAAAAAAGATGTATTTATTCAGCTATTTATTACTTAATTGCAATTGCTACTTGTTTAATCGTTACCATTAATAAAATATTATATAATATTCTGGCAAGTATGTTGTCTTTTTTAGTAATATTACTCTAAATGAAAACTGTATGTGCTATACAAAGTGATGGCCTTGCAACAAGAGAAATGTTCCATTAGTCATCTACAATGACCATGTTTACATGGTTGAAATATTATAAATATTATTTAAATATGTACAAGTGTTATATAGAAGAAAACAATAACTATTATGCCAGAATATAATAAAAACAAAAGAATGAGTATCACTTATTCATAAAATCTTTATGCAATAAAAAAATGGTTTGGAGTCAGACTATTTCTTTTTTTTTTAATGCTGAATGTCCTCATTGTTATTAACTAAAAGTTTCCCACCCAGAAAATATTAGTAGTATTGAAAGGTAATTTCAGGTAATGCATTAACTAAAATTAACAATGAGCATTTTTTTTACGTATTTATGATGTTTTACAACTTTTGATTTTAATAATGTATTAGTAAATGTTGAAATTAAACATTAAGATTATTAAATTTTTTTTATTATTAGTTCATGTTAACTAATTTAGTTAACACATATTAACAAATGGCATCGTTCATTTGATATAGGGGGGGTACGAAAACAAAATAGTAAGTAAGTTGACATGATAGAACTGTATTATATTTAGGTTGGGATAGCAACTTAAACCTGCTAAACCAGCCAAACATCTTAGACTTGATTAAGATGAGTTTCTTTTTTCAAGAATGATGCACTACATTTTATGGGATACATTACATAAAATTATTTTAAATGAGACAGACACTGACTGATATAATTTATCAGCTGTTCAAAATTCACGCCAAATCCCGAACACTGAAGAAGACCTGAAGGAAATCCCTACAGTTAATCTGCATATGCTTCATTAGAGCTCCTGTCAGACTGCTCTGCTCTGCAACACGCAATATCACAACCGGCCGCAGGGTGGCGCATTGCAGCTAAGCGCCTACTGCACATTCCTCTTTCCTGGAAGCAAGCCGTCCGCCAGATGTCGCGGCGTCTCTGCGTGGGAAGAGGAGAGGAGGGGCCTGGCCTGGGAATCCGCTGCTTCCCATTCCAGGCGCAGGGGCACAACATGGCGGATTAGGAGGCGAGCGACGCGCCCGGATACAACCAACAAACCGTGGGATACTGATTCCCCGTGTCGCGGAGAGGGCAGGAATATAGGCTTTTCGGAAAGCTAGCGCACACCTTTAAGACTTCCCGAGACATGCATTTTGGATACCAGTAAGCGCCTTCGTTGCTTTGCCCCACTCCAAATTGGCTGTCTGTCCGAGATCATTCCTATCACCCAGGCCCCCCACCCCGAACACACTCTCGGTTCCTGGGGTGTGGAGACAGGGGCCGGGGAAGTGGAAAACAATCGCACTTTATCTGGAACATCAGGCTCCGTAGTGCGGGACAGGGCTGTCAAGGTGAGTTACATCGCTGCTTCTCTGAATATATTAACAGCGCAAACTTCTGTTCATCGCCACAGTTTGTCTGATATCTATCCCTTGTGTCACTCAGGTTTTGTCACGTTAGTGGGTCGTCTAGCCAAAGAAAGCAAAGCCTTTTGTGGCACAACAGAGACCCAGGCGCAGATTTATGTAACGTTTACGCACCGCGCAAGGGTGTCTTGGGAGCGCATCCAATAATGTTTGAAGCAACGCGAACATTTGCCGAACTAGCTGGGAGGCAAGGAGGGAAAAATGAGGGGGTGGGGGGTCTGCCGAGAAAAGGGAGGGGGAGAGGAAGAGAGACACGCATAGCTTTTAGTGGAAGTCAGACAGATTGTGCGCCAGAACGCAGGCGTGATTTCTGACTGGATAAAGAGACATTATCAAAGATACTTCACTTGATACATCGAGTCAGTGTTAGTGGTCCCAGACAAAATGGAGGGTACGGAGTGTATTAAACATAAATTTGATGGGTATTCCGTTAAAAAAAACAACCTATAACTGGATACAGTGTAACAGGATAAATGATATTGGACTCGGTAAATGCTAACAATATTGGATGGTTCTAGACTGGATATTGTATCAATATTTATTTCTGACGGGATATTTTGTAGCTATATCAATTATTTCTGGACACCTAGCAATATCAGTGTTCACTGACTGGATATATTGTAGCAATAAAAATGATTTCTGGCTGGATACATTGTTTCAATTTTAATAGTTTTTTTATTGGATACATTCTAAGCATATTCATTTTCTCAAACTGGAACACTGTAGCAATTTAAATAATTTCCGTACTGTAAATATTTCTGGTTGCATAAATTGTCACTTTTAATTGTTCCAGACTGGGTACATTGTATGTAAATGTTTTCTGACTGGATACATTGTTTTGATGTATTATAATATTATTAATCAGACTGGCTACATTGTAGCAATATGAATAATTTCTGAGTGGATATATTGTAGCTTTTTTTAATGGTTATGGAGTGGTATATTAATCGTTTTACTGGATATATTCTAATAATAAAATGGTCTCAGACAAGATATATTGTTGCAATGTGAATAATTTCTTACTAGTAACAATATGAATGTTTTCTGACTGGATAAATGTCAACTATTATTGGTTCCAGACTGGTAAGCTATGTCAGTGCTATTTAACTGGATGCATTGTAATGTTAAGAGTGAGTAACTGACTGTTTGTATTGTAATAATATGAATGATTTCTGAGTCTGACTGGATAAATTGTAACTATTAATGGTTCCAAACTAGATCCACTGTAGCTATGCATATTCTTTCTGTCTGGATACGTTGTAGCAATATTAATCATCCCAGACTGGATACATTCTAAACATTGTAACAATAACGGATGGGAAGACAATGGGAGTCCAGTGCGTTCGCGTCACGCGCTGTGGGCGCTGAAAGTGAACATATTGATCAGCGCTTTGTCGCTACATGTTTTTAAAGGCTGGCCTGTGTGTGTATGTGTGTGTGTGTGGTGAAGGGGAGGGGGTATATAGGGAGCTTTTTGTGGACACAAACACAGGAATTATGTCGCTCAGACGTCCAGTCAAGTGCGCTATCCATTGTCTGCACTTAGGTGAAAGTTGCCGTGCTAATTCGCCCGCTTTCTGCTTTATAAATAGGAGTTCCCTTTCATGGGAACGAGACACTGCGTCCTCTAGGTTTCCCCATAGCGACCACTAGAGGACGCAGTGTCTCGTTCCCTACTCAGGGAACCATGGTTACATAAATAACCATAGATGTTCCCTTTCATGGGAACTTCGAACTGCGTCCTCTAGGGGTCGCTATGAGGAAACCTAGAGGACGCAGTGTCTCGATCCCTACTCAGGGAACCATGGTTACATAAGTAACCTGAGACGTTTTGCTTCCACTCGGTCGTAGTTTGCCCGCCACTGCAGTGCTAGTATGCCTAGAGAATACTGGATTAAAAATCTAGTCACTCAATGCACTAGCTTTAGTCTCTTTCACTGGATATGTGCATTGTATGAATGGTCACATATGTCAAATAAATTAAGGAATTATGTCTATATAAACAGATTCTCTATATTGCATTTTAAAGATGTGAAAAATAACGTTTGGTTAGCTGATGCAGTGCATCTCAGATTTTATTATACATAAGGGGTATTTGTTGGTTATTGTTGAACCATGGAGAATTAATTGTTCATGGTTGAATTAAAAGATGAACATTGATGCGTTAATGTTGACACTAAAGTCAAGTCACATTAATTTATATAGTGCTTTGTACACTCTAAAAAATGCTGGGTTAAATACAACCCAGTGCTGGGTAAAATAGGGACAAACCCAGCAATTAGGCTGTTTTGACCCAGCGGTTGCCAACCTTCTGGGTAGTAACCCAACCGCTGGGTCAAAACAACCCAATTGCTGGGTTTGTCCCTATTTTACCCAGCACTGGGTTGTATTTAATCCAGCATTTTTTAGAGTGTAGCAGCAGCTTTATAAACAGAAAAAATAACAGTGTTATATAGCAGAATTCATCAGTTTCGAAACAGCTTGAAATCTAGCTGTGAAGCAGCTCTACAGAAGACAATAGTGTCATTATTCAGGTCAGTTCAAATTCAGCGTTGATTCATTTCAGTTCAATCACATTGTCGCAGTGTTGAATTGTGTGTTCAATTATGAAGCGACTTTAAGCAGCTTTACAGAAGACAGCTCTGTCATTCTCCAGCTCGGTTAAGTTTAAGTTTTTGTGTTCTCATCCAATAGTGTCAGTACAGTCAGATAATTCATATTTTCTGAATATTGATCGTCTTCTAGTTAACTATAAATATGCATCCATATTGTGTAGTATGCAGTGCTTGGACATGCATGTAAAAAAAGGCCCATCTGAAATCCTGCAATGTTCTCAATTCGCTCCAAATCAGGAAAATATATTTTGTACATTTTGTTCTCTGCATTCTTAACAATTCAGCTGGTGTCATAGTATATTTGATGTCATCGGTCTAGTCTCTCACCCTGCTTGGGTTTCTCTATTGACTCGTCCTGTTTGGACCTGTTATTACTTCTCCCTGCAAGCAATGAGGTTATGAAATAGACCTGCACCTTTGGCAACCGGAGAGGCAAACCCCTTTAAAGAATGTGAACCCTCCTGCCCCCCCCCTGTTTTAAGTTCCTCACTTCCCGCGCTTAACTTTTTTTTTTTTGCGTTGATCCAACAGCCTTGGTGCCCCCGGTTTAAGTGAGAGTAGTGAGGAGGCACTACAGCATCTGCAGTAGGTCTAGGGGGGTCTTTGTGGGTTTTTGCAGTGTAATTATCACAGGCATCATGGGGGATATATTGAGTACATTCTGACACAATTCCAGCTAAGAGGGGTGGATGGGTTGTTATTAGAGAGGAGCGGGGTTTATACAAATGGCAAAGGCCAGAAAAAAATAGACGCTTTTATGTTTAATAGGTCCAGAGAGAGGGGGGATTTATTTTGTAGTAGTAGTAGTATGAACATGCCCATTTTTGGTATGTACTATGTGTGTGGTGTCGTCAGCATTTCCAATAATAATATGTCCATTTAACTGCACTTCCAATTAAGGAAAACTAGACATGAAATGCAATGGTTGCTTTAAATGTTTAGTTTGAAAATTGTCCCCCCAACAACAACTTGGGAAATTAAATTTTTTGTGGGGCCAAAAAAGATTTGTGTTGTGTAATAATCCGGTCACAGAGTCTTAAAGAAATGGTGTGCTCAAAAAGGAAAATTTGCTGAAGTTCACTCACCACAGGTCATCCAGATGTAGATGATTTTGTTTTCACTCCTCAGGTCCATAACAGGGGATTTGGAGAAATTTGCTTGTTTCACTTCACCTGTAATTGATGGGACTGGAGTGTGTGGATTACATTGTGGATTATTGGTGATATTTTGGACTCTGACGAATGCACCCATATCACTCATCTGCCATGAGGATGCATGGGGAGCAGTGATTTAATGCTAATTTTGCTCCAAATCGTTTATTATGAAGGTGGGAGACAAACTCATCTACGAGTCTGGACGGAGGTTGAGTAAATTTTCGCAAATTTGCATTAATTAAAAAGTTGGTGACCTATGCGTTTCTATAAGCATGAAATTATTTTAGCAAAATAAACTTTTACTAAGCATTGCAATTAGGTTAAATCTGTGTGTAGCTAATAACCACTCTAGGGGACCGGAGGTGGCACGGAGGCCAGGGGGAAAGGGGGGGGGGGGGGGGGGGGGGGGAAGGAGGGGGGGGGGGGGGGGGGGGGGGGGGGGAGAAGGGGGGCTGAAGGTCTCTTTTGGGGGACATGATGAACTTCTAGTCCGTTTCTATGTTAGTAAGTTTCCTCTGCTTATTGACTTTTTTGAATTTATACTCCTGAAATCCTGTGCCTCAGAGCAGTTTAGAGTCATAACAATGACCGAGAGGATAAGCCATTGGATAGTTGGAGAGGGTGCGTCTTTGGGCTTGGGGTGGTGTTTTCGGGCTCCTAACTTTGTAATAAATGACCATGCCCAGCAAAGCCGAGGCGAGGTTGATATTATTTATATAAAAGATCCTGGTGTTTTTGCAAGACCTCTCACTGGGCTGATCGGATTTGATGACTTATAGGAAGTTGAATCCGGTTGCTTTAAATATGTAGTCATGAGTTTGTCTTCTTAAAGGGACAGTTTTCACGCACCAACTCAAATTTTTTTTATTAAATTAAATCTAAAAAGTTTTTGATGAATTAGTGTAAATAAATCAGATTATCTTTTTCAAAGCTTCTCTGAAAATATCATTCCCAAATGGCACAACAGAAAGTTTTACAGATCACGGGAAGTGAGAATAGCAATGAAGACTGTTCTGTTTGTCACAAAAAACCCCTTGGGTTTTCAGGAGTCAGAGGGGGGAGACTGGTAAATATAAGTCCTGGGGGAACGGCCTTTTCTGGGGGTGAGGTTTTGTGTACCTTTTTGAAGCTTGACAGCCCAGTTCGCATTCATATCACTTGTAATTGTGTGGAAGACGGAGTGCCAAGATATTGTAACCTTTGTGTTTAAGAAGAATGCATGACAGTTTGAAGTGACCAAGGGGATAAATCATGACGATTTTATATGTGTTGTTTGTTTTATTTTTTGGTGATGTTTTTTTCCCTTTCCAATTCGATAGTCAAGATCGGTAAATCAAATACTTTGGTGGTCACAGTATGAGAAACACGAGTTGTGAGAAAGCCTCTTTCGATGTCCACTGTAGTAGGGCTGCACGATAAATCGAAATGGAATTGAGATCACGATTCAACAGAAGCTGGTCGAGGGGGGGTGTCATGGCGTATCTTTATGAGCAACAAAATTGCTGTGATCGCAGTAAATCTCCATCCAGCCCGGGGCGCGCTCTGCTGAACTCCAAATGACGCCAACTGCTTTCATTGATTCAACGTGATTAATAAACACACGACTACGGCAATATTTGGTTTATCTGAGTTCTTATTATTATAGTTTTCATTAAAATAAAGTATATTTATAATTCAATGCCTTTATCACTGCTTAAATACTATGGAATTTGTTGTGTGCCTTATTCTGTGTAAGAATCCACATCATCTCACAGAAGGATTTATTTCAAAAACTCGACTGACGTTATGAAGTGAGTTTGGAGTAAAAATATGTTATTAAATGTGGTATTTTCACATGCTTTCAGATGGAGCAGCATTTACTTCACAGAGCCGTAGTTCACTGAGAAGCAGTATAAACCGCTGTCATTATCGCGAACGATTTCTTCGATTTCAGAAATTCGATTGCGATTTTTTTTTGCGTAACTTGTCAATGAACTACAGCTCTGTGTAGTATTCTGCTCCCTCGAAAGCACAGAATGATGATTTTCCTCTTGATTTGCCTGCTGATGACAGAACCGCTTTTTTTAACCAATGACAATTCGCATTCGATTAACGTGCAGCCCTAACTGTAGGCCTATGTGTGCACTCACTGTGTGGCTCAGTCTGACTGTGTGCTAAATACTGACCTCATCTTTGCCACTTCCTGTCCTCTGTGTGTGATGTGGCTAGACCAGAGCAGTCTCTGGGAAACCCTGACACAAAACTGCCGGCAATACACCACGCCACCCCCTTTCCCCTAGATGGGTTAAAGTTATCCGTTTACTGTGATTTCAGTACTTTGCACATAATCTCTCAAGTCATACTGTGGGAGTGGTTAAAAATTTCTATATCTAGCTATTGTTTGTGACTCAGGTTAACCAACATTCCAGGTTTTTTTGATTTTGCTGATTGTTCTTATTTAAGCCTGCCTTTTCTATTTTGCATGTCTAAATTAAAATCACTGCTAATGGCTTTGTTGGTAAACAGACGTGGTTTAATTCTGAGCGCTAATAAAATCTTCAGTGATACAGAAACTGTACACTTCTGTTCAAAATTTTGGGATCAGAAAGATTTTAATGTTTTTAAATTAGTCACTTATGCTCACAAGACTGTATTTATTTGCTCAAAATAAGTTCAATACAGTACTATATGTACCAAAACTTTGAATGGTAGTCCTATCTAATGTTTAAATGACATCTTTAAATCATCAAATGGATTTCTTTACTTTCCATTTATGTCCAATCCATTGTCTATCTACCGTTAAAAAAAACATTGCATTTTGCTGTCCTGTGCTTAATTTTGGCAGGACAATGTGTGAATTAGAAGTAAACTTTGGTATGTTGTGTTTGTTTGGTTGTGGGGGGGGTTTCATGCGATAGCTTTTTTAGTGTGAATTTACTCGAGAATGAAATCCTCCCTTAGGCTATTTGTAATCCGGTAACGTTGAGTACTCATTGATCCCTATTCTGAATGAGTTGCTGGAAGCCGTGCACAGGAAGGTTCGCAGGAATTGTGGGTTGTGTGTGTTGTGAAACACCATCAGGGTTCTTCTTGTGACGGCGGCGGATGCAGTGTCATCTTGCCTGTCCGTTGGGCTGTCCCAGTTTAAGGGAGATGAAGAGGGGCACTCCTCCAGGGTGCAGAACAGCGTATTAATAAACTGTGAATGGTGACAGACAGATACCCATTATCTCTCCTTTGGAAATGCTCTCCGGCAACAGAAAGGGCCTCCATTGCATTGATGTAGGACCAGTTTCCCTGACCCGAACTCAACTGCAGTGTACACTGAAAAAAATTGCTAGGAAATTTCATAAGTAGAAAGACTGAGATTCTTGTGAAACATACTCCAGTAATCTCTGTTGCAGTTACAACTTCAAAAAATCATTACAGTGTATAAAGTGTGTTTTGACTTTGTTTGCAACTCTTTATTTTCTAAAAACTGTTGTTTCTGAAGGCATACAGAAAGTACAATACACCTGTTCACTGCCTAACAGGTTTGTAGTTCATATAATAGCTGTACTGTTTATTGAGATGGTTTTAGGATGTAGAAAAGAGGAAAATGGCTGGCTTATTTTCTCAGGCTTGAGAGCTACACAGATAAAGAGAGCAGAAGTGAGTGTTAGTGAAGCTGTTTATAAAAGCATGACTCCTCTGGTATGTGTTTAGGACTGAACAATTCATCACAGTCATCAGTTTTGGCCGTTTCAAGGTAGAGGAAGTGTACATGCAATAATGGATTGTTATCCTGTTGTTAGTGTGTTGCTGTGTGGTTGTTAAAGGTGTAAAGGTAGCTTAAAGGGATAGTTCACCCAAAAATGGAAATTCTGTCATTAATTACTCACCCTCATGTCGTTCCAAACCTGTAAGACCTTTATTCATCTTCGGAACACAATTTAAGACATTTTTTTATGAAATCCGAGAGCTCTCTGACCCCGCATAGACGGCAAGGGTCCTACCACGGTCAAGGCACAGAAACGTAGTAAGGAGATCAATAAAATAGTCCATGTGACATCAGTGGTTCAACCGTAATTTAACAAAGCTACAAGAATACTTTTTGTGCGCAAAGAAAACAAAAATAATGACTTTATTCAACAATTCATCTCCTCCACGTCACCCTAGCACCACTAATATTTAGTACAACGTCCTTGTTTATGATCACAGGAAACCATGTCGTCCGTGTGTATTAATGACAGAAGTTTCATTTTTAGGTGAACTATCCCTTTAAGTAGTTGTTATTAGCCCAAGTAGAAGAATCGGAAGTGTTTTTTTCTTGTCTCTTAAGATGTACCTCTGGTCCCTCATTCATTCGACTTTATGGCATGTTTTTAGATTCCTGATTGGTTAGAAAAGTAATATCACACGTATACTCAACAAGCTCTGAAGGATTTGATGTTTGGTGCATTTACACAAATGAAATGGGAACAGTAGCGCACCCGAGGGATTTGAACAAACTTTGAACAAATTTAATTGAGCTGAAATGGCTTTGCAATGTATTTTGCAGTGTTTTTTTCCTTCCTCATTTTGACCAGAAGATGCATTCTTGTTGCTCAAGCAGTCAGCCTTTGCACGGGCAATGCCAAGGTCATGGGTTTGATTCCCAGTGAATGCATAACTGTTTAAATGTTTTCCTTGAATGCAATGCACACAAGTATTCAAAAGCTTGGGGTCAGTGAGAACTTTTTTTAAATTAATTATTTTATTCAAGTATGCATTAAGTTAATCAAAAGTGACAGTATAGACATAACGTATTTATTTCAAATAAATGCTGTTCTTTTGAACTTTCTATTTATCAAAGAATTCTGAAACAAAATGTTTTACTGTCTCCACAAAAATATTAAGTTTCCAACAGTGATCATAATAAAATGCTTCTGGCCCAGAAAATAAAAATCAGCGTATAGAATGTTTCTGAATGATCTGTGGCCCGGAACGGAGTGTATGCCTGCTTGAATATTCAGCTTTGCATTAGCAGAATACATTACATTTTAATGTATTTAAATAAATAGTTATTTAAATTGTAATAATATTTTTCAGTATTACTGTTTTTACTATAATTTTTGATCATATAAATGAAGCCTTGGTGGACAGAAGAGACTTCTTTCAAAAACGTTAAAAAGGCTTCCTCAACTTTTCAATGTTAGTGTAAGTTTCTTCTTTTGAAACCATGACATATGCCTGATCCATACATTTCTGCTATAAGCTAGACTTTTATTTTAAAGCAGTGTAGTTTCAACCCTTTTGACTGCTCTGAGTCTGCTCTGTTCCTCATGCAAGACACGTCATTATTAGTGCTGGGCAGTATGACCAAAAATGTACAGTATATCACGGTATTTTTCTAAATTATACCGGTTTTCACGGTACATGACGGTATTGTTTTTTTCATGCATTAACCATGTTTTCTACTGATTGAGAGAGGAGATACTGCAGTATATTGACTTAGAATTCCCTATTTTACTGTCATGAGTGAATATTGTCAAAAAATACCACTCTAAATAGTGACTAAACACGACCCCTCATCAAATGAGTCACTCTCATTTATAATCGCGGCATCGTCTGATAAAATCAACATGCATCTACACTAAAGAGCGGCTATGCGGTTGTTTTAGCTATATTACCAGTGTTGTGCTAGTTACTAAGAAATAGTAACTAGTTGCAGTTACTAGTTACTTCATTCAAAAAGTAACTCAATTACTTTGTTGATTACTTACACCAAAAAGTAATGCATTACTGTTAAAAGTAACTTTTTAGTTACTTTTTTAAAGAACGTTCTTTAATGTTCCCATTAATGCCCTTTTATGCGTTATGGTCTATACAAACACAAAACTGACTTAAACAGAAAGTAATTTTTAAACACTATTTTATTTAAGTCAGACCAGCACAAACTGAATATATCACAAGGATTTCTGAAATAAATAACAAAACAAGCTGAATAATATATTCAGAATCAAAAACTAAAGTGGCTTCTGCATCATAAAAGCTGTTGTGTTGAGCCCTTAAAAATGTTCCTTTCACAGCTTAAGTATGAAAACTATCAACAATGTACAACATAACACAAAGCATTTTGAAATAAATAAATGAAAGCAATCTGAATTATTCAGAATCAATTTCGAGAAACTCAGCAGCAAAAAACTGCTATTATTGACAACCATAAATAATATGCATTAAAAAAAATACATAAAAAATATAAATGCTGTTTAAAAATTAAATCTATGAGCAATTTTCAACCTAACCACAAATTAAGAGTTGCATGTCACCAATTTATGTAAAGTAAGCTGTGTGTATTCAAAGTGCAAAATCTGCTGTTGTATATGTCCATAAAAATGTAAAAACAAACCAACAAACAAACAAAACAAAAAACAGCATTTTTCCTAGCAATACAACGTAATGCATTTTTTAATGCATAAAATTAGTGTTGTAAGATATAACAGAAATGTCACTGTGGCTACTAAACTAACCATTATTTTTAACAAACAAATATTATTTGTTTTTGAATATTCTTTATCCAAGTAGTTGGAAAAAGTTTTTCGTCCCATTTGCTGTGTGCCACCTGAACATGTTATCATGCTAACGAGCTGCCTGAAAGCCGGCGACTCCACAGTAGAGACAGGCTGCATGTTTTCAACAACATACCGCGCAATAGCTTTGTTGATCTGTCCCTGACCCTGGCTAACAGTCCGGTTAAAATCTAGTCGCTGTTGTTTGGGTGGAGGGGCTTGACTCACTTCGAGTGTGTCCACCGACACCGGGTTAGCTTCTAGCTTCGTCGAGACATGTACTTTCTGGAGGTGCTTCGACAGATTGGAGTTGCTGTTTGTCGCAGTAGATAGGACCTTCGAACCAGAAAGACACAGCTTACATTTGACTAAAAGGTTTTTGTTTTTATGCTCAACTAAAGTGAAATAATGAGCATATTTCCACTTTGAGAAACTCGTCTTGCTCTCGCCTTGACTCGCCATGACTGCCGCATATACTTGAATAAACGGAAACACGCCCACAGTGTGTCTTCGTGTTTACAGTGGTTGGCATCCACCAATCCTACAATGCGTCGCTGCTGTAAACAGGTTAGGCTGTAGGCTACACTTCAGCCAAAATTAATTAATTAAAAAAAGTAACGGACAACGCACCATATGGTAATGGTAACGGAGTTAATTTATTTAAAAAGTAATGCATTACAGTATTAGTTACTGTCAAAAGTAACTGCGTTACAGTAATGAGTTACTAGTACGCTTATACTGCCCACACTGTAGTTACTATATTACTTTTTTGCCTCATGCAGCGCACTGCCTGCGTCTGAATAACAAACAAAAAAACAACCACAAAAAAGTTCAGTGATATTAACAGACGAACTAACCTCCTATTTATAATTCCAAACAGTCTGTAAGCGACAGGTGCTTGGAAACGCTGTGTTGTACTCATTTATTGACGAGTCGGCTGCGGTGCTGCCAACTGAATGCGCTGCTTCTCTGCCGCTCATTGCACAGAACAGATGCCGAGAGAGGTTACACTTCTCCGGGAAAGTCAGACCTTGTGTTCGCGGTACAGCACTGGCGAAATCTTCCAACTGAACCATAGCTAAGTTTTATCCAAAAAAGTCAATAGGTTTGTCAGTATGAGTATTCTATGGAAAAAAGCCGCTTAAAGGGTCTGAAAGTTGCTGAATCTAGTGCTAAAGTCGCGCTTGTGTGTTTGTGAGACGTGGGAGCTGATGGCAGGGGGAGGTGGGTATTTGTGGAGGTCAGTGTGGATATTGTGGATGAGATCTTCTGTGTCATCATGTTTTATTAGTTCTACAGCTTCAGTTTCGGATTGCTTAGTAACACATACAGCTGTTCCTCACCACAGTGCAACAGTGAAAAGGGACCCCTTTCAAACAGTGTCGCGTTCTGAACATTGTATGAACCGGTATACCGCCCAGCACTAGTCATTATGCTATGAGAATGATTACTAGACCCCGACCGATATATTGTTTAGCCGATAATATCGGCCGATAGGAGCCTGTCGTCGATATATCGGTATCTATCGATATATTAGGTGTTGAACGGTACACAGATGTCACGTTCGGTACTTAACTTCGGTTCGAGGGTCCCGGTTTGATAACGATTTCGGCAAAAAAAATACACAGGAAAAAACTTACTCCTACTATGCTCGCTTTTTTTTCATTTCATTTGAACAGACAGTAGTACAAATTAAAAAATGTTCCACCTAGATGTGAAAATACTCAATATTATTACATTGTTATATATATAAAATCTGCAGTACATATATACATACAAGGAATAAATTCTTGAAATATATTTGATTTAGTTTACAGAAAAACAAGAGAAAAAAACTGTGCGACACGTAATGTAGCCTATATACGCTGAGTTTGTTCATTTTTGTGACAGGCTTAATTTGTTCACAGAAAGGAAACTCAAATGGCAGAAAGCGACATCCTATTTGTTTTCTTTATTTTACAAAAACACAAAGTTTTGTTGTTATTGTGAGTGTACACAAATAAAAGCAGACCTTTTATACAGTTATGCATTATTAATAAGACAATAAGTGTCTAAAGTTGATTCTGCTGGTATAAGGAAACAATTGAAGTGATCGCGCCGGCGCGCACACACACACACACACAAAAAAAAAAAAACACACACACATCAGTTCCAGCATTGCTAACTTAGCGCAGTTGGTACTTTATCAAAATAAAATAGTGAGCCAAACATCAGCGTGACCGCCTCTGTGTCACCATTGGAACGCGACTGAAGTGCAAAGCCTATAATTTACATAATAAATAATAGTTTAGCATTCAGATATGTTACATCACAAATATGGAAATATTATGGAATATTTTGTGCCGAATGAGAGAGGTAGGATACACAAGCACAAAGCTCCATTTCACAAACAGTAGAGTGCACAAGCCTTTAAAGTATACTATTTTGTCAGTCTGTGAGAGACGCATTCAAAATCAGCACATTGTCACTGTCTACTGGGCTTTGTTTTCACGTGCGCAACTCACTGCATTCGCTGTTCTTCTGCTGGCGGCCGGTTATCAAACAGAGTTGCATTGCTGCAGGCGTCCCATTCTGGATTGGGGTGAATTGCCTGTATTTGTTGTAAGGCCTCATGCACCGAACCATGTATTGTTCCACCCCTAATATATATATATATATATATATATATGACTGTGTGTGTGAATATTAAACTGGCAAAAGACGTTTATTACGAATGTTCTGCATTTTTCATTTGATTACCAGAAAATACACAACACCGAGTTTGTGAAAAAATATTATTAATTATTATTTATTCTTTTTAGATGTTTACATTTGGAAAAGCTGTGCTTCCTGCATAAACGTGCCACTGTTGGTTTGGCAGTAGCTTGCTTGCCCTACACAGTTACCTTGTTTAATTTCTTAATTCAAGTTATATATATTTTTGTTCTATTTGTGTTAAGTTATTTATTATAAGTGAAATTAAGTTTACTGTTAAGTGCACTGATGTCAGACTCATTTTGAATAATACAATGTACTGTTAAATTGTTAAATACCCTGCCTCCACTACATAGGCCTATGTTTGTCACATCATTATAAGTGTTTGATCACCACATTTGAGTTATCATTGCAAAAAATGTGTTTATGTATATATATTCTGTTAATGTATATACTGCATTCTATATATAGTACCAGTCAAAGCCCATTGACTATAACTGTCTATAGTAATAGCTACTATAGAAGAATATTGGCCGATATATCGGTATCTGGCTTTTTTTACTCCCTAATATCGGTATCAGCATCGGCCCCCCCAAAAACAACATATCGGTCGGGCTCTAATGATTACCATTTAAATTTTTGTGTGAACTGTTCCTTCAAGAAGTGTAAAGATCAACGTTAAAATGTTATCTGGACTCAAGTCTTTTGCAACGGTTAACTGGAACAGTTTGTGCAAGAGAGGAACGTGCAACCTCTGCTGTAGTGCATTTTTATGTTATGAAAATCCTCTTTCACTCCGAGGTGCGAAATCTAATGCAACCGAGATGTAACTCTCCCTGTAGGATGCAGATATTCTGCACACGCCCAAGTCTGCGTTTTGATTTGCCTGGAGAACGTGAGACTTCTGCAAGCTCATCCTTTAGGAACAAGCCTCTTGGTGGAGCTGGAGACAGGCCATTTGTGCACTTAAAAATAAATGAGTTCAGATCTCAGAGGAAAACCCCTATTATGGGTGTCATCTATTAGAGGTGCGCCATTTCCTCGCAACTCACTAAGATAATAGCCAGGCTTGACTCATCAGTCTTAAAACAAGTAGACGTGGCAGTTTGCATATGCATACTTGATTGATTCAACAAAAAGTAAAATTATGCAACAGCCTGGCACTTTTCCAAAACACTGTTTTGCTTTCCGTGATGTGTTAGTTAGGTGAGGGTGTGGCAGCTTTTGGGCTGAATGACAGATCTGGCAGACAATCAGACAGACGGCGAAGGAAGGAAGGAAGCAATGTGCTCTCTTGGGTTTATGGCTTTCCTGCCAACTCCAGAAAGGGAGATGGGAACAGTTAGAGACAGACGATGAATGTATGGAGCGGGAGAGGAGAGACGAGACCATCTGTCCCTCTCATCTGAAGGATTTCTGCAGGCTCAGCCAAAAAGGGCTCAAATCGTTTCAGATTTGCCCTCCACCTGAAGAATGCTCAGCCATGTGCATACTCAGACTTTAAACAAATTCTATTTGACAACGAGCTTCTAGAATTCATGTGGTTGGCAGTAGAATAACGGGCCTGTGAATGGGTGCTGTGGCGAGGCTGATTTGATTAAATAGTCAGAGATGAATGTGACTGTGAATGTAACTTCTTTGAATGGAAATGGTCAGCTGTTTGCATTACCTAACTGCGGATTTCCATCCGAATTATCGCGGGAGGGACACAGATTTACATGTAGCCATTCATAGCTCAAAATGAGCTAAGGCAGCATGTCAAACTGAAACGAATGAAGACGCTGTTTGGGGAAAATGGCTGACATGATGCCATCACGCTATTTGTGGTTGACAAGGCATTGATGCACGATTGCTAAGGTGTTCTGAGTGTTTTTTGCGGCTGTTCAGCGGTTGCTAGGCTATTTCTTGCAGCCTCAAGTTCCTCCTTCCAATTTACACTACCATTAAAACATTTGGGATTAGTAAAATTTTTTTACTATGCTTATTATATAAATTACAATGTTACAAAAGATTTTTATTTTTAAAAAATGCTGTTCGTTTGAACATTCTGTTGCTCAAAGAATTCTGAAAATAAATTGTACCACGTTTTCACAAAAATATTAAGCAGCACAACTGTTTTCAATTTTGATCATGAGAAATGTTTAATGAGCACCAAATCAGCGTATTAGAATGATTTCTCATGTGACACTCAGGACTGGAGTAAATTCAGATTTGCCATCAGAGAAAAAAATTGCGTTTTAAAATGTATTAAATAGAAATCAGTTATTTTAAATTGTAATATCATTTCACAATTTTACTGAACTGAGACTTTCTTCCAAACATTAAAAAAATCTTGACATATGACTGGCAGTAGTCAAAGTTTACTTTTTTTGCCCCCTTTTTTGCCATTTGTTCAAATCCCTAACCACATGTAAGAATGATATTAATAGTTTAGCAAGCACCACAAATGAGTAGGAAAAATATCATGGTAAGGATCAAACATGGTTTGAAATTCGGCATCACAAAGTTAACCATGACAGCCAATTAAGTTGATTGGTTTACATGGCTTGTGCCCTAGAAAACAGGGTTGTAATTGTGGACATCCTGACACTAGTGAATATATAGATGCTATGTAGATGGGAAAAACAAAATCGGGAACCTTATTGTGTATAAATTCATGACTTTTAGGGAGTTACACTATAGTTGCAAACAAAAAAATGCGAAATCATTATTATTACTATAATTTTTCATATGTATTTTTTTGTAAAGAGAAGCTTTGTTGAATGAAAGCATGTAAATATAAATATATTAATGACTAATTATAAATATTTCCAGACACATACCATAATATGATCAAAATATAATGATAATTTAAAATATACATTATAAAAATATAATGAATACTTTTTTTGTGTGCTAGTGACGATGTTGGCAGGGTAAGCATAAATCTGAACTACTGACCCCACTGGGCTGGCAGACAAAACTCTTATTGTTGAGCCCTTTAAGAGTTTCGAACAACATGAGGGTGAGCAAATAACACAGTTTTCATATTTTGGATGAGCTATTCCCAAATGAAAGGATTCTTTATACAAGTCACTGCAATTTCAGTTTTTGAATTGTGGTGTAATTATTGAAATTCTCGTGTAAGCAGCTCTTGATGATCCACCGAAAGCTCTTGGCGGATTATTGGGCATGGCCTGCTGATGTTTGGATGACAGGGGTTCATTGCAAAGCAATTGGAAGCTGATCGGCCTGTCTGAAGAGCAGCAGTACCACGGATGCTCTTGCTTGATGAGTGGCAGACAGGCTGGATTATTTCAGGATCTGACCCTTCAGATTGGCACGAGGATTATCACGGTTTAGTTAGTGAGACACCATTGAGATTACAGCACGGGTTAAGCGGTCAACATGCTACCCTCTGGATCTCGGCTTCAGATGCTGTGATTATATTTTCACTCTTCACATCAAACCATCTCACAACTAAGAGCTTAATCCCCTGGGACCAAATCCGCAGGCAGTCTGTTGGATGATTAAAGACACTTGGACGTTGCCTGTCTAGTATCTGTTGCTCTTGTCTAGATACGTGGCCGTGTATGCCTGAATCATGTGTAGAGTTGTAAAAATTCCCTTGAATATATTTTCCTAATTGCTCTGTCTAATCTTTGCAGGGTTTTTTTTAAAGAGAGTGCTTGTTTTCATGAATTTAATACCAGTCTAATCAGAATGTATCACATTGACAGCATGAGCTTCGCATCTCTGCTTGATGTGTTAGTCTGAAAGCAATGACTCATTTTCTGTCTCAATTTAGAGGTTGTGCACACAATTATGAATGGCCTATAATGCGCTAATTTATGAATGGACTGACAGTAGGGTTGTCACGATACTAAAAATCAGTTGTTTATACCAATACCAATCAAATTTCACTATTCAGTATCATTTTTGATACTACAAAATTATTATCCAAAATATTAGTTTGGTCACACTTTATTTTAAAGTCCAGTTCTCACTATTAACAAACAATTAACTACGACTTTTGCCTCAATAAACTACTAATTTGCTGCTTATTAATAGTTAGTAAGGTAGTTGTTAAGTTTAGGCATTGGGTAGGATTAAGGATGTAGAATATAGTCATGCAGAATATGTGCTTTATAAGTACTAATAAACAGCCACTATAAGCATGCTAATAAGCAACTAGTAAATGGGGAGAATTGGTCCCTATACTAAAGTGTTACGATTAGTTTAAATATATAAAAATAAACCAGCTGCTTCATCATCTTCAAGTAAACCATCAGTAGTAAAGAATGAATCGGGTCATTTTTGACATTCCTATGTGACG
Source organism: Sinocyclocheilus anophthalmus (assembly GCA_018155175.1). Taxonomy (NCBI): domain Eukaryota; kingdom Metazoa; phylum Chordata; class Actinopteri; order Cypriniformes; family Cyprinidae; genus Sinocyclocheilus; species Sinocyclocheilus anophthalmus. Next base: position 37,608 of record JADLZN010005920.1, read on the forward strand.
TAAAATAATGTAGTTGTTATCGATTTAAAAGTTAATGTTGGTGAGTTTTAACAATAAATTCTCCTTTTCTTTCTTTCATCTACAGGAGATCATTGTGTGAATGAGTGAGTGATGCAGGTTTCGTTTCTCCAGGTAAGTCTATTAATTTGATTCTCGACAAGCGCAGAAGTTCCTGTGGGGACAATCCTTTCTTAAAAAAAAGTGGATTTGGTAGCGCTGTTAAATATTCCAAGGGATCGTTCACCCCAAATTTACATTTAGTTGTGAAATGGTTCTTAGTGATTCTTACAATGCAGGTCAATGTCTACCGTCACTTGAGAGTCCAAAAAATTAATACCCGTGGCTCCTGATCATATATTGAGGTCTTATGAAGTGAAATGATCAGTCTGTGCCTGCTACTGTAGCTACAGTTCGCAAACTCTCGCTATAGGTTGAGTTGGAAAGAGATTGAAGAATCACTAGATATCTGGCAGAGTGCTAAATGTTTTGATGGAGCCTGGGAGGCTCAATTTACACATTTGGGGGAGATAAACCCATGAGTGGCAATGGCATACTTATAGTAGTCAATGAACAATAAACCGGGTTAAGACAATGTATTTTGGTGCAAAAAATCTTACACACTTTACAATTAAATAGTGCTGTGAAATTATAAGACTGAAGAAACATGTCATAGATTGATTTTGGGTCATGTTTTGTTTACTCTGTTTCAGGGCAGTATGGGTGTGTGTCCCCTGCTCCTGCTACTCCACGTAGCCTTTGTGGCCCTCAGCACGGCCCAGACACTCCCTGACCCTTCAGGTAAGGCACTTTTATGGAGCACAAAAGCCTTGGTTTACACAGTCGCTTTACCTCCATTAGAAAAATCTAACTAATTACTCTCTAGTTATTTTTTGGTGGTGGTGCATTTCCTGCAGAGTCACCTGTACTCCACATTGGTCTTGGCTTGTGAATATAAAAATTTTCAGTAACTTATGTCAGCTTACTCAATTGAGATCAATTGTATTTAACCTGGAAGATTCCTATACAGGAGGTTAAAGGCAAGCCTACTTTAAAGTACATGAAGGTGTACCGTTGCAATCCATCTTCTCCCAGTAAAAATGTAAAATATTTTGAGGCCCAGAAAATTACCCAGGAATTGCCTGGAGGAAATGGCATTTCCTCACATACCTAATTTTGTTTTGTGAGATACTCAACGACGTTCACCTGTTAGTGTTGAGATCCCAAACTTCCTTTAAATATACACTACCTTTTAAAAGTTTAAGGTTGATAAGAATTTTAAAATGTTGTTGAAAGAAGTCTCTTATTCTCACATAGGCTGATTTTATTTGATCATAAATACAGTAAAAAAAACAGTAATATTTGAAATATCTTTACAATTTAAAAGAACTGTTTTCTATTTTAATATAGTTAAAAATTTTATTTATTCCTGTAATGGCAAAGCTGAATTTTCAGAGGTCACAGTATCTTCCGAATCAAGTCGCATGCTGATTTGCTGCTCAAGAGACATTTCTTATGTCTTATGTCAATTATTGTCAATGTTGAAAAGTTGTGCTGCTTGACATTTTTGTGGAGACCGTGATTTTTATTTTTAGGATTCTTGGATAAAAGCTTTAAAATCTCTCTCTCTCTCAGGTGCAGTCCTGACCGCCAAACCTACACACCCTCCTCCCACATCACCCGCTATAGTCACCCAGTCACCCCCATCAATCACCCCATCTACAGCACCATCTCCTGAACTTGTTGTAACAACAGGACTCAATGATTCTGCGGGGGTGGTGACCCCAGAGGTTCCCACAGCCCCTCCTGTTGTCGCCCCTCCAATTGTGGCCGTCCCTACTGAGGCACCACCCGCCCCCCCAACCCCATCTGCCGCGTCCCCGTCCCTCACCACTGTCAAGACTACAGTTTTGGCTACAGCAGAGCCCCCTAAACCTGACCCGAAACCCACTCAGTCCACTTCAGAGCCTGAGACAGACACTCCATCGGCCCCTACAGATGCAACCACAGCTGACATCAGCAAGCCTCCAGGTACCATTTGCGTTTTTGTTCATTTTGAAACCGATTGAGCTGTTATTTTATCCTAGTCTTTTCCAACTATTTCCAGTGTGTTTTCTGTCATTCTATGTTAATCTGTTGCTGTTGCGTCTTTCTGTTTTTCTCATGTAATGAAGATGATGATGGGCAAGGTGAGTTTCAGTTACCCTTTTCGCTAAAATTTCATGCAGAATGAATTTTTCTTTTTAGGTTTACTAGTAGCCATCTATTACACAACTGTTAGGAGTTTTTTTTTTTAAATGGCTGTTGCAGATATATTAGGCCCATGGTCAGTTAAAAACCGATATACAGTCAATGATGTCACACACTCCAACACTTAATTTTAAGATATAATAATACTAAAAATAAATAAATAAAACAAAAATAATAAATGAATTAGGAGTTCATACGTCTCTTATGCTCAACAAGATTGCATTTATCAGATCAAAAATACAACTAAAACTGTAATAGTATGAAATATTACTATAATTCAAAATAACTGGGGTTTTCTATTCAAAAATACTTTAAAATGTAATTCATTCCTGTAACGCAAAGCTGAATTTTCAGCACCATTACTCCAGCCTTCAGTGTCACAGAAATCATTGGGGGGTATATACAGGTGCATCTCAGTAAATTAGAATGTTGTGGAAAAGTTATTTTATTTCAGTAATTCAACTCAAATTGTGAAACTTGTGTATTAAATAAATTCAATGCAGACAGACGGAAGTAGTTTAAGTCTTTGGTTCTTTTAATTGTGATGATTTTGGCTCACATTTAACAAAAACCCACCAATTCACTATCTCAGCAAATTAGAAAACTTCATAATACCAATAAAAAAACATTTTTAGTGAAATTATCCTTCTGGAAAGTATGTTAATTTATTGTACAGGTACTCAATACTTGGTAGGGGCTCCTTTTCTTTAATTACTGCCTCAATTCGGTGTGGCATTGAGGTGATCAGTTTGTGGCATTGCTGAGGTGGTGTGGAAGCCCAGGTTTTTTTGACAGTGGTCTTCAGCTCATCTGCAGTTTTTGGTCTCTTGTTTCTCATTTTCCTCTTGACAATACCCCATAGATTCTCTATAGATTCTCTATGGGGTTCAGGTCTTGTGAGTTTGCTGGCCAGTCAAGCACCAACACCATGGTCATTTAACCAACTTTTGGTGCTTTTGACAGTGTGGGCAGGTGCCAAGTCCTGCTGGAAAATGATATCAGCATCTTCAAAAAGCTGGTCAGGAGAAGGAAGAATGAAGTGCTCCAAAATTTCTTGTTAAACGGTTGCAGTGACGTTGGTTTTCAAAAAACACAGTAGACCAACACCAGCAGATGACATTGAACCCCAAATAATCACAGACTGTGGAAACTTAACACTAAACTTCAAGCAACTTGGGCTATGATCTTCTCCACCAGAAACAGCCCCCTTCTCCAGAACTCAGAACTTTGGTTTCCCATTAAATACAAAAACTTGCTCTCATCTAAAGAGGACTTTGGACCACTGGGCAACAGTACAGTTTTTCTTCTCCTTAGCCCAGGTAAGACGCCCCTGACGTTGTTTGTGGTTCAGGAGTGGCTTAACAAGATAAAAACGACAACTGTAGCCAAATTCCTTAACACATCTGTGTGTGGTGGCTCTTGATGCCTTGACCCCAGCCTCAGTCCATTCCTTGTGAAGTTCACTCAAATTCTTGAATCGATTTTGCTTGACAATCCTCATAAGGCTACGGTTCTCTCACTTTGTTGTGCATCTTTTTCTTCCACACTTTTTCCTTCACTCAACTTTCTGTTAACATGCTTGTATACAGCACTCTGTAAACAGCCAGCTTCTTTGGCAATGAATGTTTGAGGCTTACCATCCTTGTGAAGGGTGTCAGTGATTGTCTTCTGGCCAACTGTCAGATCAGCAGTCTTCCCCATGATTGTGTAGCCTAGTGAACCAAACTGAGAGACCATTTTGAAGGCTCAGGAAATCTTTGCAGGTGTTTTGAGTTGGTTAGCTGATTGGCATGCCACCACATTCTAATTTGTTGAGATAGTGAATTGGTGGGTTTTTGTTAAATGTGAGCCAAAATCATCACAATTTAAAGAACCAAAGACTTAAACTACTTAGTCTGTGTGCATTGAATTTATTTAATACACGAGTTTCAACATTTGAGTTGAATTACTGATAAATGGAACTTTTCCACGACTTCATTTTATTGATGGCCCCTGTATGCTGATTTTGTACTCAAGAAACATTATCAGTGTATTATCAGTGTTAAAAACAGTTGTGCTGCTTTTAATGTTTTGTGGAAATCATGACTTTTTAAAGGATTCTTTTTATATTTATACTTATTTTTTATTTTTTTTAATGTTTTTAAAACAGTTCTATATTTGTAACTTTTCATTTTGTCCTCAACTCAGATGACACTGCGGTCATGGCGGTGATGGTTGCCCTCTCCTCTCTGCTGGTCATTGTCTTCATCATCATCGTCCTGTATATGCTTAGGTGAGTCCCAGTTTTCAGAAACTTTCAGCTGTTCATTCAGTACAAAAAGTGCTCACTGCATAGATTCCAGCTCAACTGCATAAAGACAAAGTTATAAGTTACAAGCAAAGCATAGAAGAAGCAGCATACACATGCACAGTCGTAATAGAACAGATGAGAGTTCAGAAAGCTCCATTCATCAGGAAACCTACAATGGCAGCAGGGAGCCATGAGGCTGAATTGTCCAGTTACCATGGTAATGATTGGCTTTTTGTTCTGCTCCGTTGTTGCAGGTTTAAGAAGTACAAGCAGGCAGGGAGCCACTCCAATTCCTTCCGCCTGACCAATGGCAGAGCTGACGACACAGGTAGTAGTAATAAGAGACAGTGTGTGTCTCTCTATGACCGTTCTTGGCAATTTTTGTCCTTAAAAGTAGTGAATATATTGAAGTTAACATTAAAAGTCATTGGTGGATGCAATACTAGTGTCAGCTTTTTATTTTACATGTTGATTGCATGATTTGTGAATCACATGAGAGCTTTTTAGCTTTTTACCTTGAATTGTACTGTGTTGCCCCCTACTGGTCATCCTGAACACAACATGGATTAAGGACAAATTGTCCAATCATCTTAAAATAAAAATATTTAATAAAAAAAAAAAAAAAAAATTGTCAAAAAGTTTTTGTCTTTAACATATATTTTTATTTCTCTTTATCCACTTCATGTTTCTTCCCTGTTCCTTACACCTCCTTTCCTTACACCATTTAACAGAACTTCAGAGTGTGCCGCTATTGGCCCGCTCTCCTAGTACCAACAGGAAGTACCCGCCCCTTCCTGTCGACAAGCTGGAGGAGGAAATGAACCGCCGAATGGCCGATGACAATAAACTCTTCCGGGAAGAATTCAACGTAGGTGCACAAACAAACATAACCGTGGTGCTCTAAATCATGAATGGACAGATCAGAGTCCTGACTCGAAATTTCACCATCTTTAGAATGACCAAAAAAAGATGGCATCTAAACTACATGAAATTTCCCAAAAAGAGCGCTTTTAGGCAGATACATTTGTGGTGTTGGTGTGTATCTCCTCGTTATGCTCTCGGCCCATGTGAACTTGTAGATTGACTGTTTCTTTGCTCTGCAGGCGTTGCCTGTATGTCCTATTCAGGCCTCATGTGATGCTGCCTCGAAGGAGGAGAATAAGGAGAAGAACAGATATGTCAACATCCTGCCCTGTAAGGCTTTCCCACAACTTATCTCCAAACCAGAGCTGATAACGCATGCTTTTACCAGAGCTACAAGGCCTACAAAGGAGTTCATTATGTGAAAATGGCTGTAATAAATGTAACAATAATGCTGTGATCCTTATAATCTTTTTTCATAGTTTATCTGTCAAATTTCCTTTTTGTGAAAGGTGTGAAAAACTTTTTTTGTTTTTCACACCTTTTCTCAGATGATCATTCTAGGGTGCATCTGACTTCTCTGGAGGGTGTTCCTGACTCAGACTACATCAACGCTTCCTACATAAATGTAAGACCCCAAACTCTAGTCATAAGTGATCATTCTAGGGTGCATCTGACTTCTCTGGAGGGTGTTCCTGACTCAGACTACATCAACGCTTCCTACATAAATGTAAGACCCCAAACTCTAGTCATAAGAAGTAGGAGTGTACTGCTACTAAAATTCTGGCTGATCATTTTTATTTTAAAATTGAATACAATTTTGTTTAAATTAATTAAAAATAAATCTTTAAAACATAAAATTAGTTTTTTTTTAAATGCTACAAGTACATGTTCTAATGGTTTTACTTTTGTATTATTGCATAAACTATTATAGTATTTATTAATATTTGAAAATTGAATTTTGTTTTTATCCATTCAGTTTTTCAATTTTATTTTAGTTTAAATTTTTATAATTTAGTAATGTTCTTATTACAGTGTCTTTTTTATTTTCTAGATTTCTATTTGGCTTTAATTTATTTTTTTACTGAGTTTGAGTAATTTTACTGCTTTCAGTTAGATGCCAAGGCAACCTTTTTAATTTTCATTTAAATTTAAGTTTGAAGTTTTTAATCTAATATGTATATTTTATTTTATTGCAGCTTTATTTCAATTACCAAAAATTATTTTAATAATTTTAGTTTTAGTTTAGTTAATAATATCATCACTGAGGTGGACATCACAACATTATAATGTACAGTATGAAAAACTGATATTTTGAGATTTGAGTTTTTTTTGTGTGTTTTTAAAGGTTAATTTTAAGTGAGTGTTAGATGTAAGGTCATCTAAATGTAAAACCATAGGGGATATGAGCATGTATGCTTAAATTCTTAATAAGAATCCCTTATAAGAAGCGTTAACACTGAATGACGAGGACCTTGGCCAGCTTTTCCACAATGTAAAAAAAAAAAATTTTTCTCAGGAATCCCAAGAAAAATAAATTTTGGCGCCAAGTAAAATAGCTTTAATTGAATGACTTTTCATAATTATACATACTTCTGCATTTAGTAACCCAACAAAAAAACTTAAAACTCAAGATTTTTCCATTGCAGGACCGAAAGAGGAACGGTCAAATGCTTCGGGAGGATGCTGGGGGAACAGAACACTGCCAACCATCGTCAATGGTCACAAACAAAAAACCAATCTAAAGAGAGGAAGAGGTAGATGCCACAAGAATCTATTAAATGTAGGCTAGTGTCTAAAGGAAAGTACGCTGAGCTTTGATTTTAACACCTCAGCTCTTATCGCGTCTCACATGATGATTTAGGTGCAACTTTTGAGGAGATGGCATTAATACTATGTGGGTGAATCACGGCCAGTGATGAGATTATGATGAGGTGCTTCATATCCAGACAGTGTAATTTGCTCAGTATGCCCGACCAGGATGCGGACCTACAAATTATTCCTTGTGTCAGTGAGGACATGATGTTCTGTTTACTATCCATCCGCAAGGTTTCTGGCATCAGACAGAAAGAAGTAGTGGTTGACCATATACACTGAACAAAATTATAAACGCAACACTTTTGTTTTTGCCCCCATTTTTGAGCTGAACTCAAAGATCTAAGACTTTTTCTATGTACACAAAAGGCCTATTTCTCTCAAATATTTTTCACAAATCTGGCTAAATCTGTGTTAGTGAGCACTTCTCCTTTGCCGAGATAATCACAGGTGTGGCATATCAAGATGCTTATTAGACAGCATGATTATTGCACAGTGTGCCTTAGGCTGGCCACAATAAAAGGCCACTCTAAATGTGCAGTTTTATCACACAGCACTATGCCACAGATGTCGCAAGTTTTGAGTGAGCGTGCAATTGGCATGCTGACTGCAGGAATGTCCACCAGATCTGTTGCCCGTGAATTGAATGTTCATTTCTCTACCATAAGCCGTCTCCAAAGGCGTTTCAGAGAATTTGGCAGTACATCCAACTGGCTTCACAACCGCAGACCACGTGTAACCACACCCCAGCCGAGGACCTCCACATCCAGCATCTTCACCTCCAAGATCGTCTGAGACCAGCCACCCGGACAGATGCTGCAACAATCGGTTTGCATAACCAAAAAATATTTGCACAAACTGTCAGAAACCGTCTCAAGGAAGCTCATCTGCATGCTCATCGTCCTCATCGGGGTCTCGACTTGACTGCAGTTTGTCGTCGTAACCGACTTGAGTGGGCAAATGCTCACATTCGATGGCGTCTGGCACTTTGGAGGTGTTCTCTTCACGGATGAATCCCGGTTTTCACTGTACAGGGCAGATGGCAGACAGCGTGTATGGCGTCGTGTGGGTGAGCGGTTTGCTGATGTCAACGTTGTGGATCGAGTGGCCCATGGTGGCGGTGGGGTTATGGGCAGGCGTATGTTATGGACAATGAATACAGGTGCATTTTATTGATGGCATTTGGAATGCACAGAGATACCGTGATGAGATCCCGAGGCCCATTTTTGTGCCATTCATCCAAGACCATCACCTCATGCTGCAGCATGATAATGCACAGCCCCATATTGCAAGGATCTGAAAACATGGCGTCCATTTCTTGCAATGGCCAGCATCCTCAACCGGACCATGTCACCCATTGAGCATGTTTGGTGAGCTCTGGATCGGCGTAATACGACAGCGTTTCAGTTTCCTGCCAATATCCAGCAACTTCGTCACCGGCCATTGACTAGATTGACCAACATTCCTAGCAGGCCGCACTCAACCAACCTGTCACGCTTGCGAAGGAGATGTGTTTGCCTGTTGTGGAGGGCAAATAGACTGGCCACAACCTATCTGACTGTTTTCCGACCCCCCTCTCCCCAATACATAAACTGCACATTTTAGGAGTGTCCCTTTTTATTGTGGCCAGGCTAATGCACACCTGTGCAATAATCATGCTGTCTAATCAGCATCTTGATATGCCACACCTGTGAGTTGTGGCAAAGGAGTAGTGTCACTAACACAGATTTAGACAGATTTGTGAACAATATTTGAGAGAAATAGGCCTTTTGTGTACATAGAAAAATCTTAGATCTTTGAGTTCAGCTCATGAAAAATGGGGGCGGGCAAAAACAAAAGTGTTGTGTTTATAATTTTGTTCAGTGTATTTGACAGGTTGATTAATTGGTTGTTCTTTGGCATTTTGAAATTATTGGAACTGGATGATAAATGTAGTCATTTGGCAAATTAAAAGAAGTGCTAGTGCCCTCTTGTGTCAAAATATACCAATAGTCTTAACCACTGATAATGTGTTTTTTTGGGTGATTCTTCAATTAGTGCCAGTTTTAAAAAACAAAAATCAGTTTTCTTTAAACAGTGTTCACACATTTCACGAATAAGGATCTTATCATGGTCTTGATAAACCTTCACTGGATTTTAATGACATTTTTAAATTTTGGAGAATTACGTGAATAAGGCTCAGACTAACACAGCAACTTGACTAGCATTCAGTTAAGTGTGAATTGGTAAAAGCAAAGAGAAGTTGACAGTATGATTGGTCTGATGGTAATGGACAGTGATTCTTTGTTATAAGAAAAGTTAGAAGTGTACACACAAATACCAAAATACCATGGGAAAAATTAGCAAAGTAGGAAGTTATTAAAAGCCTATTTTTGTAACCTATAAGGAGAAAAGGCTGTTATTACAAGAAGTATTGTTGAAATTTAGTTTAGTGATTGATGACAAACTCTGTTGTGTGTGTTTGTGTGTTTAGGTGGGTGATGTGTCTGGTAAGAAGCCTCAGAGGCTGGTCACACAGTTTCACTTCACCAGCTGGCCTGATTTCGGGGTTCCTTTCACTCCCATTGGCATGCTGAAGTTCCTTAAGAAGGTCAAGACCTATAATCCACAGTATGCTGGACCCATAGTGGTTCACTGCAGGTAAAGAGCCTTATTATCTTCTGTGTATGTGCACGACAAGATTTCTACAAAAGTCTCAAGCCGCACAAATGTTTTCAAAATGTTTCTTGAGCAACAAATCAGCATATTAAAATGATTTCTGAAGGATTATGTGACACTGAAGAATAGAATAATGATGCTAAAAATTCAGATTTGCATCACATGAATAAATTACATTTTCAAAATATACTAAAATAGAAACAGTAATTTTGAATTGTAATAATATTTCACAATTTTACTGTATTTTTATCAAATAAATGCAGCCTTGGTGAGCATAAGAGACTTTCAAAAACATAAAAAAAAAAAATTTAAATAAATAAATTGTAAAGACCCCAAACTTTTGAACAGTAGTACGTGTGAGCAGTTTTTCTGAAGGTTTGTTATTTCAAGTAATTGATTTTCATCTGTTCATCTCAGTGCGGGTGTCGGCAGGACAGGGACCTTCATCGTGATCGATGCTATGCTGGACATGATGGGGGCGGAGAGAAAGGTCGACGTCTTCGGATTTGTCACACGGATCAGAGCCCAGCGCTGTCAAATGGTCCAGACCGATGTGAGTTTATACAAAACCTCTCATTAAAGTCATAATACAGCTGTATTAGGTATTTAGTCTCAAAATGCTCATCTCCCACCCTCCCTTTCTCCCTACAGATGCAGTATGTGTTTATATTCCAAGCTTTGCTAGAGCACTACCTGTACGGGGACACAGAGTTAGAAGTGACGTCTCTGGAGTCTCACCTGAATAAGCTGTATGCTCCTTTACCTGGTGCTGGCTGTGGAGGCCTGGAGGCAGAGTTTAAGGTAGCACAAAAACAGCTTCTTTTTTTTTTCTTGCTTTTTGGATGTTTGGAAATTATATTGTTCTGGGATCATGTTGTTTTTCTTATGTTCTATTTTAATTATTATCTTTTTCTCTCTTTTAGAAACTTACCTCCATTAAAATCCAGAATGACAAGATGAGAACAGGGAACTTGCCTGCCAACATGAAGAAAAATCGTGTTTTGCAAATCATTCCATGTGGTAGGTTATCAACCCGGTTAAATACAGATTATAATCGTGAAGACATAGTCTTGGATTAATCAAAAACATGTTACCGTTAATATGTTAGAGGTCAATAGCACACACACACACACACACACACATATATTATATGCTCCAGGATCCTTATTTATTAAAATACAGAATACTACATTATACAACATGTTTCATATAAATGCTGTTTTTATTAGATTTTTTAGTCATCTAAATAATCCTCAAAAAAGAAAGGTTTCCACAAAAATATTAAGCAGCAAAACTTATTTTCAACATTGCTAATAATAAGATAGGTTTTGAGCATCAAATCAGCATATTAGAATGATTTTTGAAAGATCATGGGACACTGAAGACTGTAGTAATGATGCTGAAAATTCAGCTTGCATCACAGAAATAAAATACATTTAAAAATATATTAAAATAGAAAAGTTATTTTAAATTGTAAAAATATTTCAAAATATTACTGATTTATTGATACTAAGAATAATTTTTTGATATAAAAATAAATATATATATAAGCAATTTTAAAAATCTTACTGACCCCAAACTTTTGAACGGTAGTGTAATTGTTCCTAACATGTTTTCTGCTGGGAAAAAAAACACATTTATATAATTTATACTTTTTCTAGGATATAATTATATTATACTTTATACCTTTATCCTTTTACAAGTTATTTGGCAGCTGCTTTTATACAAAGTGACTTGCAGTAAATTTATGGTGTACATTTATCAGCAAGTGCATTCCTGTGTTTTTTTTTCTCTGAATCTTCCCTGTTTCTTCCAGATGAGTTTAACAGAGTGATCATCCCTGTAAAACGAGGGGAGGAGAACACAGACTACATCAACGCCTCTTTTATAGATGTGAGTAAAACCTGTCTGACCTCATCCAACATTTACTCCCAACTAACCGTGATATCGCTCCGTGAAGCCTGGAGGTTATGCAACAATATTCCAGAGACCACACAACGTGCTTTTCTTTTCTTTTGGGAGTGGTTTAAACACATTTTTCTGTCATGAAGTTATACGGACGCCCATGCTGAGATTAGGAGCCTGGGAGGGTGAGCATTGCTCTGTTCCAAAACGTAGTCACAAGCTCACTGGAAAAAAAATGAAATGATGATTATAAATATATTTATTTATTCTATGCTAAAAAGTGTCTGTATTACAAACTCTTTTAAAATCAGTTGATGCTGAGTGTCTAAAATTCAGATCAATCACTTAGGATGTTGCATGACGATTAGGATGTTGCCTTAGAAGACATCTGCTTAAGCAGTAGGGAGTGAGGCAGCTCACTAGGTTTTGGGACAGACCTCATGTGTTCATCCCTCCATCGCAGATCAGTGAGAGTGGGGTAGCTTTGTTTTGGATAAATGCCCTTTCACTTCCTCTTCTATTTGTGTGGCTGAAGCACTTAATCAAAAGGTAATCAAACAGAGGAAAAACTTCTCCAGTGCTGCTATAAGTCGCTTTGCAGTCTGGAAGATAACTATACTGATGAACAAAAGCCTGTTTTGTGCCTTCTTACTGTACGTGCCCACCGGCACAAATAAATCCACTTAGTACTGCCCAAAGAGTGCTAGAAATCTAAAATATGCAGCAGTGTGGTCTATGATTGCTTTTAATAAACTGTTAATAATATAATCATCATGTACATTACCGTTCAAAAGTGTGGGGTCAGGATTTTTATTTTTTTTGAAAGAGAAATTATTACTTTTATTCAGCAAGGATGCATTAAGTTGATCAAAAGTGACATCAAAGTCATTTTATAATATTACAAAAGATTTATATGAAAAGTTATGTTCCTTTGAACTTTCTATTCATCAAAAATCATTAAAAATGTATGTTTTTTGAGTTGAAACTGTTTTCAACATTGATAATAATAAATGTTAATATTAATAAATGGCATCACAGGAATAAATTACATTTTAAAAATATATAGAATGAATTAGAATATTTCACTCTATTACTATTTTTTACTGTATTGTTGATCGATAAAGCGCTGGGAGAATAAGATCCTTATTTTATAAAATAATCTTACTGACCCTAAACTTTTGAATGGTAGTGTATATCCACGATTACAGCTGCCCAGTTTGTTGAAATGTACAAAGTAGACATTCTTTGTGTGTGTGTGCAGGGTTATAGGCAAAAGGACTCGTACATGGCATGTCAGGGGCCGCTGCAGCACACCATTGAGGACTTCTGGAGAATGATCTGGGAGTGGAGAAGCTGCTCTATTGTTACGCTGACCGAGCTGGAGGAGAGAGGACAGGTAAGTTCATATGCTTTCTGTCTTTTTGTTTGGAGCATCTGTGATCATGGCTTAACTCTTTTTTAATTATATATATATATAGATATAGATATATATATATATAACATAAATATATAGCGATATCTAGTATATATATAGATAAATAAAGAGTTTGTCTGTTTTGTTTGTGTACCCTAGTTCAAAGAGCTGGACAGTTACAGAAACATTGTTAGGGGAAAAAAAAAACATTTCACCCCACCTGTTGTGACCAAAAATAAAATCTGTCTCTTCCTCACTCTCTGCAGGAGAAGTGTGCTCATAATGTGGGCGAGTGCTGTTTATGGTTTGTGGGGACATGCTATTGATTTTGAAGAGTGTCTGATGAACGTGAAGTACACTGTTAGGACCTTCTTGTCACCATAACTAAGAGTGAGTCACTTCAGACTCTCCTGAAAGAGATTTTATGTGTCCTTATCACTGTATTTTAACGTTTGCCATTGATGTAATTGCCATTCTCCATTTTCTTTCTCTCTGCAGGAAAATAAGTCTCGCGCTGTGAGGCAGTTTCATTTCCACGGCTGGCCAGAGGTGGGCATCCCATCTGATGGGAAGGGTATGATCAACATCATCGCTGCAGTTCAGAAACAGCAGCAGCAGTCTGGAAACCACCCAATCACTGTGCACTGCAGGTAAGCCACACCTACTCCTCTAGCCAATCAGGAGCCCGAAACATGAAACTTCATTTTGCATAATTTGTATTAATATATTTGTATATTAATATAGTTCATATTGGAAATATTTGTGTTCTTAATGACACAGATTTTTTTATTCTTTTATTCTTCATGTTCAATATGGTGATTTTGTGAGGCATAATCTACATTCCAAATGCAAAATCTATTTTTACTCTCATTTGCTACTTTGTGTGGGTTAATTTTGGATTGCTAAATTGCAATCCAAAATTAAATTAATTGCAATTCGAAAGTTTGGGGTTGGTACAATTTTTAAATGTTTTTGAAAGAAGTCTCTTATGCTTACCAAGGCTGCATTGATTTGATCATGAATACAGTAAAAACAGTAATATTGTGAAATAATTAAAGTTCAGTAGAACAGCATTAGTTGAATGTGGAACCTTTCAACTTTTTTGAAATGGAAACACAAATGTCTTTACTGTCACTTTGATCAATTTAATGTGCCCTTTTTGAATAGTGAAAAGTATTGATTTATTATGATCATTTGTTAAATCTTACTGCCCCTTTTGAAAAGTAGTGTATTTTTTAAATAAAAACAAATCAGGACATAAGTTATGTATTTATTTTATGGTTGTTACAGCAGTATACTACTCAGATTATTACATATAGAGTTATTCATCTTTACCGTAAATCTTCTAGTCTGGATACAGGACATATTGGTTAGACAGGAATGCCAACTTTAATAGGTCTCACTGGTTTGGCAGCTTAAGTAAGATTTAGTGGTTTTGTAATTCTGGAAGGCATCCATAGGTGCTTAACCAAAACCTGTCCATAATTACATCTCCAAAGCACTCGGTAATGATGAAACGGATAGAGTTGCTGTGTCCAGTGGGATTTCAGGGTCAGCCAATTAAGGAAGGTAGAAACAGACTCATTAAAATTCACAGAGCGGTGGGTAATTGATGTTTGTGTGTTAACAGTGCCGGAGCAGGGCGCACGGGGACATTCTGTGCTCTGAGCACGGTCCTGGAGCGGGTGAAGGCGGAGGGCATTCTGGACGTTTTTCAGACGGTGAAGAGTCTAAGACTACAGAGACCGCACATGGTGCAGACACTGGTGAGGAAACACGTCATTCACGATGCAATGTTGACCTACTGAATTTAACAAAGTGCAGTTTAATTGTTTTTGAACGACTGTTGTTTTTGCCAGAGATTTAAAACTAGAGCTGCACTAAGAGAAAATTGTGATAAAAAATTGCAATTGTGATTGAAAATGTGAGTGAAAAAAATACGTTTCAGGTTTGCTGTACTTGTTTATAGGGCTGCACAATTTGGCCAAAATGTTGTTGTTATATATCAATATGAGTCATGACTATAATAATAATAATAAATCATTATTGAGTTTGAGTATTATTATTATTCTACTAACTAATTAAAGGCTTATGATGTTGCTAAAACATTATAACATTATTTTGTGTATTTGGTGTCATGCAATGTGTTTATGCGGTTTAAGTTAAAAAAAAAAACATTATTTTCAATATAATGTACATTATTGTTTCTCCTCAATGCCCAGCCTTTCTGAAACGTGAACATTTATAAAGCTCCTCGGTCTGAAAAGCGAGGTGTGCTCAGATTGGCCAGCTATCTAGTGCGTTGTGATTTGTCGAATACCTCAAGCGTGTGACGGCAATGTTACGCCCCTTACCATATTGTGATGCCATCACAACGAGACAAAAACATTAAAACCCATTACAAACGTTGCATTTGTTGCATCCAGTGGGGACATAAGTACAGATTATAATGACTTATACTGTCTTTTTACCGGTTGCGTTGCATTGCATTGCGCCGCATAAACATAAAACCATGTCTGCATTTGTGATCGGAGAAATGACAAGCAACAAGCGCTACTTTTCGCTTTCGCAATGAAACACACAGCGTCTTCACAACATGGCGGCGGCGGTGGCAGCAACAATAAAGTTACACCTTCTTTCTTTGCATGAACATTTGGGCGGCATTATGCAAATCTTCCTACATCGTGACGTAGACATGTGGGGGCATGTTTAAACGAGCTGTTTTATGTAGGCGTGGTTGACTCTTAACTTTTTTTATAAAGAATATCTCTTTGGGTTTGAGGGATCTTATCTATTCACGAACAGCTTGTAACACTCCAAAGAGAAGGGGAATCTTGAAATCGCATCATATGACCCCTTTAAACAAAATAAGAAATATTACTATAGTAATTTACTATTACAGTTGTAATGTTCACTGTAAAATAAAAACAGTCAAATATTTATGATGATGATACTAATCATTTAATTTTATATTACAATTGTAAAATTACAATACTAATATTTATGGCCGTCTCCATTTACCAACATTTATTTTGGCAGAAACCACATTAAACCCTTAAAGCTTCTCTTTTCGGTCATTAAATTATGGGAAGATGATTGACATGTTGCATTCTGAAATGCACAGTATGTTCAACTCAAATTCAGAGGTGTTGCAGAGACGAGTTTGTGTGGAGTGTCATTTACTGCAAGCCGTTCTAAGAATCTGAAAACACTGGATTACGAGCTGCTTACGTATAAATGAAGACAGTGCCGCGTTTCACTCTAAAACACACAGTGCATATATATATTTAATTCAGTTGTAGCATTTGCGATTTGATAATCGTGTTAAGCCATATAGTGATTCTGCTTTTATTTTAATTAATCGTGCAGTCCTAGTAAAACATCATTAGAACAGGAAAAATGGGAGGGGGGTGATACGTTACATTTTAAATCTAAATTTTTTGGGAAATAATCATCATCATCTCTTGTTTTGCTTCAAATACTTTAATCTAAATATCTCAAGGCCGTCTCAACTCACTACATCTTGCTTTTCCCCACAGGAGCAGTATGAGTTCTGCTACAAAGTGGTCCAGGAATACATTGATGCCTTCTCTGACTACGCCAACTTCAAGTAAAGCCACCCCCACCTGCAGAAGATCGGACAGACTTTCCCAGTCATGCACTCACGTCCACACTTTCACAAAAACACCGCTAAATGAGACAGACTGCCAGCGCAAAGCAAAAGGGAATGAAAATCCTTTGGCCGGCAAGCACGAGAACACATTGGTGCTGAAGATGGAAAGAAAACAAACAAAGAAAACACCATTAGAGATGCCTTCTTGAATATTTTGTGATATTGCTCTTGTTAATAAGGCCCTTACCCATTTCTCTCAGTGTAAATATGCTCTTGTATTTTTTTTTTTCATTTGTTTGGTTTTAGAAGCCGTTCTGTTGCGGTTTTTAGAGTGACCTTAATATAGTTTACTGGTAAATAAATGCATATATGAATAGCGCTATAGAGACAGACGTGAAAGAGAGGTAGCAAGATGAGGGTGCTTTTCACTGAGCGTTTTAACAAGAACTTGCTTCTTTCTCTGCAGTTGAGAGACTGAAACCTATTTGAATGGCAGCTCAATCCCACTTGCCTGTAGCTACATAGCGCAGAATGCGGCAAAATTAACCAATCGTGGTGCTTCAGCGACTGTAAATGCGTGCATTCGCAGAAAACCCTTCACTGTGCTTTTCGATTGTTTACTGGAGTGGCAGATATCATTTTGAGTGTTTTGACACTCTCATTGAGTCCATTTTTTTGGGGGTGTGACTAAGGCATCCCTTAGAAATGAAGATGTGAAGTGTGTCTTTGTAGTGTCAGTTTTGTTAGATAGTGTGCCAGACCCGACTTGTGTTCTGCCTTGGTCCAAACTAGACAATGGTAGAGGAAGATAAGACTTAAAAAGACAAACAAGAGGAAACCCTGAGTGTTAAGACTGGATAAATTCAGTTCTGGATAAACTCTTCACTTAATTTTTCTTTTGTGTAGTTTTGTCCCCTTTTTAAAGTTTCATTCCATGCTTTTTTTTCCCCAAACATCTTTTCTTTTCAAGATCGCTCTAAAAGCACCTTCTGTATTTGCGATTGTAACCAAGGAAGTGATGCTTACTTTCCCGGATGTCTGATAATTGGCCTAAACAACTGTGCTTGACAATAAGGTTTCATAATGTATACGCAGTTACTTTTCCTTAATTTGAAGATAAATGATCCTACCGGCCCATCTACTTGCAAGGTACTGGGGCAAAGTTGATCCAGAAAGTTCTAGTAGAAATGACACATGATCACCTGATCATCTGTTCCTGCCCATGTAAAGGACTTCAGCCATTGTGCCAAAGTCAACGAGCCCTTTCCAGCTCCACTGAGCCAGTTAGATTGATATATGACGCTTTCAGCCCTTAGCGGTGAGTACTTTCAACTTCTCCAAGCAAAAAGAACAGGTCGATGGTATGAATGAGGACGTGTATTGTCGTTTTAACTAGTGGAAACATCTAAAGCTGATTGTCAGTGGAAAGCAAGTTATTTTCCAGGGAATGATTTATGTAGGTTAAGCCCTCGTTCCACACTGCCTTGTGTTAGGAAATGTAAGTTTTATGAAATGTATGATTTAGCTCCTAAATAAACCCAATAGGTGTCTTTCAAAATCACTCACCCATCTGTCATTCCATGTTAACAGGGTTCTCGATGGAAACTGTTTTTTATATTATTACAGATCCATGATGTTCCGAATTATGAATTACGGATTTCTATTACAGCTTCCTGTGGGCTTCATCTTAAGATATTCCATGAAATGCTGACGGATTTGCTTGAATATTGTGCGAGTCGGCTGTTGTGATTTGCTAACCCTTTCCACATGAGACAGTGTGCCAATAGCAGCCTCTCAGAGGCAGGATCCTTCTTCAGAGGTGGGAAAGTGCCTCATCATGTTCCTGTAGCTTCAAGCATATTCCCGCCTGCTCTTTAGTACCCCATGTTCTCCCAATCCATTGGGACATTGTGGGGCTGTATGGCGTATGATAATCTGTAATGGAACCTAAATAGTTACTGGTTGGTTGCTGTTTTTGGTGTTTTTTCAAGCTTTTTTTTTGTCGTCTTTGCTTACATACCATATAAAACCATCCTGGAGGAAGCACCAGACTTCCGGTCAAGTCCCTCAAAACCTAAGCTCTTAATGTATGGAGAGCAATCTAGTTCTTCTGGTCAAGAAGGGAAGCCACGTGTCTGGTGGCTCACTTCATTCTTCTGTTGAATGTGACATTGAAAGGACCTGCTTGGATAAGCAAAAGAAAGAATGAGAACAAGACTGAAAAGTAAAGGATTCTGCTCTCCAAAAATCCCATGGAAATTGGTTCTAAATTTCACATTTTCACACAGTTTTACATTCCATAAATCCTAAAAACGTTCCCCTTTCTGATTTTTAATTTCTTCTTTATGCACCCTTCTGTACATAATGTAAGGTTATTTATATTTCATTCCTATCTGTTGCCTTGCTTTAGTTTTATTTTTCTCGCTTTTTTTTAAAATACTTGTATATTAAACTGTACTGGGACCATTTTTAAATGTATTAGATATTTTCCCCCTATTTTTAATTTGGTATTATTGTCTTAAAATCTTAATTTTTTTAATTTACATCTGTTTTTTTTTTCTAGTGTTTTGTTATTCAAATTAGAATATAATATGTATATATACTTATATATATGATGCCAAAATTATATATCTTTATATAATGCCAAACGGCCTTTCTAAACAAGATACTGTGCAAACCTAATAAAAGTGCTTGAGATTTTATCTGCAGTCATTTTACTTTGTGCATCTCCAAAACTTTAGAAATATAATTTTCATGTCTTCAATATGTACTCTCCCATTCAAATTTTATATATCTTTTTTTTTTTACTTTTATTTGGTGAGGAATTGTATTAAATTGATCGATTAGTTCAGTAAACAAACTACAAATTCATCACACAGGTCCGGAAACAAATGTTCATTTTACATAAAAATTTTAAGCAGCATACTGTTTTCAAAATTGATGATAAATGTTTCTTGAGTACCAAATCGGCATATTAGAATGATTTCTGAAGGATCATGTGACACTGAAGACTGGAGTAATAATGCTAAAAATTCAGAAATAAATTACCTTTTAAAATATATTAAAATAAAAAAACAGTTTTTTTAAAATTGTAATAATATTTTACAATATTGCTGTTTTGACTGTTTTAAACAAATGCAGCTTTGGTGAGTGTTCTTTCTTGGTGAGAATTGATCCCTGAGGGGAAATTGAGAGAGAGAGTCACGTCACCTTGTCTTCCATCCTTCCTGGCCCTTTAGACCTGGTGTCAGACCTGAGATGTGAAAGGATTATCGCTGGAGACACCTGTGCTTGTTTAAATACCATTTGACAAGAACTCAATCAGAACTTGAAACTCTGTGATGAGTCAGTCGTACACATTCTCTGCTCCGATCACCCCGAGGGAGAACTTCTGAGTAATTAAGACCACAGTCAGGCTGGAGTGTTTGCACAGTGTTTTTCTCTCTGGGCCAGTGTGCGTTTCATGTGGGTCAGGGGGTCACAAACGATGGATGTGAGGTCACACTGGCCACTTTTTACAGCTTAGAGGAAATGAGCTTGACATTTGCTTTTGTAATAGGACATGCTCATCAAGAATGTGTGATATTGGGGTCACTGGAGTTGCCATGTTTAAAAAAAGGAAAAATGACAGAATAGTCTATACATGTATGATAAATATCGACAATGTTCAAGTTTAGATGGCTGGTGGCACAATAAATGTAGAAAAATGTAGAATTTCTTAAAAGCCTATACTTAACTGTTCATTATTATTTCAAATAAATGCTGCTCTTTTTAACTTTCTATTCATCAAAAAGTCCTGAAAGAAATATATCATGCTTTCCACAAAACATCACGTTTCATCAATATTCAGCAATTTTGTTCAACTGGTGCTAAGTAATTGATTTTTTTTGTATTTTTTTATATTGAGGCAGAAATCAGCATATTAGACTGATTTATGAAAGATCATTGCCACTGAAGACGGAGTTATGCTGGCTAAAATACTTGCCATCACACAAATAAGTTACATTTTAAAATATATTAAAATAGAAAATACTTATTTTTAATTGTAATAATATTTCAAAATATTACAGTTTTGACTGTATTTTTGATTAATTAAATGCAGCCTTGGTGAGCATAAAGACTTCTTGTTAAAACAACCAAAGTCAACGTTTCAACCATTTAAATATGAGTTTCAAGTGTTGGGGAAAGTTACTTTAAAAGCAATGCCTTTACAATATTGCGTTACTCCCTAAACAAGTAACTAATTACGTTACTTAGTTACTTTTTTATGGAAAGTAATGCGTTATGTTATTTTTGCGTTACTTTTTAAATCTGGACAGGGCTTGCTTGTTTTGTTTTTAAAATAAAAAAGTTATAATTTTGGCAAATATAAAAGCCTTTCACACAAAGTGAAATGAATAGTAACTTTCATCTGTAAAGGTAAGAAGCAGAGCGAATTTCACACACTCAGCAATAAAAACAGACAAGTTTTTTGTCTAGAGTAATTTGGCTTATTAGTAATGGTTGAAACTGGATCATCGAAGCCGAATCAAAGACATTGCTTAAAGAGATGCAATTAAATACCTAAAGGATCTTGTGTTTGTTTCTGGAGTTATTCTGAGGTTTGCGTCATATCTGATTGCCTTGTTTTAGTTCATATTCTGAATACTGAATCTGTGTTTTTTTTTTTTTTGTGAGTGAGATGAATGAATGCATATTTATATTTATTTTAGAACTACAGTAACATCTGATTTCTCTCGACATGGGGACAGGAGAGCTGTCAATCTATAAATTGGGAAAAAATTTACTTGCGTTACTTATTTGAAAAAGTTATTCAGATATTCTCTTGTAAATTAAAAGTAATGCGTTACTTTACTTTACTTGAAAAGTAATCTGATTACGTACTCGCGTTACTATAATCACTAACACTTGTTAGTTTATATTCTCTTTTCTTTGGTTGCCTGGTCTTTAAAAAGTTTACTCTTGAAAAATTAAATTAAATTAATACATTTGCATTTAAAAAGGTAAATAGATATATTATTTTATTTTAATAAGTTCCTTTTAAATTAAATTGCTGTCTAAATAAAATTATAGATAAATAATTATATAGCGATTAAATAAATAGAATCCCTTATTTAGTGCTTACTTTTTTCTCTTTTCTTCAATTAGCACTTTGGCACATTCTTGACCATTCTTTTGAAGCTGAAAATCTGAATAGCGTCAAATTTACGCATGTGTGACGTAGTTGCCAAATGTGTCTGGGTGTAAATCGTGATGTGTATATTTACATGAGTGTTTTGTTGGAGAAAGAGGACACTGTCCCGTTGGGGTCAACAGTGTTTGGAGATGATAATTGGAATTGAGCTCATCTTTCACATGCTCTCCTCCCAATGGAAACGCAATGGCCAGGCAAAGTGTTTGAGGACTGGGGAGGTCAGTGTGTGTGTGTGTGTGTGTGTTTAGACAGGGAGGGGAGATCTGGTGTGAGACATAAATTGTGAGGAAGAGGAGGAGGAAGATTCCAGAGAATGAGCTCAGAAGCTCACTGAACCATTCACTTGAGGGAAACGAGACCATATCAGGATTACCAAGACCAGGACTTCACAGTAGAGGAAGTGGAACTACTACAGAAGATCCTTCAGCAAAAGACGTGTCAATAGATACAAGGTAATAACAATGCTTAGATTTGCTTTTAGGTTGTCTTTGAAAATGTTGCTATTATTGATATATTGACAGTAATTCGTAGATAAGTCTTTAGACATTATAGTCTCCATTGTGCTTTATTGTCTCTTAAACATCATTGCTATCATACTTTGTAGTCAAACATTTTTCCTGAAATTGTCAGGCTGGTAAACCTAGACCTGACTGACTGTTAAACGTGTCAGTGCAGTTACTGGCCCCTCACTTACTCTCCATTTGTCTGGTCAGTCTCTGTTCTCTTCCCTCAGTTATGGTGCACATCTGCAGGCTGTTTGTGGTGATGGGGATGGTGATGTTTCTAAGTGCCCAGTTTGCCAGCTCTCAGCACTGGTCTCATGGCTGGTACCCTGGAGGAAAGAGAGAGATAGACGTTTACGATCCTTCAGAGGTGTGTGAATATTTCTAAAGAAATGTAAGTCTGTGAGAAAGAACAATACTGCCAGAAAAGGGCTGTCTATTTGCAATGTGGTGCACATTGTAAAAAAAATTATGTTTAACAAAAAAAAATTAAAAATGGTTTACTGTAACCATGTGGTTGGTAAATTGGTTTGGATATTAGATTTTAAGAAATTTGGTTAGATTTACTTACCAAAAATTAAAAATAATTTCTCAATCAGATCAATGTTGAAAACAGTTGTGCTGCTTAATTTTGTGTTTTTTTTAAACATGCTAAAAAATTTCAAAACAACAGCATTTATTTGAAATAGAAATTGTTTGTAATATTATAAATGTATTTACTGCCACTTGTATGTTGATGCTTGAACTAACTTATGTGTATTGCATTATTTTAGCGTCATTTGTCTTAACGTTGACGAGGTTTTGTGTTTGTGTGGTAGCACCAGAGGCTACTATCTTATATGTTTATTAGCCTTTGTTTATGGAAAGACCTATTTTGATGTGCTAAGCCATCATGTTGGTTCTCTTTTATTTGAAAATCAGGTTTCAGAAGAAATTAAACTCTGTGACGCAGGGAAATGCGCTTCCTGGACCCCATGGAAAAAGCCTTCTGAAGACAATACTGTGTGTACAGTTTGTTTGGCTGAAATACCTCGTAGTTAAATAGTCATGACGGGATATTGTAATATTTATCTAAAACTTGACTAACTTAATGGCTTTAACAGCTGGATGCCCTCATACGGGATTTCCAAAAGAGAAAGTGACACCGAGATGACGCATCAGCCCATGTCCAAAGAACCATCATTTCATGCAAACCTTAGCCTGCATTGGCATCCAATTTTCGGGGTATTTAGTTTTTTTTTATATATATATGTTCCGTATTTTGTTCTCTTCTCATACCCATTGTGAGTAAATCTATACTGCCAGCACTATGTAACCATTTGCAGCAGTTCCTACAATAAAGGCTTTATTTTGGTATTTTGTTTTAATTGTTCAGTCTCTTCTTTAATTAGTTCTAGGTACACAGATTTTGCACAAGACAAAAGGTGAAATTTTTTCTAAACTACAATGTAATTTTATACATTAAAACATCAGGCACAACTAATGATTTTTACAGTTCAAAAATGTGTATAATTTGTATTTCTTAGATAGATAGATAGATAGATATATTGATATAGATAATGATAGAGATATCATAGATAGATAGATAGATTATATACATACATAGAAAAATTATATACATTATAAATATATAGTATATACGAATGTTTGTATTTATAACAAAATCTAAGAGAGTTTTTTTTCCCCCCAAATTAAAATCAATTTTGTTTTTATTTAAACTTAGACATTTCGTTTTATTCGGCAGTATTTTTGTTTGGCCACCAGATGGCGCAAATTGACATACTTATCAAAATTCATTAGGACCAGGACTGATCAAGTTAATATTGACAGTATTGTAAAAACTCAATTAAATTCAGTGCAGCACCTGTAAGTTTTTAACGCTGAAGCAAAAAAAAATTTTTTATGTAGGCTAATAAAGCATTGGCTGTTAATTTAATTTTCAAGTACAGTTGGATTTTATGTTCACTATGGCACTTTCGGTACATTATGAACATACTGATCCCACTCAAATATCATATTGCCATCACCAGTAAAAAGAAATGATCAAAATGATCAATAGAAATGAGCAATTTTTAATTAATTAACTCTCAACTGACCCTGGTACTGAGGCTTTTGATAATACAAGAGATAGTCAATGAAGTCGTGTAGAGGTTTGCAGGAAAAAACATCTACTGATTCAGACAAGTTCCCCTCAGAGAAAGAAACACCTGAGACTTATTCTGAGCGTGAAAGCACACTGAACCGTTATGCCACCATCATGTCCTCTCTTCCTCTCTCTCTCTCTCTCTCTCTCTCAAGCACACAACACACACACACACACAAACACACACACACAGTAATTTGTGACAGCCTACATTCACATGGAATATAATGTATGTTCTCTTTTAATCCAGAAAACAGCAATGAACACGACTTGGACAAAGGCATTGCATTCATATGTATAGTTTTCATATTGATTGTACATAAATGTTTTTGTCTGTTTAGGCAGTTCTCCAGTCAATGATTCCAGCAACTGATGACATCCCCTAAAGGAATAAAGATCATGCAATAGAAAGACATGCACAATTTCAAATCAAATAACTGAACACTCACAATCATTATTTTTGTAATACAAATGTAACTCATGTACAGATGAAAATGAAATAAGCAGGAACGAGTCCCTTTAACCAGCCACCCACTTTAATTTTTCTGCTGGCGGCAGCACAGACCTTCAAAGAAAGAGCATGGGTTTTGTTCACTTACGGTCACTCAGAATATCAGGCAAATAACACAGAGGACGTTTTCTGTTTTCCTCCTTGTCTTGGTTTGGTAGATGTTGGTGTTTCACATTGCCAATTACAGAGTAGCTCACCAAAAAAAAACAAAAAAACAAAGATCATGTATTTAGCTGTAATAATGTTTAAGTGTTTTAAAAAAAGGGAGTGAACTTGCTGGAATGCTACATTTCTCCAAATCTTTTCTGATGAAGAAGCAAACTAATCTAAGTCTTGAATGCCCAGGTAAGGTAAATTATCAGCAAATTTTCATTTTTGGTTGAATTATTCCTTATACTCTTGCCAGATTCATAGTATTTCTTTTTGATTTCTTAATGTGTTTATTCAAATAAGTTCCACCACTTGAACCACAACACATAGGCCTAATTGTTATGGTTTAATACGTCCTCCAGGTTTAACAAGTCCAAAAACATTTTCCTATAGCTATCAGATGTAAAATAATACATCAAGATCGATCAAAATAATAGATAAGATTCTTGTGTATATTCTCTCACACTTTACGTCAGACACCATATAATCAAGTAAAGTAAGGAGGAGGGACCTGAAACTGCTCAAACTCCTTTCAGTTATTTTTCTACATGCTATAACAACTTCATAAGCAAAAATAGATGCTGAATAGTCGTCAGTTGATAATTTGCATTCGTGCTGTAGCTTTTGCGAAAGAGGTGAGTTGTAAGGCCAGAGATTTTCTTGGCCGCAAATTTTCCAGGTTGCTGAATATTGCTTATAGATATAAAATATATATATATATAGTATAACTTCTAAATGCTTACCTTTGGGGAAAACAAATAATTGCTGTTGCCTTACAGAAATAATATTTTCATATCGAAAAGCTATTCTGAGCTAAGTGTAGGCTATGTCATCGTTGGAGAATTTGTTTCTGCATTTAGAGCTGTGTTTTAAATAGATTTGTAAGCGCGTGAGATGTCAGCACAACACTCCGAGTAGATTTAGTCCACTTGGATACTTTTCCCTGGGCAAAGTATCCATGTCTTTTTCTTGGATTTATGTCATTGCTTTATTAAGTTTGTCATCTTTCAAAGCGGAACTAACATTTGATCAGTTATCATAAAAACTCCAGATTTCACTTCCTTTGTTCGCGCGGATGATCGACGTCGATGTAACGGCATAACTTTGTAAGTTTCACTGTGTAGTTTAGTTAGGCTATATCTATTTGTTTACACGCTTGAAACTGGAAATACGCCAATAATAACGTTTGATGTAAATACATTTATATGATATACTACATTAATGTGCAAAACTCCATTTACAGTAAAGTCAAGTACTTATTTAAAAACTATAGGCAATCAAAATTGACTTGTTTTCTTGCTTTTCTTTCGATTGCATTTTTAAATGTTACTCAAGACTCCAAATTCGATCGTATGTAGCCTACTTACAAAGAGTTAGCGGTTTCTTTTTCTAATGAAGCACTTTGATTTCTTCCCAAGGGGTTGTCATGAGAGAACAGATCGATATTGCGTCAACGAGGTGATTAAAACCACATGAAACTGCTCAAGTTAGACATGAGACATAACCGAGTCACTTGTTTAGTGAGAATTAACCCAGAACGGAGCATGTTCACACCCTCATGTCGTTAGCCCGTACGACTTTCTTTCTTCAACACAAAAGGCAGATTTTTAAGGAATGACATTCACCTTGTTTACATAGCCTACGATGAATAATGACTGTCATCTACTTTTGGTTCGACAGAAGAAAGAAAGTCATACGAGGTTTGAAGAACGACGACTGAAGTTTCATTTCTGGACGAACTAGGCTATGCAACGTGACCAAACTAACCCACCCTGGATTATACTGTCAAATTACAAAACCGGGTTTGAACAAAATGCATGGATTCTCACAGGCTCTGACACAATGATGAAAGAATGTGTGGTAGGCCTACATTAAAAACGACGTACATTACCAATAAATCATGAAGTACTTGTTATAATAAATTAGGGCTCTCCCTGCTAGCACACTTATATCACAGCGACGTCTATTTGACATCTGCATTTACATCTGCAAGACGTATTTTTTAGAGTGTTTTCACATATCATCTGCGATATGTCTATAGGACGTTTCCTATTAGATGTCATTTAGAAAATGTCTTTAAGATGTTTATTATTTAGAATGTAACTGATATCTTACAGACGTCTATCAGATGTTTGTACACAGCAGATGCTTTCCAGATGAAGCAATGTTTAACAGACATCTTGCAGATGTACATGTGCTATCTGCGCTTATAGTTTACAGTAACAAATTGCAATTGTTAATCTCTTGTTTTTGTTCTTAACTCATTCACTTCCTTTTGATGAAAACAATATTGTAGGCTATGCCTAACTAGTAGTTTCAATGGTGGGGAACGATGACACACACACACACACACACACAAATGCAAGTTATATATGGGATTAGATATCTGCCACAATTCTGAAAGTTTCAAATTCACAAAGAAGAAAGTATTTCGAGCGCACGAAAATATGGATAATATGGATCATTCCAGCCAATCAGAGACGAGGCTGCTAAATTCTGATTGGCCGCCTTGACAACCAATCACTACATTCCTTGCATTACCATGACAGCAGAAGAGGATAAATACAGTGCATGCATAATTATTATGCAAGTTGATATTCTGATCATATGTTTTTCCAAGCACATTTGACCAATTCAACAACATCAATCTTAATAACTGCTATTAATATTGTATTTAATCACTTAAAAACCGATATATTATTGTTCATGAAGGCTGGAATTGAAAAACGCCTTATATTCAGGTGTGCATATAATTAGTAAGCAGATTTTCTTTTACAGATAAAATGAGCTAAAAAAGAGATTTAACTCAGACTGAAAGTCGAAAATTATTAAATGCCCATGAGAAATATAAAAAACTAATACATTACTAGAAATTGCAAAGTTAATGCATTATGCATTAATGCATCCATTGGACAGCAAAATGCTCAGTGGGTCAGCAGGGTCAGTCAAAAACATGTGGAGAAGAAAAGATGCATGTTAACTGCAAAATAATTAGGTGCGAAATCACCAGGAACCATTTATGGCGCTTTTCCACTGCGTGTACGACTGCTCGGCACGGCTCAGTATGGCACCGCACGGCTCGGTTTTGCGGTTCCAAGCAGTTTAGTACCGTTGAAGTGGGCAGGATTATTAAACATGGCGTTATAGTTGAGACTCTATTCAAGAATCTGAAAAACTTTTTTCATCGAGTCGCCGCAATCAAGTCTCGCTGGATTATCCGCTCCTTGCTATCAATGGAGAGGAAACGTCTGTACTTCCCAACAGACCACGAAAACAGCCATTTTTTGGTTGTTTTAAAAAAAAGGTGTTTTGCGCTCGTTCAAAAACAGTTGCATCCAATATTCCAGTACAAGGGTCAGGTTTCTCAGAGGCTTAGGGTAAGTAGAGAATCTAAAAAGACCCAAGAATAACATGAAGTGTTGTGAAATACATGAAGACTGATTTTTATAGGTTTTATAGACAGATAAGTTGAGAGTGACTCCTGAAGGACCAGCACCACATCCTCTTGTACTACTGTTTGAAGAATTTATCTTCCAGAATCTGGCAGTAAGTTTTGGGAGTTCATTTTTAGTCCATCTCGAGATTTTATCTGTAGAAGATAACCTGCTTAATAATTATCTACACCTGAATATAAGGCGTTTTATCAATATCAAGCATTCATGAACAATTATATATCGGTTATAAGTGATTAAATACAAGATTAATAGTAGTTATTAAGATTGATGTTGTTTGGAATATAATCAGAATATCAACCTGGATAATAATTATGCATGCACTGTATTTTTTCTCTTCTGCTGTCGAGGTAATGCAAGGATTGTTGTGATTGGTTGTCAAGGCAGCCAATCAGAATTTAGCAGCCTTGTCTCTGATTGGCTGGAATTATGGCATATTGTAACGCTGGGTTGTGTTGAGCAAGCGAGCCGTTGGCATTTAGAGAGGACTGAGGGTGGACATCAAGTAAGCAAGCTAGTGAAACGCGCAAAAGTGAAGGTCTGCACAAATCTAAATACTTATTTTAAATGCAAAATTGATTTTAGTCCGTTCGAAATACTTTTTTCTTTGGAGACGAACATTTTCTCCACAAAACTCAGATCGTGCACGTGCAAAATGCACTTTTGTGCGCTCAAAATATGATCGTTCGCACGCAGAATTGTGGCAGAGATCTAACCCCATAGTAGTTCTACAAATAATAAATAGTTACTTACTATGTTTTTGCACAGACTAAAATCCAGTCTAGAACAACGTATATATGTAAATCCATATAATTTGGATATTCATCATATTCTTCAGTCATTATGAAATATTTGAAAAGCTGAAACTTCAGGTTAGACCAAAGTTTTAACATTATGTCTATTTTTATGACAATAGGTGATGCTAATGCTAACCAAACTCTTGCTCGTGTCGTTCAGAGGATAGTGCCAATGCTACTGAAAAAGTTTCATCTTAAGGCCTCAAAGCATCGCAAAGGTATGGCTGCACTTCCTATACCATCAAATTCATACCGTATACATTACATTACTAATATGAACTTTCATTTCTCCCTACAGAATGAGAAGATTGTGGCTCCACCTCAAACGGAGAAATGTGATATTTATCGTTTTAACCCTGGCACTTCTTATATGTTGCGTCAAGATCACATTTTCAATAGTAAATGAAGGAGGACAGGAAACAGGACAGTCTGAGAGGCCGCGGCTGACAGTACAATATAGCATTAATTGCACAGCAATATATGAAATGGAACCAGTGGAACTGGGCAAAACTTTAGCCATTCGCAAGCAAAAAAGCTATGTAGGGCCAACCGACGAGATTATTGTGAATGCCACCTCTGACTGTGATTGGTTTGTTATGTCACGGGGCTATGATGCGATTCAAAGCTCTGACTTTGAGCGTGAATTTCCCCTTGCTTTTTCTTTGGTTGTTCACCAGGATGTGGCTCTTGTGGAGAGGTTACTAAGGGCCATTTATATGCCGCATAACATATACTGCATACATTATGATCTGAAGTCCTCAGATGACTTTATTTCAGCAATGAAAGGTCTGGCCCGCTGCATCCCCAATGTCTTCATTGCCTCAAAGCTGGAGAGGGTGCAGTACGCAGGAATCTCACGACTCAAAGCGGATCTTAATTGCCTGTCTGACCTCCTAGATTCTGAGGTCAAATGGAAGTATGTCATCAACCTCTGTGGTCAAGACTTTCCACTTCGGACAAATGCTGAGCTGGTGTCGGATCTAACAGAGCTGAAAGGCAGGAACATGGTGGAGAGCAAGTGGCCAGGAGGAAAGACAGGTCGCTGGAGTGTTCATTATTTACTAAAAAGTATTAATTCAGAGTATTATGAGTCTCCTGTAAGCACTACAGAGATGAAATCTCCACCTCCTCACAACATAGAAATGTTTGTGGGCAGCGCGTACTTCACACTTTCAAGAGAATTTGTGGTTTTTGTTCAACAGAGTTTGCTAGCCAGGGATTTCTTGGCTTGGTCTGAGGATACATACTCACCTGATGAACATTTCTGGGCAACTCTGATTCGTGTGCCTGGAGTACCAGGGGAAGTGCCAAGATCTGATCCTGAGATCTCAGAACTGATAAGTAAAACCCGCCTGGTGAAGTGGTCATATCTAGAAAGGATTCTTTATCCACCATGCACTGGAGCCAGTATACGATCTGTATGTATTTATGGTGCTGCTGAGCTTAGATGGCTGCTAAAGTACGGCCACTGGTTTGCTAATAAAGTGGATCCAAAAGTGGATCCTGTTCTTATGGAATGTTTAGAAGAGATACTTTCAGAAAAACAACTGAGGCCAAAACTGCTGTGAAAAGGACTTTTTTTTAACTGGTGAAACTTTTAGATTGGTGTTAAATAAGAATACTTTATTTTATTTTATTTTAGGAATTAATATTTCTGGTAAAAAATATTATACTTTGAAAATGCACTTGTTTTAACTGTATGTATATTTATGTGATTTAGCCAGCATGAAGTGCAATCCTTTGGCAACAATAGTTTAGGATTCGACAAGCCAGTCCTCTAAATTTTTTAAGTGAACACTTGAAGAGTTCAGATGCAAAAACCTCTAAGTGCCATTTGAAATATTCTTCTAAAATTAGTATTTTTATCAGGCTCCTATATTTATGTTTAGTTATTTCACTTTAATGGCAAAAGGATATATACATTGCCATTAAAGTAAAATTACTGAACCTAAAATAGGAGTCTACTAAAATGCTAATTTTAGAAGAAAAATTCAGATGGCACTTAGAGGCTTTTGCATCTGAACTCTTCACTTGTTCTATTGTTTATGAGACATGTAGTAACATAATGTGAGACAAAATGTAAATTTTATTAGAGCAAAGTGAAGGAGCACAGATATATTTCCCAGTTCATAAGAATAATGTAGCAAAAAGTAAAGCAGCACATATTTGTTTATTGCTGACAAAACACCTATTTTGTCTCTCTGAGCCAAAGAAGGAAGGAATAGAAAATCTAATTAGCTGAAAATGTATTCACCCTCAGGCTATCCAAGATGTAAATGAGTTTGTTTATTCGTCCAAACAGATTTGGAGAAATTTAGCAATACATCACTTCCTCATCAATGGATCCACTTCAGTGAATGGGTGCCGTCAGAATGAGCGTTCAAACAGCTGATAAACACATCACAATAATCCACAAATAATTCACATATCTCCAGTCCATCAGTTAACGTCTTATGAAGTGAAAAACTATGTGTTTATAAGACATAAAAACCATCATTAAGGCATTTTAACTTGAAACCTTCTGGCCAAAATAAAACTTTGTAATCCATAATAATGCATCCTCTACATTTCTTCAAATCTGTTCTGATGAAGAAACAAACTCTCTCAGGATGGCCTGAGAGTGAGTATATTTTCAGCAAATGTTCATTTTTGGGTGAACAATTCCTTTAAAAATAATTACAGAATGGCCAAATATACATATATATTTCAACAGTTTTAAAATCACTGGATCTTCTACATGTCCTTCTCAAATGGATTACACTTTATGTTGGCTCAGAGCAATGACTTGGTGAAATTGCTCAAGAAATTGCTCAAGCAATAATGCACTGAGAATGAATTTGCATGTGCTCTCTGTGTTGTCTTTGGGTCAGATTCAAGGAATCATGCAAATCGAGTATACACAACCCCAAAAGAGAACTAGACACCATTTGCATGTTGCAATTTCTCATCTTGCAGGCCGGTTTTGAAGGAGTTTTGAATGCAGCAGACTACCCGTGATCTAGCAAACTCTACTGGGGCTAAACATAGCAATCCAGACACCTAAAATAAATAGCGCTTTAACATTTAGAAAGTGTGCTTAACTATCATTTGACTGCTGATGTAAAAAAAAAATTCTTTCTTTTTTTGCATTTGGTTAAACTGGATTCTGGGTGGTTAGTGAGTAAGTCCCAGGTTTTGTTGAAAAACCACAGGCAATCTCTTGTGAATTTACCTCTGAGCATGAAACTCTTTTTATCAGAATGTAAATACTGAAGAATTTCATCTTATAGAGTAAAAAATATATTATTTATTTTCACTTTGCATTTTTAAAAATGCAAATTTTTTTTTTTTACATTTTATGCATATTTTTTGTACACGAAGTGAAGGGGTGGGTTTACAGTTCACAACTATTGTTTTAATCACTGTATTAATCATCTGTGGTTTATTGATGTATTGATTAATTTAATAACAATGATTTTCATAGTTCATATTGTCTTTTTTAATTTCATGTTTAATCACTTTCACAGTGCATTAATTTTGTGTCCTTTGTCATGCTTTCAATTGTTTATTGTTACATACAATGTGTGTTTTTCAGTGGTGACTAAAATGCAGAGAAAATATATGCACTTTATTCCATTTAGTTTATTAATACATTTACTGAATTTTATAAATATATAAAAATTAACATATAGTAGAAAGAGGATTTTTAACCTGAGTTTAGTTTTCGTTTTTATTCTGCTGATTTTATTATTTTGTGCTCATATAAGCAGTATAACTTGTATTGCTGCCTAATGTCATGAAGGTCACTAACTCAAACGTGCATGCATTTTTAACATTTCTAATTCTTTTGGAGTTTACAGTTCCATTTGAATGCTTTATGGTAAATGATGCCAGTACATCCAAAATAAAGTTTTAATCGGTTTAAGTTTGCTCTGTTGTGTGTGAATGCATTGTTCATCTGTTAAGGCTTGAATTCTAGATCCTAATGACACTCCACATTGAAGAGGGAAGATAACACTTCAGTTTGTTCTGTTGTATGCTGTGATTACACTGATTATTTAGAGCAACAGGGTTAGATGAGGAGAGTGATTCCAGATTTATGACCAACATATACAAATTAACATTAATCTTCTTTTACCATGTGAGTAAACCTGTCCATGTAACCATTTGCTTGTGCCAAAATACAGTGCATTATTAGATGCAAAATCTTTGGCAACATCAACAAAAGGTATGCAATGCCATTTCTTCCTTTTAATCATTGGTAAATATGTTTGTTTTGCTATGCTAACTGGTTATATGGTTGGTTGCATTGTATTATTTGCAGTTAGGATTGTTTTTTTTACCAGCTGTCCGTGAACCTACAAATGTGCAACCCATTTTTGGGGTTGCGACCCACTTGTTAAACCATTCACACCACACATACCATTCACATTCACATTTGTAGTCTATGTGTGTTTCAGTTTAAGAATGGAACTCAAGACTTGCTGAGACTTTAGCAGCAATAGAAGGAACACAATTTGTTTAAGAGGAAAATAAAGGAGAAAGTATGAAAAAAACAGAGTGAAATGTTTGTAGGCCGTGCAAATTTTATATGTTCTGAGCAAAGTTTGTTTTGAATTGCATGGTTCCCTATAGGAGGAGTATGCAATAATTCACAGCCTGAAATAAAAAAAAAAATAAAAAATCCACCTTCAAACCAAAATAGCCAACTGCCTGTTGTTTGTAGCTAATGACTGTAAATGTAAAATGTAAAAAGTTGTCCGGATTAATAATAACAATACAGGTGCATCTCAATAAATTAGAATGTCGTGGAAAAGTTAATTTATTTCAGTAATTCAACTCAAATTGTGAAACTTGTGTATTAAATAAATTCAATGCACACAGACTGAAGTAGTTTAAGTCTTTGGTTCTTTTAATTGTGATGATTTTGGCTCACATTTAACAAAAACCCACCAATTCACAATCTCAACCAATTAGAATATGGTGACATGCCAATCAGCTAATCAACTCAAAACACCTGCAAAGCTTTCCTGAGCCTTCAAAATGGTCTCTCAGTTTGGTTCACTAGGCTACACAATCATGAGGAAGACTGCTGATCTGACAGTTGTCCAGAAGACAATCATTGACACCCTTCACAAGGAGGGTAAGCCACAAACATTCATTGCCAAAGAAGCTGCCTGTTTACAGAGTGCTGTATCAAGCATGTTAACAGAAAGTTGAGTGGAAAGAAAAAGTGTGGAAGAAAAAGATGCACAACCAACCAAGAGAACCGCAGCCTTATGAGGATTGTCAAGCAAAATTTGAGTGAACTTTACAAGGAATGGACTGAGGCTGGGGTCAAGGCATCAAGAGCCACCACACACAGACGTGTCAAGGAATTTGGCTACAGTTGTCGTATTCCTCTTGTTAAGCCACTCCTGAACCACAGACAACGTCAGAGGCATCTTACCTGGGCTAAGGAGAAGAAGAACAGGACTGTTGCCCAGTCGTCCAAAGTCCTCTTTTCAGATGAGAGCAAGTTTTGGATTTCATTTGGAAACCAAGATCCTAGAGTCTGGAGGAAGGGTGGAGAAGCTCATAGCCCAAGTTACTTGAAGTCCAGTGTTAAGTTTCAACAGTCTGTGATGATTTGGGGTGCAATGTCATCTGCTGGTGTTGGTTCATTGTGTTTTTTGAAAACCAACGTCACTGCACCCGTTTACCAAGACATTTTGGAGCACTTCATGCCTCCGTCTGCTGACCAGCTTTTTGAAGATGCAAATTTCATTTTCCAGCAGGATTCGGCACCTGCCCACACTGCCAAAAGCAAAAAAAGTTGGTTAAATGACCATGGTGTTGTGTGCTTGACTGGCCAGCAAACTCACCAGACTGAAACCCCATAGAGAATCTAGGGGTATTGTCAAGAGGAAAATGAGAAACAAGAGACCAAAAAATGCAGATGAGCTGAAGGCCACTGTCAAAGAAACCTGGGCTTCCATACCACCTCAGCAGTGCCACAAACTAATCACCTCCATGCCACGCCGAATTGAGGCAGTAATTAAAGCAAAAGGAGCCCCTACCAAGTATTGAGTACATGTACAGTAAATGAACATACTTTCCAGAAGGCCAACAATTCACAAAAAAAATTTTTTTTTATTGGTCTTATGAAGTATTCTAATTTGTTGAGATGTGAATTGGTGGGTTTTTGTTAAATGTGAGCCAAAATCATCCCAATTAAAAGAACCAAAGACTTAAACTACTTCAGTCTGTGTGCATTGAATTTATTTAATACACGAGTTTCACAATTTGAGTTGAATTACTGAAATAAATGAACTTTTCCATGACATTCTAATTTATTGAGATGCACCTGTATATGTTCTGAGTTTAGTGACTGTAGCTTAAATTAACCCCCTAACGTTTGTCAAAGGGTGGTGCTATAGAGCACCTTCTTCATGCCCATTTCTGAGCTTTCGATAACTCTGATGTGTGTGTAGAGTTTCAAGAAATTCTAAGAATGTTAAGTTCCTTAAAAACCATCTGAAAAGAATCTTAACATTTGACACATTGCCATAGCAACACTATTTAAGATATCAAGAATCCCTTCACAGTTTTACATCACCTGTGTGTTGACATTATTCTGATTCTGACGTAAAAGTTATTACACACTTTCTCATTTATCGCCATAATTTTATTGCAATTTTATATAATTTTATATATATTATACATGATTTTTTCCAAGTCATGTATGACATCATCTATCGACATTTAGTGACTTTTCAAGCTGGCTCTAGCTATAACAGTGCCTGGAATAATGTTGGACTACATTTACTGTGCTTTTGGAGGTTGACGTTTATAATCATTCTTTTGTCTGCCAGGCAAATTATCATTTTGGATCGATTAGGAAAGTCACAGCACACCTCTCCTCAACTTTTGAGGCATTTGTGTCTGTAGTGAAAAGAAAGAAGAAAAAAGGTACACTTCACAAATACCATTAATAATAAAATTATTTGATATAAAAGTATTTCATAGTTACCAGAGACATCGTTGCAACAAAAAAGTGGCTGTCAAACATGTTTCTTTTCTTGGCTCAAAGCAAATCAGCAAATCAACACACTCTACAGTTTCTCAGTAATACATCAGCAAGGATTAACCTGCACTGAAACATCTATTCAGAAAGTTGCGGTCAAGCAAGTTTCTCATGTTTTATGCCATTCACGACCCCCATTCCATAAGTATGACTTCAACATAAGGATGATTCCACCATCTCAACAGACA
This sequence comes from Sinocyclocheilus anophthalmus, assembly GCA_018155175.1. NCBI lineage: Eukaryota > Metazoa > Chordata > Actinopteri > Cypriniformes > Cyprinidae > Sinocyclocheilus > Sinocyclocheilus anophthalmus. Next base: position 74,394 of record JADLZN010005920.1, read on the forward strand.
AGTATAAGCAGACATGACCAGAAAGGAGTGCCGTTGGACACATTCCAATGAATAGCAAATCTGCCACAACTGCCTTTAACAAATATGCAGGCTTCCTGTTATTTCTTATATAGCGCAATGATATATTTTTATGTAAATGTACCTTAATATTTGTTTTGATTTTGGAGATTGTGTTTTATGTATATTTAATTTAGCTATTTTATATACATATTTCTTTAATTATTTACGCTGATTGATCATTTACAGTGCAGAAAAAGTTTGTTTCAATTATCATTTTACTTTGGGCCACTACCCCTCAAAATGTCTGTGCGTGTCTCTAATCTAGTTTATGTACTAATCTAGTTTATACTTTAACTTTAGCATTGTGCACTACATATTTCTGATTTATATGACACATTGCTTGTGATGTTCTTTATTTGTAAGTCACTTTGGATAAACATCCAAATGTCTAATGTTTAAATCAAATCTAAATGAATAAGTGGAATGCTAAACGAATACATTTAAATGTAAGTACCAAGTACCAAATTATGCCTCCATTCTTGGAACGTCAAAAGGGAAAGAAAAACCTTGTGTGTTCATGCTGATCTGTCTGGTACACACCTGAAATCTTTTATGCTCACACACTGGGCTGTTTGTTACGCCTATATCACATTTGATGTCCTAAATTCTATGGGACAGTGAACAAGTCTTTTAATTCTCTTAGACTGTAGAAATATCCATTGTAGAAAGGTTGCTATTTAAAAAGATGTATTGTAATGTAATAACATAGCAAACTGAGCATGAATGTAAGCAACATAGGTAACAGTAAGGATATGGCACAATAGTGAATGAAAAGAAAATGGCACAAAAGAACACTAACCGCTTTTTGTAAAAAGGAATGTTCCGTTTGAATTCACAAGCTGATATTACCTTTTAATCATATGAAATCGCCGGAGAGAGCCGCTATATTTGTATCAGAATCAGAATCAGAAGAGCTTTATTACCAAGTATGTTTACACACACAAGGAATTTGACTTGACGACAGGAGCTTCCAGTGTAGAAGAAAGTACAAACATAGTGCAGACATACATGATAGAGTAGACATACAAGGGAATTAACACCGAGGGATGTAATATAAACACAGATAATAAAAAAAAAAAAATAAAAAAATAAAATAAAAAAAATTGGATAATGTAGAATACAGAAATAGAAGTTGGGAAAAAATTAATTGTTTAGATAAATGTACAGATTTGTTTATTAGTGTGCAGATAGATATGTTATTTAAAAAGTGTGCAGTTTAATATAAATATACTATGTTAGTTGTATAATTTTGAAAGCTTAATTGTTTAGACTGAGTATAGCCTATGGGAAAAAACTGTTCTTGTGCCTTGCTGTTCTGGTGGTCAGTGCTCTGTAGCGCCGACCAGAAGGCAACAGTTTGAAGAGAGAGTGGGCTGGGTGTGAGGGGTCCAAGGTGATTTTCTTAGCCCTTTACCTCACTCTGGATATGTAAAGATCTTGGAGGCTGGGCAGAGGGGCCCCAATAATCCTCTCAGCAGTCCTGACTGTCCGTTGTAGTCTCTTGATATCTGATTTGGTAGCTGAACCAAACCAAACAGTTATAAATGAACACAGGACAGACTCAATGATAGCAGAGTAGAACTGTTTCAGCAGCTCCTGTGGCAGGTTGAATGTCCTCAGCTGGCGAAGGAAATACAGCCTCTGCTGGGCCTTTTTTGCAATGGAGTCTATGTGAGTGTCCCACTTCAGGTCCTGAGAGATGGTGGTGCCAAGGAACCTGAATGACTCCACTGCAGTAACAGAACTGTTCATGATGGTGAGTGGAGGGAGAGCAGGGGGTTTCTCCTGAAGTCCACGATCATCTCCACAGTTTGAGCTTGTTCAGCTCCAGGTTGTTAAGACTGCACCAGACAGACAGCTCTTTAACCTCCTGTCTGTAAGCGCACTCGTCTCCGTCCTTGATGAGGCTGATGACTGTAGTGTCATCCGCAAACTTCAGAAGCTTGACAGAGGGGTCCTTTGAAGTGCAGTCATTCGTGTAGAGAGAGAAGAGCAGTGGGGAGAGAACAAAACCCTGAGGAGCACCAGTGCTGATCGTACATGTGCTGGATGAGAATTTTCCTAGCTTTACTAGCTGCTGCCTGTCTGTCAGGAAAGCTGGTGATCCACTGACAGATGTAGGTGGGCACAGAGAGCTGTGTGAGTTCGTCTGAGAGAGGTTCAGGCATGATGGTATTGAAGGCCGAACTGAAGTCCACAAATAGGATTCTTGCGTAATTCCCAGATCTGTCGAGGTGTTGCAGGATGTAATGCAGTACCATGTTGACTGCATCATCCACAGACCTGTTTGCTCGTTAAGAAAATGTTTTGAAAGGGGGAGGGAATCCAGCAAGGGTCTAGTGATGTCCTTCATGTAGGCCAGGACCAGTCTCTCAAGTGAATTCATGACCACAGATGTGAGAGCGACAGGTCTGTAATCATTAAGTCCAGTGATTTAGTTTTTTTTGGGGACCGGAATGATGGTGGAACATTTAAAGCAGCAGGGAACTTCACACAGCTCCAATGATCTGTATGTAACAGTAGCTACTAGCACTGGAGTAGGGCTGTGTGGTTCACGAATAAACCAATTGTATGTGTGCAAGTTTACGATTTTACAAAGGTTTTCAGTAGTATGTATGTAATCAAAAACTATATGTGTCCAAGATACAGTATAAGAATTAATACTAAAGAACACTTTTAAAAGTGCTACTGATTTAACACTAAGCAGATGAAAAATTGCAGGATACAGTATGTGGATCAGTTGCAAACAGTAAAGTTTAGTGAATAGTTGTTTCACAAAGCATGAAGTGCTGTGTAGATTCAACTTCCTCCCATTATACTGGAATGCTGGTTCCTATCTATACAACACAAAACCAGACCAATTAAAATTAATATTATTAGTTTTTTATAAATGTGGCCAGTTTTTGATAGACAAAATTCAATCATCTTGGACTTTTGTAACTCAAGAACAGACTAGAAACAAGAAACTATTTTGGTTAGATTCAGACGTTTGAATTGATTTATTTTCAAGTAAAAAAGGAACAAAGAATCATAAAAGTAATCCATGTGACTCCAGTGGGTTAACCTCAATTCTATGAAGCAACACGAGTGCTTTATTTGCACAAAAATGCATGGACCAACACAACAACATCTGCTCTCACATCAACACAACAAGCATTTATTTAAAAATATCTTCATTTGTGTTCTGAAGATGAACAAAAGTCTTAAGGGTTTGGAATGACATTAGGGTGAGTAGCCTAATTAATAACAGAATTTTCATTTTTGGGTGAGCTAACACTTTAAGAAGAAATGAAGACATGCATCTTAAGAAATATCACGAAACAGTCAGCTGCCTGATGGAGGATTTGTGATGGATTTGTGATGTTGGGGGCAGAGATGTACCCTGTTGAGTCTAAAATTTGCGGGCAATAAAACATCTACCCATCAAATTATGAAAACAATTGGTTTGACAACTCATTTTGTTTGAAACAAGTGAAAAAATTATTTAATAAAAATGTACTTTTGTAAACTAATTTGACGGGACAAATTCATAATGAATGTTATGAAGCACAGGAACTTTAGTAATGTCAAATAGCAACAAAGCTATGATTATTTTTGTTGTTTGTGCCCATGATTCTCTCATAAGTTATCTGTTAAATCTTACCATCACCAGGTTCTAGTCTGTACTTCTCTGCACAGTCTTTAAATGCCAAGCCAGTTACCCTGAGGCACTTGATGCGCCATGTCGATAGGCCTATGAATATGCAATTTCCTGATCAATTCTCTACTGGAAATAATTATATGCAATTTCGGGATCTATTTTCTATTGCAAATAGTGGTCATGAATCAAGTAAAATAAATATTGATTTTGGTGATCTCATCATTAAAGGATTGCAGGTGGAAGAAATCTGAAAAGTCAAAAAGCAAGCGAAAGTGGAGTGGCAGCGCCGGACAAAGAAGAGACCTGGAATATCAGCAGACATGAATTTTAAGATGAGAACTATAATAAAGTTGATGCGAAAACAGGAAACTTTGAATAAGAAAATAACGACACTGTTAAGAGAAATGGTTGAATACAATAAGTTTAATCTTGAGTTGCAAGCATTAACTAGTGATTTAGAATCATTGAAACTTAAACTCCAGCTCTGAAACTATAGAAGATGTTGCAAAGGTCTCTGTATTCAGACACTCTTAGGTAATAGAGCTATATTGGTATGTGTTGGACTATTCAATGACTGTGGACTGTTACTGTCCCCTTGAGGAATTACGGAGTATGCTAGAATGTGCTGTAAAGTGCATCATAGGAATCATCAGTTGTTGATATAAATCCGTAGAGTGTGGAGTGCACGAGAGATTTCCTAATATCTATTGGTGTTTAATCGTGTGCGTGCATCTAAAAAACCACACAAACACCCACATGTTTGTACATGCTAGTGGAATAAATCTTCTGTGAATCAGGAAGCATCTTTGCTGCGTTTTGACCAGACGTACCACAGTGATTAATTCAACCCCGAACCACATTAGTAACTACAGTATAGAAGTTTCAGATGCAAGTTTGATCACACATTCTGTTCCCCAAATCTATAAGTGTTGAAGGCGTGTGGCTTAAATTGCTATATGCTTTGTTTTCTGAGACGGTGGAAAGAAAGGGGCTGCATCTTACAATAGAATTGTGAGATAATGAGATAAAATCTCTATCTAACCGTACTAATTTTATTGTATTTGTATATGAGTGTGACTTGTGTGGTTGAGACAATGTATACATGGACCATGCTTTTAGAGGTGTTATATATATTTTTGTGGGCTTAAATAGAGATGAGCATCTTCATGTTATACTTAGAACCCCTGCAATTCTTCCTTTTGATACTCTGTGCTAAGTGTGATAAAGGTTATGTACCCTCTCTGTGTATGTATTCAAGGAGACTACCAAATAAGGAAGAATGCAGGGATGATTTTGAGGAAGTTAATGTAATTTATTTTGGGTAACCTATTATTCTGAAACTGAATGACTTCCTTCGAGCCTCAAGAAGCCCGAACTCAGCTGAGCGGACTTGGACACCGGGGAGGATTCCAGATCTTTTGACCACATTTCCTGATCTCAGAGGTAAGGGCAACTGAATTGCAGCTTTTGATGATAATTAGGGATGTGCATTAGATGTTTCATGGATTTCCCTCGGTCAATAAACTCAACAGCCATAGAAGTGCTCCTAAAAACACAAATAGCAAAAAACACAAAAACTATAAATTTCAACATGAAGGATTATCCAAACGTTTACCAAAAGTTAAACTGTTAAATAGATTTTTCATCACTATTTAATCTGAAAAAATTATGCACATATCCATTCTAAGAATATGGGTCCTCCAAATGAGGAAATAAAGTGACAATTTTAAGTGCATTTTTGGTCCGCAGTTTGTGGAGCTGTTCTTCTGTTTTTCAGTCATGGGGTAGGTGTGCTGGTAAACAAGAGAGTAAAAGATAGTTTGAGGATGAAGTCATACTTTAAACATAAGTTTTAAAGTAACTGAGACCCTATTCATAATTAATCAATTATATCAAAACTCTTACGTCAATTATTTAGCAACAAGTATGTTAAAGCGTTAGTTCACCCAAAAATGAGAATTATATCATTTACTCACCCTCAAGTTGTTCCAAACCTGTATTCATTTCTTTCTTGTGCTGAACGTTGCAGTTTTCTTTCTTGAATGGGGGTGCCCCTCCAATAACGACACCAACACTTTCATTTTATTTACTCCAGCAGTGTTATGTCTCACACAAAGGGGTGTTTCAACTCACAAGTAACACCAAGAAATTAACACTCATGCATTTGCTGTGTATAAAATGTACTCTGCAAAAAGCAAATAATAATTTTTTTATTCAGTTCTGACTTTCCTCAAAGCCTTTCTCTTAGCTTGGTAAGCAGTCTATAATTACTCCAGAATGAAGTCAGCACTGACCAAATGACAATTACCCTGTTAACTCTCACAGGTGACTGATTTTATGTTTAAAATAAAAAAAAATTCTAACAGCTTCTTCCTTTTTGATGCATCATGTCCTCAATATGATCTATAACGCACACATTTTGTAAAATATATGTTATATAAAATAAAATAATGTAGTTTAGTATATTCTACATTTTCATAAAATGAAATTTTCAATATCATTTTCAGTTCAGTGCACAAAAAATGTGACTGACATTTAACATGTTAAACATTTCTGATGATCAGTGGCGTAGCAAGAATTTTATTTTTGGGCAGGCCTGGGCAAAAGTGAGCGGCCACTAGGCTAACTAACGGGCGAAGTCCAGTGGCAATTTAGCACAAGTCCACGGCCCCCAACTGCAAACTCAAGGCGATGTGGGGGGTTAGTTACGTTGCAATATTATAAATAATTGTTTTAAACCAGGAAGGCGAGCCAATGGATATCACACAAGCAACGTGCAAACTTTGCGCAAGAGTTATGCGGTGAAACTTTTAAAGGGTTAGTTCACCCAAAAATTCAAATTCTGTCATTAATTACTCACCTCATGTTTGAAACGACATGAGGTTGAGTAATTAATGACAGAATTTTAATTTTTGGGTGAACTAATCTGAGAGCTGTCTGACCCTGCATAGCCAGCAACACAACTGAAATGTTCCCAAGACCCAACAATTCGTCTCCTCCGCATCACCCTGGTGCCATTTTGGAGAATATCCACTGGACGTAAAACAACGTATGCTGTTCTGTGTCAGCTGCGTCACGCCGGACATGGTGTGTCCGTTCAGATCAAATCACAACAACGCAGGAAACAGATCCGGCGTGACGCAGCTGACACAGAACAGCATATGTTGTTTTAGGAGGAGACGAATTATGGATAAAGTCGTTTGTTTGCTTTGCGCACAAAAAGTTTTCTTGTAGCTTCGTAAAATTACGGTTTAACCTCTGATGTCACATGGATTATTTACAGATCTCCTTGCTATGTTTCTGGATTTGGGAACATTTCAGTTGCGTTGCTGGCTACACTCTGAAAAATGCTGGTTGTTTCAACCCAACTTTGGGTCAAAGATGGACTAACCCAACGGTTGGGTTAGTCCATCTTTGACCCAAAGTTGAGTTGAAACAACCCAGCATTTTTAGAGTGTATGCAGGGTCAGAGAGCCCTCATATTTCATTAAAAATATCTTAATTTGTGTTATGAAGATGAACGAAGGTCTTAGGGGTTTGAAACGACACGAGGGCGAGTAAATAATGACATAATTTAAAGTTTTGGTAGTGAACTAACCCTTTAATCTCAGTCGATTCACTAGAAAGTGAAAGTAAAAACTGATGGCGCTTTCGGTATCTAACGCTGCATTAACGGCGCATATTCTCTCAGAGATGACGAGAGACAAATCTACTTCATATGCTGATAATGGTAGCCTATATAGCTGGTAGCCGTCCTGCACCAGCCTCCAGGGCACCCCCTCCCTCCTCGGTGGAACTGTTACGGCGCGGGACGCACCATCCAGGAGGGGGGAGTAAAGTCACATGTTAGTTTATTTGTTATAGTTTTCATTGTGTTCATGTTAGGTTCCTGTTTTTCCTTATTTGGTCATGTTCCGGTGTTCATTAGTTCCTTTGCTCATTGCTTTGTTATTAGTTAAACTGTATCACCTATGTCTAGTTAATCACCCTCGTTTGTCTTGTATTTAAGCACCAGTCTGTTCAGTCTTTGGTTGTCCGGTCACCGTTATACCATGTTATGTTTTCCCGTCGTCCTTCTGCCCATTTGTTATTAAAACAGAGTTTGGTTTGCACCAGCTGTCTCCTTCGTCTTCCTCCTGACACAACAGGGACAATAATACAACGTTTGAAAGACCTTTTTAAAAACATGTCAATGAGGAGTAAGCTATCTAATCTTATATCCTTGCAAGCGTCAGTTATGCGGGATGCGCATGAATGAAATCTATGTGGAGGCAAATTAATTGTAGACTACTAGTAATTTAATAATAAAAGTAACTTAATAATAATAATAGGCTAATAAGAAGAATGTAACAGCTATGTTAATTGAAAATGGTGGGGGGTGGACAAATTAGATATAACAAAAGTGTGATAAAATGATTTTATTCAGATGTATGTTGGTTTTTTTTTTTTTGTAATTCTTTATAAAGTAATAGGCCTACAAAGAGGGAAACAGGTGCAGTTAATTCGCCGGCGTCAGTCCAAAAATTATTAATAAAATAATAAAACGATAGGCTAATCTTTGGGTGGAAGACTGGCACAGCTGTGGCAAGTTCAAGCTCAAACCGGTGTGCACCGTTTTGCTACGGTTTCCGGTTTGAACGACATGTTTCGTTGCAACGGGGTTTGAGATGCGTTTTCTTTTGTTTGGTGGGTGTGTCAAACATGTCAACACAATCAGCAGCAGCATGTATATAAACAACGCGGTATTAAAGAGACAGCTCGCACAAACAATGTAATTAACATCAAAATAAATTCACAAGAGCAAGTATATTGTCTGCACATGTTTATTTACATTAAAGGCAAAATAACTGAAATAATAAGGGCACAAGTATAGATCTGGAACTTCTTTAAGTCTGTCTAAATATCATTTAGTAATTGCAATGTCTTCTGGTCCATATCCTTTCCTTAGGAAGGTGTGCTAACACTGATTAATGTGACCTAAAAATACTATACATATTTATATATTTTGCTATTGTATTATGGAGTGACACTTTCATAAACTTTTCTATACCCCTCTGATTATATAATGGTAAATATTACAATATCATAGCAGAACAACAGTGATCAGCAAAAATGATAAGCCTAATACTCACAATAAAAAAAAAAGGTCATATAGATCATAACACAGTCTTTGAGGTAAGAAGTGGATTATCCTTCACCTGAAATATTTGTCTTTTCATCCTGAAATGCGAGGCAAATGTTGGATCATAATAATTAGGAACCACAGTTTCCACAAATCCCTTCACTCTATTGGGATATTCTCTTTTATTCTGGACGGCAAGGGCAGTGACTGTACCATCGAGCATATTTTGCAGTATTAAACACGTATTTATACCGATTTCATCAGGCTCCGAAAATTCTTCAAAAAGAACACAAAGAATGGCCTTCTCAGCTGCCATAGTTGCAACTCTTGCGTCATCAGAACAGGGTGTTCAACGCACCACCGTTTCCGTTTAAAAAACGTTTTGCACGTTTTGTCGGGGCTGAACGCAGCCCTGGTCTTAAATTCTTTAGACACCGCACACCAAACGACTCTGAACACCGACTGAAAACACTGACTGAGCTCAAATGACATTCACAATCGGCCTGACAATAGTGTTTCCCGGCTTCACAGAATAAACCGGTTCGTGTGTGGAACTAAAAGTCTTACCATCACTTGCGGGGCTGATGGACGGGCTCTCTCCCTCCTCATTGCGAGTTTTTAAAAGTCTTTTACAGAATTATGCATTGCTGCTGTTTTTCTAACATTTTCTAACACAGCTGCAAATTACAGTCCAACTGAATGGTTGAACATGCACAAATTTACATGCGCGACATGCCCGAAACAGCCTATAACAATTGGCTAACACTGCTGTCAATCAAACTCATCAAGAATTAAGCAAAAACACATTTATTTATTTTAGTTATTTGAGATGCTATAATAGTTCTCTAATTGTGTTAAAATAGATTAAACAATAACTATTTAACAAATATTAGGCTATATGTGTATAATAAACTGCCTTTCATCAGAGTGGGCGAGCCTGTTGCCGTCAGGCCCGTCTGCTGCCAATGCCCCTGGATCACACCTATTCAAAAAGAACTGTTAAACGAGTTTTCTGTGTTTTTGCCATGCAACGTGAAATGAGAATAAATAAGAATAACAAAAGGTAGACATGACCACATTCCATGAGAGTCACATAGGATGATGGCATTCATTATGTGAAAAGTTAAGCAGGAATGACCTGATTAAAAATACCAGCTCATTTTAAAGCATGCTTTAAGTTCAAATACTTCAAATACTCAATTAAAACAATACAATAGTCCTATACTAAACCCCACATTACTTTTTAATAATGCCTTATCAAGCAGTCTTCTGGGCACAGAAATGAATGTAAGTAGTATTCATTTAGTTGTTTTTAGCCTATTCTGATGCATGAAGGAAATACGTTTTAGATTTAATTGGACAATTAGTAGTGAGGATATTTGCATTTCATTCGGTGATTTTATTGACCGACATATCATGTAGTGTATGCCACTATTAACATAAATTCCACTCCTCTTAACACTTTTGGCCTCTAGTTAAAAAAAAAAAAAAAATTCCAAAAGGGAGTTTTAACATTGATGCCTCAGAAGAACTGTTCCCAAAGAACCTTTCAGTGAAAAGTTCTTTAAAGAAAAAAAAAGAGATGAATCAGAGAAGCCTGTAAACAAGTTTTTGTGCATAAGTGCCTTGTGGCAATCTTGTGTACAGGGAATGTTATCACTGACTATAAAGTAGTTATCAGTCACTATAAAGGAGGCTACTGCTTGCCTTTTGGAAAAAAAATTCAATTTAGTTGTGTCTAGGCTGTTCAACTGAGTATACAATTTAAGGAAAAGTCTATTTTGTGACCCTGTAAGTTTGTTTTTGAGGCAGTTGTTTACATTGCACAAGGTTGCACAGAGTGGAATAATTTGAATTTTTATTGAATAGTGGGGATTAGCCTTGTAGGGTATTTGTTTCTCTTTGTCAGATAATTAATTACAATGTATATTTAAATATGATGTAATCAGCAGACAATAGAGGTTTGACAATGCTATCATAAAGGAATAACCATTTCGACTTTGAAAATGAACAAAACTTCGAAATGGAAGATATGAATCTTTCTTGAAAGGAGATCAAGTGTGAAGTTTTGCTGTTTATTTTATTACTGAGGTTAACACCCTTGCCCAGTTTTAATTTTTATGTGAGCAAGTATAACACTTTTTAAAGTGAGAAAAAGTTAAATATGCAATTAAATATGATATAAATGATAATGGAAATTAAACTTATCAAATTATATTAAAAGATTATTAAATGCACAAATAATTAAAAGAAAATATAACTTTCTAATCTTTATGTTTTTTCTTTACTTTCATAATATGGAATTAATTTTTTATTGTTTTTTTTATTATTATTTTTGTTTTTGTTCTAGTTCAAGCATTAATAATCAAGGATTGTGAATGAATGACTTTTTGACTCTGGCCCTGAGCTGCAGCTGCATACTTTGTACACTTCAAGGTTGGTGGCTGTAGCAGACTATGTCTCATATGAAGAAACTCTTTGAAAGAACCTTGTTTGTTCAGAAACTGCAAGCAAGACACCACTACACCACCACTATTGAGTTGCTCTGAGATGGGGACGGGACTCTGTGGTTTTGCTTGGAACTATTTTTTGATGGTAGAGCAAATATAGACAAAGTGACTGGGAATACATGCGCGTAAGATGTAAGTTAACTTTTTTCATTAAACTGTTTTATATTTATTATATATTATATTTAAATATGATGTAATCAGCAGACAATAGAAGTTTTACAATGCTATCAAAAAGGAATAACCATTTTAATTATGATACTTAACTTCGAAATGGAACAAAAACATGTTAAAGATATGAATATTTCTTGAAAGGAGATCAAGTGTGAAGTTTTGCTGTTTATTTTATTACTGAGGTTAACACCCTTGCCCTGTTGTAATTTTTATGTGAGCAAGTATAACCCTTTTTAAAGTGAGAAAAAGTTAAATATGCAATTAAATATGATATAAATGATAATGGAAATTAAACTTATCAAATTCTATTAAAAGAAGATTATTAAATGCACAAATAATAAAAGGAAAATGTATCTTTATGTTTTTTCTTTACTGTCATAATATGGAATTAATTTTGTTGTAGTATTTTTTTTTATAATTATTTTTGTTCTAGTTCAAGCATTAATAATCAAGGATTGTGAATGAATGACTTTTTGACTCAACATTCAAGGTGTGGCATTAGCAGACTATTGTCTCAATGAGAAACTCTTTGAAAAACCTTGTTTGTTCAAAACATGCAAGCAAGACACCACTACACCACCACTATTGAGTTACTCTGAGATGGGGACGGGACTCTGTGGTTTTGCTTGGAACTATTTTTTGATGGTAGAGCAAATATAGACAAAGTGAATACATGCGCGTAAGATGTAAGTTAACTTTTTTCATTAAACTGTTTTATGAATGCAACATAACACTGTTAAGTTGCGCTATACTGTAGGTGGAAATTTGTTGGCGGAATGTTCATAATGTGTAACAAGAGCCTTTATTTCTCCCTACAGAATGAAAAACTTGTGGCTTCACCTCAAACAGAAAAACACCATCTTATTTTCATTTTTAGCACTAACACTTCTCATGTGTTGTTTTGTCATACTTTTAAGTGTAAATGAAGGAGGAAGACAGGAAACCAGAGTGTTTGAGAGGCCACGGCTGACAGTACAATATGAAATTAATTGCACAGCAATATATGAAATGGAACCAGTGGAACTGGGCAAAACTTTAGCCATTCGCAAGCAAAAAAGCTACATAGGGCCAACAGATGAGGCTGTTGTGAATGCCACCTCTGACTGTGATCGATTTGTGTCTCAAGGTTATGATGCGATTCAAGGCTCTGACTTTGAGCGTGAATTTCCCCTTGCTTTTTCTTTGGTTGTTCACCAGGATGTGGCTCTTGTGGAGAGGTTGCTAAGGGCCATTTATATGCCACATAACATATACTGCATACATTATGATCTGAAGTCCTCAGATGACTTCATTTCAGCAATGAAAGGTCTGGCCCGCTGCATCCCCAATGTCTTCATTGCCTCAAAGCTGGAGAGGGTGCAGTACGCAGGAATCTCACGACTCAAAGCGGATCTTAATTGCCTGTCTGACCTCCTAGATTCTGAGGTCAAATGGAAGTATGTCATCAACCTCTGTGGTCAAGACTTTCCACTTCGGACAAATGCTGAGCTGGTGTCGGATCTAACAGAGCTGAAAGGCAGGAACATGGTGGAGAGCAAGTGGCCTGGAGGAAAGCAATGGCGCTGGACTTTTCATCATTTACTGAAAGATAGTAATTCAGAGTACTACAACTCACCTGTAAGCACTTCTGAGATGAAATCTCCACCTCCTCACAACATAGCCATGTTTGTGGGCAGCGCGTACTTCACACGTGAGGGAGAAAATCTCATGGAATTGTGTGTTTGTGTGTTCAACAATTCCTCTAGTGGCCAGGGATTTCTTGACTTTGATCTGAGATACATCTCCACAGCATGATGACATTTCTGGGTCAAACTCTGATTCGGGTGGGGCTGGAGTACAGGGACTTGCCCAAGATCTGACCTGAGGGGGGAAGGCGAGTCATGAACTTCTGAAGTAAACAAAACCACCCGGGTGAAGTGGTGGTCTTTTGAAGAGAGGCTTTATCCACCATGCACTGGAGTCCATGTGCGAGAAGTGTGTATTTATGGTGCTGCTGAGCTCAGATGGCGTGCTAAACTATGGCACGTGGTTTGCTGAAGTCATGGATCCAAAAGGTGATGCCTGTTCTTATGGAATTGTTAAAATAAAAAGAAAAGCTTGCAGAAAAAAGCGTCCTGATGTTCGCGTGAAGATAGTAAATAATATTAATGTCTTTAGTGTTCTAATAATAAGGATTAATGTATACTAAGCATTGTTTTGGACCATATTACACAACCCCTGCAACAGAAAGACGAGAACGAGATTAGAATAATAATGAAAAAAAAATTTTTTAGTAATTAAATGTAGTGTTCATTAAGCCAGACTCTCAAATACTAATGAAATATCGAAGGTGCATGTAGAATGTAAGATTATTTATTTGTAATATACGAAAGATACTTTGTATTATGTTTCAATTATGGATGAATTATTATGGTTTTTTTTTGACAGCGGGCCCATGTGTTAACTAAAAAAAAGGTCCGATAGTGCAACTGAGCGTCCAGAATCTACAATGTCCTAATTGATCTAGCAAATAACGAAAGGAATACATGAATTATCCTAGGCTTTAGAGTTCAAGAAACAAAGTTAACGCCAATGGAAAAGGAATAAGTGTGTGTAAAAGTCCGCTATCGTCGACATTCCTGTGCAGTATCATTCAGCATCTTAAACATGTGCAGCATGACGTAAACAGAATATTATGTCATGGCCAATAAACGAAATCATTAAAGCTGAAACTAATGCAGTGTAACTTGCTTAAAATGATTTGATTATAGGTTAAGTATTTAGCGTAGGTTATGGGGTGGGTGTTTCCGTGTCATTTGCATTTGAGTATTTTAGTTTTTGTTTTTCATATTTTACCTATTCAACTATCTGTTTTATTGGACTTATTTACAGTATGTATGTTTTTAGATGGTTACATATATTCCTTCTTTCCAACTATTGAGTCTGTTATTGGCTCTTTTCATTCGTTCAAGCTCAGCAATCCTAAGTATACACATTATATACAGAGACCTAGGAACCGAATCTACGGACCTAACCAATAATAATTAGAAAACTTACTAAAATCTGTTAAATATTTCTTTTGTAACCTTTTGTATTATCAGTGTTGCCATTGGTGGGGGGTATTTTGTCGCCAAATTTAGCTACTTTCTCATTGTTAGCTCTGCTACTTTCTTTTATTTTTTGAGACAAGGGAGCTGGTTTTGTACTTGCCGGGGCACACCCTGCCGGGGGGGTAGGCGCCGTGACCTCTCACGGTTGCTCTCAATCATGCCAATGATGATCTGTGCACAGTGACACATCATAACAACACCACGCTTGCCCTGACGCACCCCAGGGCAATTTCATTATACTCATCAACAAGATGGCTGAAAAAAAATGACATCTTGTTTTTGAAAACGCACGGCCCACAAGTTATACCACAATTCATGCACTTCATTCAGCCAATACTGAGTAGAGACACAGTGCATCATCGTGTCTGTGTGCTGGGTGCAGTAGATTTATATCACTAACTGTTTTTAGTATCGAGTGTTGTTGACTGAAATACTTTTTGTATGAATAACTTTTTTTGGTGGTTTTTGAATGAAGTCATATCTAGATCTGTCTTAGCTGTTGTATTTGCAGACCGGACGGGGGGGATGGCACTTTGAGGATGAGCACATAAAACAAATTCCCCAGGCATTAGTGTTCTTGTTGTGTCTTTCCATCATGGTTGAAGCGCTTGCAAGATCACAGCATTTCCTAAGGTCACTTGTAGATTTTGTGGTCATAGTTTCATCTTTTGTTATTTTTGTATACTGTACAATACATTTGTAAAGTATTATAGTATGATATTATATAAGTATATATATATATATAGGTATATTGTACTTTCCTTTACCAAATTTACCATATATTTACTTTGTTTTCATATTTGCCGACTTTTTGTGAAAAATTGAGACTTTTGAAGGTGGGTTAGGAGATTTTCTGAGGAAGGGGTTTGGCAACACTGCGTTATATTGTGCATCTTGACTCATGTTTTTCAGCAAGCACTACCTGTATTTTTTCTGTCTAGTGATTTCTTAGCACCGATTCTCTACGCTGGCTTAAACCACTGTTCTGTTACATAAAAATCCTTTACTTTTAGGATAGTTTGAGACCTCTCACATTGCTCGTAGTGGAAAGCAGTCTGTGGTGCCGCAAGCAAGTCGACCGCGACACAGAAGCTGAAGCTATAATACAAGCGGATATGACGACGATTAATCGGCTAACTGTTATACAACCCTCAAGTAACAACTATAAAGCAGTAATGAACCACACTCGCAGGGCAGGTCATGGTGGTCTACAGCTGTCCACCATCGACGTACATTTTTGAGTTAGTGTTCTCCGCGTGTGTGCGAAAGGAACATGAACTGGCAAGGGCCCAACAGGTGGTCAATAGGATCCCAATTATTGAGGGGATGCAGTTTATTTAGATGTCTGAGATTAAATATATTTAGTAATTTAATAATCGATTATTTAAGATTATATCTTATATCATAATCTGCCAGGAACGGTCGTATCTGAGACGTTGTGCTGAAATGTTACATTACATTTCTGGACATTTTGCTCAAGTGAAAGAACGATTGAGATGTGCATGCGGCTTCAGGTGAGGCGCACAAATATTGGGTAAAATATGAGCGTACGCACGAAACTCGTGTTTACTTCAAGATTCCTGGATGTGCGTGCATTTTCAATAACTGATGTGATTGACGAGTCTGAATTTGAGCATTTATTTATTAATTATTATTCTACTTTTAGTTTTGTTTTGATCGTTTGGATTCTTCAGTTGTCGCCTTCTTGGTTAATGTTACAGTGATAAAATATCTTGAAGCAGTAGTTTTATTAATGCTTTATTTGACGACTTCTTTTATTGATCGCAGAGCAGCATGATGTGGAAACGTTTTCTGACACACCCCCTCGGTTTGGCTCGTTCCCTGCAGTTTGTGTAAATGTGACAGACAGAACAAAGATGCTTCATTTAATCATTGTAATCATTTTCAAGACAAATTGTCACTTATTTTGAATAAAGTTCATTTAGTCAGTGGAGTTCGTAAACTGGCAGCTAGCGATGTCCAATTCGTGAGCGAATCACTTAATATGGATCTTTTCGATGATTCGGTTGAAGCCGGTTTTGTTCACGGAGCGTTCAGAGCGGATCTTAAAATCAACTTGAATTGTTGAACCGATCCAACACGAGAACTGATAAGCGAACCAAATTTGGTCGGAAGAAAGGTTATTTACTTTAATACGTTAACGTAAACATACTGGGCAAATGTTCAATCATGTACTTAAGTGGTTGGATGAATCCGTCTCTGAGCCGGTTCATTAAAATGAACTGTTCGAAAGAACCGATTCGTGACTTCCCATAACTGGAGTTTGTTGTGAGGTGGTATTCGTGTCATATAGCGTATCCCCTTTTCATGGAAAGAGAACACTGTGTTCTTTTTGAACGAGAGAGAGAGGGGGGTTCTGTTAAAATTCAGACCATGAACTGAGAATTACATACTTTTGCTGACATCAGCTGCTGCTGACTTTTTTTTTAAAAAATTCTTTAGCACCAAAGAGACCACAATTTAAAAGGGTCATATGATGTTGCTAAAAAGAACATTATTTTGTGTATTTGGTGTACTGAAATGTGTTTATGCGATTTAAGGTTTAAAAACACATTATTTTCCACATACTGTACATTATTGTTTCTCCTCTATGCCCCGCCTTTCTGAAACACGTCGATTTTTACAAAGCTCATTGGTCTGAAAAGCAAGGTGTGCTGTGATTGGCCAGCTATCCAGTGCGTTGTGATTGGCCGAATACCTCAAGCGTGTGACGGAAATGTTACGCCCCTCACCATACGGTTATGCCCTGTCCGGCCAGAGCGATGATTCAAAAACATGAAAACCCATTATAAACGAGGCATTTGTTGCATCCAGTGGGGACATAATTATGGATTATAATGACTTATACTGTCTTTTTACGCGTTGCGTGGCATCGCGAGTTACGCCTTCTTTCTTTGCGTGAACATTTGGGCGACGTTATGCTAATCTTCCCACATAGTGAGGTAGATATGTGGGGGCGTGTTAAAATGAGCTGTTTTAGGTAGGTGTGGCTGACTCTGAACTTTTATAAAGAATATCTCTTTGGATTTGAGACTTTAGTCTTTGCAACTTTACAGATCTTCTTTATTCACCAAGAGCTTGTAACACTCCAAAGAGAAAGGAAAATTTTAAATCGCATCATATGACCCCTTTAATGTAGATTGATTTGTTAACCAACTGTTTGTATGGTGTTATCTACCAAACCAGTTCAATCTAGCACCAGAATTCAAACAACTCGCCCTCCCCTCAGAAACTACACAATCTCACACACACCCTCCTTGTTTTTGAGCACAGCGTCGCTCCACCGCCAGTGATGTTTCTCTTGTGAATTATCTTTCACTCTAGTTTGAGTTGTCATCTTTCACTGTCAGTTCTTAATTAAATCGCCCAACAAGTTGGAAACTTGCATTTAGGAACATGTTTTGCATTGTCTTGATAGCCTCCCACCTTAATTGTGCTGAGTTAACATTAATGTCACTGCCTCCAGAATTTTCTTTGTCCTTGACTGCTAATTCTTTCTGACAATGTGTGAATATTAGAGAACGAGGGAACTGGCTCATTTGTTATGTAACGATAGCTGTGGTGACCACATACATGTTCACACAGGCGTGCTGTCCGCTTGTGAGTGTTATGGCCAGCCGTTCCCTGTTCAGGCCAGATGACTAGGCCTCTGTACTGTCATAGCTGCTTGTTTTTATATAAAAGATACTGGGGCTAGTTGTCACAAAGGCTATTTATCAGTAACTGTAAGGTTTTTATCTGAGCCTTAGGCCAACCTGACTTCACTTCTATGTGCAGTGGCTGTAATGCACTAATAAAACCCCCTGCAGATTTTTTAAAAGTTAATTGGCTTTATCTGCTCGGCATGTGTGATACTACTACAACAGAGGCAAGAATAGACTCCGAAGCCCTCGGGGAACTGTGGCTGTGGACACAGGATAGGGGTTTTCGGATCACTAGCTTTACTCTGAGTGGGGGGGTTGCCTTTGTTTTGGCCAGAACGAGACCATTGGTATTTTGGAATGCTGGACTCCATATGTGCTTAGTTTCAAACATACAGCGTGTATTTTAAAGAGAGAGAAGAAACAGCATATTTGAATGCTTTTCTGAGGGATCATGTGACACTGACTGAAGACTGGAGTAGACTGCTAATTCAGCTTTGCTAGCACAGGAATGAATTAGAATTTAAAATATAATGAAGTAGAAAACTGTTATTTTAAATTATATTGATATTTCACAGTATTACTGTTAGGGATGCACCGATATGAAAATTTTGGCCGATACCGATAATCCTTTATTTTTGAAAGCCGATAAATCTATATCCAAATTTTTATATACTTTTTGAGAGCCTGATTACAAAAAAGGTCTCATCATTAAAACCACATCCCAAACACTTCAACATTAGCAGCCTAGTTTTAACGGTGTATGTTTTAAAAATAATTTTACTCTCCCATTACCAAATTTAGTCATAAAAAAGTCTTACAAATAAAATAATGCATAAATAATGCAAACAAGTCATTGGACATCATTACACGTGTAAAGAATCAAAATGGATGCGCCATAGATCAATTAAACGGAATAGTCTCTGCACGGACAATAATTAAATTATAGAAAAATACAAGTGGTTGTTATTATTAAAAATGTATCAGATTTTGAAAAAGTAACAATTTAATACCACTGTTTTAAATAGCAGCTGTTTGAGCTGCGCGTGCTGAAGCTGAAGATCTGAATGAGCATGGTAAACTGAAGCGTTTTGCTGGGAGCTTATTTAATTCAAGGAAATGCATCCTGAGATTAATATTAATACAATATAAACATAATATTACAACTTATATATGTACAAAATGATGCAGTTATTGCGTGCTATAGTCAGAATGTGTGATCCTGTTGTGGATGCGCTCTTCCCATAACAACGCGCTGAAACACGGCAACTAAACCCATAGAATTCACAACGTTTTATTATAATAATTTTCTCATTAGAATGTTATATACACGACATTCCCAATCATAGTTATTAATGTTGTGCACTGCTGTTTGAGTTTATCACCGGTAAACTGAAGAGCTCTCTTTTAACTTAACCAAACGCATTCTATATTAGATAAATCAGATATACATCAAGTAAACACAATATTACAATGTACAATTGCACAAAAGGCTGCAAACGAACATGACATCTAAAGTGTCTCTGAAGGAAATAATGCATTATTTATCGGCTTTAAGATATCGGCCAAATTTTCTTATTGGGCCGATACCGATAACAGAAAAAATTACCACATACCGATATGGTGGCCGATATATCGTGCATCCATAATTACTGTTTTATTATTGATCATAAATAGTGAGCATAAAGGTGTGGACAAAAATTTAATTCGCTTTCTGGTTCAATAATTTAAATAGCCTTCCATGTGATCGTGAATTTCATATGAGGGTGAAAGATTTCCCCACACAGATTTCACAACTGGTTCATATTAGTTGCATGGATTTGTAACACCGACCATCAGAAAACTGAATGCTTAGAAAGTGACTTCTGAGCTAGCTGTGCTTTTATATATTGCTACAGTGTTGATGATAAACAATTAATCCTTTTTACCTGTGATATTTCACATTCTTTTGAATGGTGGTGTACCCTGAATTATTATGCTTAGATATAGAGATAGATACAGGTATTAGGTTCCAGCTGACAAAGCTCTCTCTGTCTGCATTTCAGAGCATTTGCTCAGTAACATTGTAAGCAGAGAGTGTTGGGGACACCAGACGTTTGTTTCCGGCTTTTCCTGTAGACAGCTGTTACGCAAAATGTGCCGCTGCACAACATGCTATTGATGTTTTTGCCTTCAGATATAGCCACGGTCATGAAGCTTAATTTTGACTCATGCTAGAGTTGCATTTAACAGCAAGCCAATCAAAAGTAAAAGCGTTTAAAAATGATGTTGTCTTTTTTTATATGATATTAGTTGGATAATGCATGTATATTAAAAACAAAACATGCAGCAAGCAAAGGGTTTATAGGCTTAAAAAATTGTTTCTGTCTTAACTAGATGTGGAGTGTAATTTCTCCACCTTTAATGTAAATTAGAATTGCAATACATTAAAAATAAATATTTTTGTGCATTCTGCCTCGCATTGAGCTTTGTTTAGTGAAGTGTTGAGTTTGCAGGCCACTCTGAACCTCAGGTCCTGTGGTGTGGCCCTCTGGTACATGTACAGAGATCATGCGTTCCACTGGAAGAATGCTTTCGTATAGTGTTTCGCAATGTTGTGGGGGTGTTTTGGTGGCTGGTTGGGTTTTTGTGGCTCACGTCTATTGTGTGTGTGTGTGCTTGTATGGACAGACGTAATATTGATTTCTTGTGTCTTGCCCTTTAAACAAGGCAAGAACATAGCAGTGTTAGCAGTCATAATTTCAATGGCAGGCATTAATAGATTTCATTTTAAAGATCACATCACTTACAACAGTTTTGAAGGATTTTAAACTTTTAATTACTTTTATGTTAAATTCCAAAAAAAAGGGGAAAAAAAAACCTTCCTAACCGCTGGATGCTAAAAAAAAAAAAGGTGATCTTTTGGACTCCTACACTCATTCCAGCCTTTTTAGATTTTTTTTAAGTAGTAAAGCTTAGCTCTGTGTGTATATGTGAGCAGGCATTTGTGTGTGTGTGTGTGCTACTGTTTGGTCTGATTGTCAGCTTGACACAGATAGTTGTTGACAGTAGGGTATTCATTGAGGCCAGCTGAGGATGGACAGCAGCCAACCATAGTGTCTGCACTGTTGGAACAGAGAATGTGTATTTATGAATTTGTGTTTTGTCTCAGCTTTGTTTGCATTTAATGTATTTTATTTTTATTAATATGGTCAAAATTGCTTGTGCAGGGACTTGAGTTAGTGTGAGAACCGTTTTCTCATTAGAGTTGAAGTGTTGAGATTTAATGAAGCAAACCTTGACTCTAATATCTAGTTAGATAATAGAGATCTTATGTCATGCACACATACAAAAGTGTAAACATCCCTTATGACTATTGAATTATTCTGTACCCAAACTGATTCTGTGGGATTAAGATTTAATCTTAATCTTTAATCTTAATCTCAATTAAGAAAGTTCAATATTTTTGTTATGCTTACACTAAACAAAACTCAATGTTGACTGCAGAATTCCTGACAGACAGACACAATATTCACTGCAACATGCAGTTCCCAATCAGCCTGCCTTGCTTCTATTGGATCAATACTTCACTGTCTCATAATAACCCTCCTTTTATTCCTATCTAATGGATAGAATTTAGCTTTCTACTGACTCCTCTGTGGTTATATGGCCAAAAATAATTTATTTTAACTGACCATATTCTGAAGTATCTGTACAACCCCATGGTACAATGACGCTGACTAACCCAAAGAAGGATTTGAAAAACCCAAATAAAAAAATATTTGACAGCAGGGGTTTTATACAGTGATCACAAGAAAAAAGAAAGGAAAAAAAAAACTGCTGAACAATCTGGAAGCTCAATGGTGAAAAGACCAGTTTCATATGAAATTGAAGCATGCAAGTTCAGATGTTGATGATATTAAAAGATGACATAAGATGACGACATAAGAAGCAACAGCAAGATTGTTGCTGTTGCTTTAAATAAAAAAAAACATTATCATGGAATTTGCTTTTTGCTTTTTCTCACTCATCAGTATGTTAAATTGCTTGCAGGTAGAAAGCAGTTTGAAAGAAATTAGTCATGAATGAGTTTTCTGATCAAATTTGACAGAGTAATTGATTAGAAAACAAACAAACTATTGAATTCATTCGACAGATCACTGAAGTTTCCATTTTTGTGACCTCTGACCCCTGCAGGGATGGATTTCCCTGTAGATGTGTTGGTGTCTGGCAGACATGAGGACTTGGAAAGTTCAGCCCAGAGCTACATGAACAAACTGCTCTACAGCAACCCAGATAACACACAATACTTTACCCTGCCCAGCATGAGAAAGGTAAAACACACACAACAGAGCTCGGATCATGTGGAGAATATCAGATGATACTGAAAAAGAAACTTTTCTGTGCAAAGTTATAGGCCTATACAATTTTACAATTTGGCATATGTATAAAAAAGTTATGTAAAAATAACTTTTTTTGTGTGTGTTTAAACCCTTTAAAAATGGACCCTGTTCACTTCCATTGTGCCTCACCAATGATTAAATTGTAGCCTGTAATATTTCTTTTAAGAATCCTATTCTGGCTCTTTTAGATCCGGATCAGTCCTGCCAATGTTGGGTTTGTTCCTCTTTATGGAGCCAATCTAAAACACAAAGTCCTGGCTCTGTTTGATCCCGAGGACCAGTTCACAGGTAGCCCACTTTCTACCTATCACGATAACGTCATGAATGGATTTTATGACAATAACATCATGGATGCCTTCCAGGAAAGTTAGATTTGAATTTCTTTAGCGTATTATTTACTTTTATTTCTCTTCGCCTCCCTTCTCTTATAATTTTTTTTTCCTAGCTGTGGCATTGTTCTTGGCTGACCAGTGGTACGCAGTGGAAGATGTTCTCAGAACGTCAAATCCTGCAAGAGAAGGCCTTGTGAAGGTAATCTTTCTTTCTGTTTTTTTTTGGAAAGTTTGGGCATTGAACTTTTTAATGAAATTATTCAGACACATTTTTGTACTTTTAACAGTGTCTATTCAGAATGTCGCTTCTTTTCCAAGTAAATAAAAAGCAGAAATCTGGCATTTTCTTCGAGGCTTTAAGTAGTTGCAAATGTTTATATATACTATATATATAAAATATATATATAAGTTTATAATATATTTTAGTATATGTGTGAATGTTTAATTAGAGAGAGAGGGAGGAAACAAAAGCGAGGTTTGAGCAGTGAAATGTAGTGGTTTGGCCAAACAAATAATTGTGAACCGAACAGACAGTAGTTTGTGGCTGATCAGTGAGAGGTGTTTTTGTCTCAGTCTCTACTCTTTCCATACATAGGCTTGCTTTTATCAGAATGCAGTCCTGAAATATTTTTAAATGTACACAGGCACTCCCTTTCTCGCTCACTCAAAAATACACAATGCACCCTTTTTCTTTATGCTTGCACTTGTTCATTCCACTAATGTGTACCATAACACACTCCATGTGTTGTAATATCCTGTGAGGCAGTCTGGATTTCCTCTGCAGGAATATCATCTTTATAATTTGACTGTTGCATGACGTATGCCTGTTGTTTAAAGTCAGCCTGAAATGAAAATTGAACTTATTTTCTAAATGTATGTTACTGCTCTTATTGTCAATTCATCCATTAATTTTTCTTTCTTTTTCTTTCTTTCTTTCTTTCTTTCTTTCTTTCTTTCTTTCTTCTTTCTCTCTCTCTCTCTCTAATTTTTAATCAAAATGTCTTAACTCGATCTCTTTTGTGAATAATTGTATTTGCGCAGGCAAGGTCTGTGGGCGAGAGGACCGTCTTATATGTGCTGAACCGCATCATTTATCGGACGGTGGAAATGGGTTCTAACGAGGTGCCGTTCCTGTGCCACGGAGAAGACGTCTTTGCGAAAATCCTCTGGAAGAATGGAGAGGCGGTGGGCTTCTACTCGGTCAAATCTAAAGGTTGGTTCTTCTCCCTGGAGAGTCTGGCAGTGCTGTAGATGCATTGCTCATTCTGCCCATTGTGTGAATAAGTTTACATCATAAAACAGTCTACAGTGTCTTCATTAAAGGATGAGTGAGATATATAACTAGGCTTTGCCAGTTTATAAGAAGGCAAGCTCACAAGCTTCTGTGTTGTTGCCTAGTAATAAAGATCTTGGCTTGTACGGAAAGGTTGTGGATTCAAAAACTGCTAAAAAAAAAAGAACACATTATTATTATCCTGTGAAAGATTTGATAGACCTAGAAAGTTGTGACATATGGAAGCACACATAAGAAAAAAAGTGTTATGTTTAGTTTTGGCATTTAAGTCTATTATTAGAGAAGTAGTCAATTACAACAAAAATGCATTATTACAGTTACAAAAGTTAGAAAACAGAAATGGCTCCTCATTAAAATGAGTACTTTTGTCATAATTATTACTTATAATTACTTATATTATTACTTGGTATGTCATAATTATGACATTTTTTATATATTTTTTATATTATTATGACTTTGCCTTAATTTCGATTTTTTTTTTTCCCCGAGATCTCATCATTATGACAGTATCTTAGTTTTGACTTATGTCATAATTATGATGGTCATAATTAAGTCATAATTCTGAATCTATATAAAAACAATTTGACTTTTTATGACACAAATTTTTTTCTCATAATTGACTTGGTATGTCATAATTATGACTGTTAGAATTTAGACATTTTATATCATAATTATGACTCCAGTCCAGACGTCTCTTCCATATGCTGTGTTCGTTCTCTCCTACAGGTAGCTTGTGTAATAGCTTTGTGAGCCAGTGCTACCTACTTCCTGTCATGGACTCTATATTTGTGCGGAAGGATCACCGTGGTAACGGTCATGGCTTGCAGATTTTGGAGGACTTTGTAGACTCCTTTAAAGATGATGAACTGGGCGTGAAATACCCTTTAACACCAGCAATGCAAAAGGGTAAGTAATGTGCTTCACTTCTTTGAAATGCCCCTTTACTAGTTTGTGGCCTTATGCTGTACAAGGAAGGAAAAAAAAACATTTGAACGAGGTGACAGTGTTGAACTTTAAGCAAATGACTGTTGCAAATGCCTGTCCTGCACAATGTTATTGTATAGAGTAGCTGTTTTGAGACTTGCTCAAAGCTGTATTGAAATATAGCTGTATTATTAAATATTAAGAAGCACAACTGTTTTCAGCATTGATAATAACAATAAATGTTTCTTGAGCACCAAATCAGCATATTAGAATGATTTCTGAAGGATCATGTCTGGAGTAATGGCTGCTGAAAATTCAACTTTGCCATCACAGGAATAAATGACATTTTATTAAATCAAGTTTTTAAAT
Organism: Sinocyclocheilus anophthalmus; assembly: GCA_018155175.1. Lineage (NCBI taxonomy): Eukaryota > Metazoa > Chordata > Actinopteri > Cypriniformes > Cyprinidae > Sinocyclocheilus > Sinocyclocheilus anophthalmus. Next base: position 99,949 of record JADLZN010005920.1, read on the forward strand.
TCTAATAATATTTCACAATAGTACAGTTTTTTTCTGTATTTTTTTTATCAGATAAATGCAGCCTTGGTGAGCATAAGAGACTTTTCAAACCACATTTTTTAAAAATCGTACACACCGCAAACTATATTGTAATTTAAACTTGTGTATATATAGCATACAGTATATATTTCATTTTTTTTACTTGTTTACTTTTACTATATATTATGCAATTAGATTGTAAGTAAATATAAAAAGCTACATTTCATTAATGTTTTACTAATGTATATAAAGAGTAATTTTAAAAAATATGCTCCAGTATGCAGACAGTACCTGAGCACATACCCGGCTGATGTGGACCTGTTGTGGGAGGTGGAAGGAGTCGGAGGTCCCTACCAGAAAGTGAAAGTGGCAAGCAAACTTGGCTCCATGACACTACAATGTGAGCTTTTGCACTGGCTCTTCCTGGGTCATATCTGCCTCTGCCATTATTCAAATTTAACAGTTGTTGGGTTGTTTCTTAAAATGGCAGCTTTTACCAATATATCGCATTGTTCATTGCAAGTGACATCAGCTCAGTTTCACATATTTATTTCAGTTATAGGTTAGATTATATTTGTTGTGTCCATCTCCATACAGGCAACCACAGCTCATGGGCAGCAGAGGAAAGCAAAAACAGAGAGGCTGCGGTTAGTGAGGTGGAGATGACCGAGGAGAGCTGCCTGGACATCACGGTAAATTTGATCCTGTCTTTATGTAGTATATTCTCAGAAAAGCATTCTAGCATGTGGACGGTTACTGTACCTCTCTGAATGTATCTCTTTAAAAGCATGTTTTTTTGTTTTTTTTGTAATTCATCTCCTTAATAAAAGACAATTGCTATCTGACTAAATCACCTCTAAGCAATTTTCCAATCAATCTTTCCAAGCAATCTGATTTTTTTTAGCATTATGATTTCTTTTACATTAAAAGATTATTTAAAGGGGTCATATGATGCGATTAAAATTTTTCCTTTGTCTTTGGAGTGTTACAAGCTCTTGGTGCATAAAGAAGATCTGTAAAGTCGCAAAGACTAAATTCTCAAATCCAAAGAGATACTCTTTATAAAAGTAAGAGTCGCACACACTACCCTCGTTCAACACCCCCCCCCCCCCCCCCCCCACCAGATCTACCTCACTATGTGGGAAGATTTACATAACGCCACCCAAATGTTCATGCAAAGAAAGAAGGCATAACTTGTGATTCTCGCTGTAGTATTGTTGCTGCCGCCATGTCGTGAAGTTGCTGTGTGTTTCGTTGTGAAAGCAAACCTACTTTGTTTGGTCTTCCAAAAGAGAAAGATATCCGCTTCGTCATGCCTAGAGCTGATCTGTGCTGGTCGCTGAGGGAATACATCAACTTTCACTGTGGACGAAGCGGAATCCAGCCCGGGGTCCGTCACATGTAGTTGCCGCTCATTCGTCGGATCCGCCGGGCGTGCCGTTCAGCTCACGCTAAGCCGGGGCTTCCGCTCACGCTAGCCCGACCTCTGCTCACTCTATCCCGGCCTCAGCACACACTAAACCGGGGCTTCCCCTCATGCTAGGCCGCTGTGTTTTCCGTTGTGAAAGCAAAACTACTTTGTTTGGTCTTCCAAAAGAGGACACGACTACAAATCAATGGTTAAGTTGTATTTACAACACTGTTCCAGAGCAGTTTAACCCAAATATCCAGATGTGTGCAGCACATTTATGGAAGATTGTTATGATCTGGGAGGAGTAACGTTAGACTAAATGCGGCGTTTCAGTTCTGACTCAGTCAAGTACGTTTTCATTAACGGATTGCATGATTGATTCAAACGCAAGTTTGGGACGAGCGTAGCACTGTTGTTTGTCATTTCTCCGATCACAAAATGCAGACAGAGTTTTATGTTTATGCGGCACGATGCAATGCAACGCAACGCGTAAAAAGACAGTATAAGTCATTATAATCCATAATTATCTCCCCACTGGATGCAACAAATGCCTCGTTTATAATGGGTTTTAATGTTTTTGTCTTGTCGCTCCGGCCGGACAGGGCATCATAATAACAGTTCCCCCCCCTTATGGCGAGGCGCGTAACATTTCCGTCTCACGCTTGAGGTATTCGGCCAATCACAATGTTTTCCCTTTTTTTTTTTTGTGTGTTTCTCCTTATCAACTGGATAGCTGGCCAGTCACAACACACCTCGCTTTTTCAGACCGATGGCGTTTCAAAAAGGCGGGGCATAGAGGAGAAACAATAATGTACAGTATGTGGAAATTTTTTTTTTTTTTTTTTTTACACTTTAAACCTGCACCTAAAACTCCCATCCTTCACCCTAACCCCCAATGAGAATTAGCAAATCATATTGACCCCATTCTAACATATGTTTTGTTGAGTCTGTCAATTTATCAATTAATGGTTTGTGTTTAGCTTCAGTATAACTAAGAAACACTTACTTTAAATGGTTTCTGGTGGATATGAACCTATTATACTGTAGAGGGCTTCCTTTAGTCATTCAGACTGAACATGCACATGCTTGCTTAATTGTTGTGCTTTTTTCTGATTGTGAGCTATTTGCATTTATAGAATCTGTTAACCCTTGCCTGAGTAGAGTGAATTGTTTTCATTTTGGTTTAACAGGAGGATGTGGTGGTAGTCAACAAACATCTCAAAGTAGCAGAAGGTTTGGATTTTTGTTAAATGTATCATTCTAAAAACACCCTTTCTTGCCAATTCAGACAGTTTAAGTTGGTGTGAAAGCCTTTTCTTTTTCTTTCATCCTCTCGCTCTAGAAATTAGTGACTTGCCCATTTCCACACGCATGCGCAGTAGTGAACACAGACAAAAGAAAAGGCTGCGGGAAGAACCAGAAGAGAGCGCCATGGAGAACCGACCTGAAAAAATCAGCAGGTCTCTAAAAACCCCTCACATACAACACCTCAATGACTGATTGCTTTTAGAGGTTGTACAGTAATGGGGATTTACTCACGTGTGTCACTGAGATAATAAGCATAATATCATAATACAAAAGATGGGCTCTTAAAATGACCCTCCGCCATGGGCCTGTTGATATAAAATCCTGACAGGAATACAATTTTACATATGTAAAGCGTATTAAATGTGGTTAAAAATCCCATAGATCCAAAGGAGTGTCCCAAACCATATGTAGGGACCAGAAACACCCTAGAAACCACATAGAAACACTTAAAGAACTTAATATTTTATTTATTATAGATTAATGTTTTTTCATAATACTCCAACTATGCTAAACTTATGCAATAGAAATGTTAATGTATTAGTACATGTAAACTAATTAAACTAACCTAAAATTATTAACATTAAACCTAGATTAATAAATAAATAATTTAGTTCATGATACACTACTATTCAAAGCTTGAGGTCTGTAAGATGTTTTAAAAAAATTCAAAGAAGTTCCATGCAAACAGATTTGATATAATACAGCAAATGTACACTGTAAACAAAAAGTATGTGTGATGTATACTATAATATATAATTTATACATACAGTGGGGAAAAAAGTATTTATTCAGCCACCAATTGTGCAATTTCTCCCACTTAAAAATATGAGAGAGGCCTGTAATTTTCATCAAAGGTATACCTCAACTATGAGAGAAAAATGAGAAAAAAAATCCAGAAAACACATTGTAGGATTTTTAAAGAATTAATTGTCAAATTCCTCGGTAAAATAAGTATTTTGTCACCTACAAACAAGCAAGATTTCTGGCTCTCACAGACCTGTAACTTCTTCTTTAAGAAGCTCCTCTGTCCTCCACTGGTTACCTATATTAATGGCATCTGTTTGAACTCGTAATCAGTATAAAAGACACCTGTCCACAAACAGTCACACTCCAAACTCCACCAAAGAGCTGTCAAAGGACACCAGAAAAAAAAAATTGTAGGCCTGCACCAGGCTGGGAAAACTGAATCTGCAATAGGTAAGCAGCTAGGTGTGAAGAAATCAACTGTGGGAGCAAATATTAGAAAATGGAAGACATACAAGACCACTGATAATCTCCATCGATCTGGGGCTCCACGCAAGATCTCACCCCGTGGGTCAAAATGATCACAAGAACTGTGAGCAAAAATCCCCGAACCACACGGGGGGACCTAGTGAATAACCTGCAGAGAACTGGGACCAAAGTAACAAAGGCTACCAACAGTAACACACTGCGCCGCCAGGGACACAAATCCTGCAGTGCCAGACGTGTCCCCCTGCTTAAGCCAGTACTTGTCCAGGCCCGTCTGAAGTTTGCTAAAGACCATCTGCATGATCCAGAGGAGGCATGGGAGAAGGTAATGTGGTCAGATGAGACCAAAATAGAACTTTTTGGTAAAAAAACTAATTTCGTGTTGGAGTGAGAAAGAATGAATGCGTTGCCATCCAAGAACACCATACTACTGTGAAGCCATGGGGGTGCGAAAAATCCTCGCTTTGGGGCTGTTTTTCTGCAAGGGACCAGGACGACTGATCTGTGTAAACTAAAGAATGAATGGGGCCATGTATCTTGATATTTTGAGTGAAAACCTCCTTCCATCGGCAAGGGCATTGAAGATGAAACGTTGCTGGGTCTTTCAGCATGACAATGATTCCAAACACACCGCCCGGTCAACGAAGGAGTGGCTTCTTAAGAAGTATTTCAAGGTCCTGGAGTGGCCTAGCATGTCTCCAGATCTCAACCCCATAGAAATCTTTGGAGGGAGTTGAAAATCTGAGTTGCCCAGCGACAGCCCCAAAACATTACTGCTCTAGAGGAGATCTGCATGGAGGAATGGCCAAAATACCAGCAACAGTGTGTAAAAACCTAGTGAAGACTTACAGAAAACGTTTAACCTCTGTCATTGCCAACAAAGGGTAAATAACAAAGTATTGAGATTAAATTAAATATTGATTAACTGTTATTAACTGAGCTGGATGTTGACATCCACTGAATTCAAATGACTGCAACCGTATTTACCTGAGAAAATGAGTGTTTACTATTGTCATTTTGCATTATTGACAAACTATTTTCCTGTTTGACACTGTTAGCTTCTTTGGCACAATCTGTATTGTATAAAGCGTTATACAAATAAAGGTGACTGACTTGACTTGACTATTGAACAAATACTTATTTTCCACTATAATTTGAAAATAAATTCTTTAAAAATCCTACAATGGGATTTTCTGGAATTTTTTTCTCATTTTGTCTCTCATAGTTGAGGGTATACCTATGATGAAAATTACAGGACTATCTCATCTTTTTAAGTGGGAGAACTTGCAATTGGTGGCTGACTAAATACTTTTTTTATATATATATACAGTGGGTACGGAAGGTATTCAGACCCCCTTAAATTTTTCCACTCTTTGTTATATTGCAGCCATTTGCTAAATCATTTAACGTTATTTTTATTTCCTCATTAATGTACACACAGCACCCCTATTGACAGAAAAACACAGAATTGTTACATTTTTGCAGAGTTTATTAAAAAAGAAAAACTGAAATATTTCACATGGTCCTAAGTATTCAGACCTTTGCTGTGACACTCATCATATTTAACTCAGGTGCTGTCCATTTCTTATGATACGTGAGATGGTTCTACACTTCATTTGAAGTCAGCTGGGTTTGATTTACGTGATGAGGACTTGATAGGAAAGGAAAGACCACACTCATGTCTATATAAGAACTCTTACGCTCACAGTGCATAGTAAGAGCAGAATGGAATCGTTGAGTCAAAGGACTGCCTGAAAGCTCAGAGACAGAATTGCTGGGGCAGGCACGGATTGCCGAGGTTACAAAAAAAAATGTGCTGACACTTAAGGTTCCTAAGAGAGCACAGTGGCCTCCATAGATCCTAATGGAAGAGTTTGGGAACTGACCAGACCTTCCTAGAGGCTGCGCCGTCCGGCCCCAAACTGAGCTATCGGGGGGGGAAGACCTGGTGAGAGGAGGTAAAGAAGAACCCAAGATCACTTGTGGCTGAGCTCCAGAGATGCAGTCGGAGATGGGAAAAAGTTGTAGAAAGTCAACATCACTGCAGCCCTCCACCAGTCGGAGCTTTATGGCAGAGTGTGTAAATGGACCGTGAAGAGCAGCATGGAGTTTGCTAACTAAAAAAATCCTGAAGGACTCCAAGATGGTGAGAATTAAGATTCTCTGTTCTGATGAGACCAAGATAGAACTTTTGGCCTTAATTCTAAGTGGTATGTGTGGAGAAAACCAGGCACTGATCATCACCTGTCTAATACAGTCCCAACTGTGAAGCATGGTGGTGGCAGCATCATCCTGTGGGGGTGTTTTTCAGCTGCAGGGAAAGATGAATGGTTGCGAATCGCCGGAAAAGCGCGGAAAGATGAATGCAGCCAAGTACAGAGATATCCTGGACGAAAACCTTCTCCCGAGTGCTCAGGACCTCAGACTGGGCCAAAAGTTTACCTTCCAACAAGACAATTACCCTAAGCACACAGCTAAAATAACACAGGAGTGGCTTCACAACAACTCTGTGCCTGTTCTTGAATGGCCCAGCCAGACCCCTGACTTAAACCCAATTGAGCATCTCTGAGAGACTTAAAAATGGCTGTCCACCAACGTTTATCATTCCAACCTGACAGAACTGGAGAGGATATGCAAGGAGGAATGGCAGAGGATCACCAAATCCAGGTTTGAAAAACTTGTTGCATCTTTCCCAAAAAAAAACTCATGGCTGTATTAGATCAAAAGTGTGCTTCTACTAAATACTGAGCAAAGGTCTGAATACTTAGGACCATGTGATATTTCAGTTTTTCTTTTTTAATAAATCTGCAAAAATGTCAACAATTCTGTGTTTTTCTGTTAATATGGTGTGCTGTGTGTACATTAACGAGGAAAAAAAAATTTACTTAAATGATTTTAGCAAATGGCTGCAATATAACAAAGAGTGAAAAATTTAAGGGGGTCTGAATACTTTCCGTACCCACTGTATATATGCAAATTTTTTTTAAATGTCATTTTTAAGCAGCCATTACTCCAGTCCATAGTGTCACATGATCCTTTAGAAATCATTAATATGCTGGTATAGTGCTCAGTTTCTTATTATTATCAATGTTGAAAACAGTTGTGCCAAAAAATGTAATGTAAATCTAGAAGGATTGAATTATCGTATTGTCCTCCTTGTCATTTATAACCTGTAATTTGAATTTAGAGTGGTCGAACCCGAAGCAGAGACAGAACCTGATGCTGTTGTGCCAGAGACTAAAGAACACACAGATGGAGAAAGTGGAGGAGAACAAGAAGGAGCAGCAACCTCAGTCCAGGTGGAAGAGGCTGCAACCAATGAGGCCCTTGCAGACACAGAAATTCTGGTGAGGGACACAGCTGCATCCTTTGTTGGTTGTCTTATCTGGTACACTATTTCATCATTGGCTTAATATGAGGCCAAACAAGTTGTCTTACATCAGTTGCCAATGCAAATTATGTTTGTGGTTCATAAAACAGTATGTGCTGTGTGCCAGATTTGCAAGTTTTGTCAGTTCACACATACAAATATGTACAACCCCAAAACCTCAGGTTTTCAATATTCTGTTTCTCTGTGAAGGTGGCAGAAGTCAATGGAGAAATGACTGACAGTCAGGAAGAGGAGAATGAGATGTCAGCAGTCACAGCAGAGGATGCACAGGCCACGCAAGTGCTCCCTCTAGAGGCTGAACCTGTCATCCAAAATGGCACTGCTGAGGAGATAGTGGCAGAGGGAGAAGCACAGGTAAACTGTTCAGTTTAAGGTCAAGGTTGTACTGTTACACGATTTGAGAAATCTGTATACACTACCATTTGGGTAATTTATTATTATTATTATTATTTTTTTCCAAAGAAGTCTCTGAGACCTCACAAGCGTGGATATCATAGTTGAGATTAAATACTGTAAAAACAGTAATAGTGTGAAATGTGTTTACAATTTAATATAGCTGTTTTCTGTTGTAGTATATTTTAAAATGTAATTTATTCCTGTGTGGGCAAAGCCAACATTCAGACAATATTCAGCAGCCATTACTCCAGTCTTCAGTGGTCACTGATCTTAGAAATGTGTATTAATCCGTGAAACATTTTTTTTCAGGATTTTTTGAGCTCAAAAAGAGTTCAAATGAAGAGCATTTATTTAAAATAGATTTTCGTAATATTGTAAAAAAAAAAATTTTTTTTTAGCATTTAATGCGATTTTTGTGAATAAACGTTATTGCCTCCAAAAAAAATCTTATTGACCTCAAACTTTTAAATGGTATTGTGTGTGTATATATATAATATAAATAATAAAAATTCATCAACCATGCACCCAAAATAAAATTTGAAAACAAAGAATACTGTTAACATTCTCACAATCATGTCAGCTCTGTGGCATAGCGGTCAGTGTGCTTTAATACGTTGAGCTGTGGCGCTAACATGAGCAATACAAGTTCAAAGCCTACTCACAAAATTTTCCAATCTCTTCCTGAATATTTAGGAAATATGGAATGCGTAGTGTTTTTTTTAATTAAGAGCATCAGTGTCACTACTTAGACTAGAACTAAACAGATTCATTATCTGCTTTGTCTTAAGGATGACATAATTGACACCCCTGAAGTGTCTGAAGTAGTGGAGCAGATCGACCAAGAACTTGTTACTGAGGAGAAACAGGATGCAAAAGCAGAAGTTTCTTCTCCAGTTGAGGAGGAAGAGGAAGTTCAGCAGGAACAAGAAGAGGAAGTAGCTCCTGCAGTTGAGGATGTAGCTTCAACAGTTAAGGAAACCGAAGACACTGATCGTCCACCAGCTGTTCCTGAGGCGCCAGTCATTCCGGCCAACCTGGTTGAGTGTGTTTCCTCTGTGCAGGACAGTGATGCAGTAGAGGAACCATCTGCTCCTGAGCTAGAAGCTCTACAGGAGGAGACGTCTGCTTCTCCTAGTGCAGCAGGTGAAGAAGAGGTCATTATAGAGACAGAGGAGCCAGCTGTGAACCAACAAGATGAGACTGCCTCCGATGAGCCACTTGAGACAGAGGAAAGCCAACCTACAACGGAGGACTCCGAAAAAGAGGAGCCAGAGGAAGAGAAATTACCTGAGATGGATGAAAAAGATGAACAGAAAGAAGAGGAGGACACTGCCACCACTGAAGATGATGATGATGAGGGAAAAAGCTCAGACGAAGTTCACGATTCTCCTCCAGGCATTCGAGTTCTTCGAGGAGGCAGGATCAAACCCGTCCCGCCAACACCCAAGCGCACATCCAGTAGACTGAGCAAAGCTGTCGTTATACAGGTGGTTGATGAGGAGTTTGATGAAGATGGAGAAGAGGAAAACCTCACAAGCACTGAAGAGGAGAAGGGGAGCACAGAGGAAGAAGAAGCTGCTGAACACAATTCGGGAGAAGAGGAGGGCCCTCCGGTGATTGACAGGAGAGTGTTGCGGATGAAAACCAAAGTGATCCAGTCCACACCCACAAAAGCAAAAAGACGCAGTAAAAACTGATTACATTCATTCTCCATGACACTCCAGTACACTGCAGTATTGTCTACATTCAAAACACATAGTATGTAAGTTAGTAAGTACTACTTAGTACACACTTATATACCACTATCTGTACTAGAGCGAATTCAAATGTCTTTTATACTTGGGTCAGGGTTTATAACAGGCGGTGTTTACAACATCTAGTTTTTGATTTTGGTTCAGGTTTTGTTTTATGTCTAAAAGAGAAAATTAAAACAAAACGGGCTGTATTTCATATTAATATGTTGTAAGCACAGTCCTTGATTTACAGTGCTGACTGCTCACAATTATAACTGTGATTTGAATTTTCCTTTACTTTTGATTTACCTTTAAAATGTATACATATTGAATGCAGCTTAAACTGCTTATTAAAAAAAAGCAGCTATAATCTTGCGAATTTCCCAGACTAAGTTACAATGTGAAGATCTTCTATTAGGCGTGCTGTTGTGGATTGAGTTTCACCAATATCGTTTCAGATTTTGTTCTCACAAATGTTTTGATTTAAATTGTCACCTCACCCAATAAGGTTTTAAGCAGACCCTTTCACATTTGTAACTACCTTTCAGATGATTTTGACAGGTTTTTAAATGTGTTCTCCAAATTTTGTGAATTAAGGCATTGCTATGCACGCCCATACATACACATGTACATTATTAGATGTATTCACACATAAATATGCAAGTATGTTTATACCTGAGGAAAGTGCAGGTTTATGTTAAAGTTTACATGAAGGCTAATATGTTAACTGTATGGTTAATTATATATATGGCTGGTAAAGAGACTGACATTAGCATCCAAAAGTGACGTTTGTGTTTAAATGTCTTGTCTCATTTTAAATACCAACTCTAGATTATATATTAAGCTGAAAACTAAAGCATAAAATATGAGTGGTGAATCTTAATAGTTGTGGCTTTAAGTAATGTAGATATTAAGACTTGTGTTGACACCTGTTAGCATTTTACTCGTAGTGAAGTATTTCATTGTTTTTTTTGTTTGGTTTTTTTCAAAAAATCTTCAGTAGCCCACGTGCTATTAAATGTCGCATATATCGTCTAATTCATATTTTGTTAAAGCTGTGAAAGAAACGCTCACACATTTCAGTTTTTACACACGTTTCAGAGTTTGAACACTCCATGGTTAATGTGGGTGACCACATGAGGGTGCACTTGGATGTTAAAAAAGCCATTGCAGGAGTCTCTTCTCATTCTTTCAAGATCATTGTTTGTCTTCGCCGTTATCTCATTGTTGACACCTGAGGTCAGTTGCTTGCATTTTTATATCAGGTGAAAATAAGGAAAAGAAAAGAACCCTAGAAACGTGAATTCTTCCAGATTTCCTCTCAACTTAAAAGTGTCAAAGTTCATGCTTTTTTGGTGATAGGAAATCAAATTAAAAGTAGACATTTTTGATCACAATCTTGAGTGCTTTAAACTTTATTTTACTTGTTTAGGTGTTTGAGCAATATTTTTCTGGACTAGTTTTCTCAAACTGATTTTCCTGTAGTAAATAAATACCTTTCTTGTAAATTCCATGTCCTCATCATTTTTTTCAACCCAGTTTCTTCCACATGAATGCATAAATATTAATACACTGTGCTCTGAGCTGTGTAAACATACACATATGGATGAGGCGGAGTGATTTTGTACAGCTGGGTTGAATGATATTTCGGTGCCAATCATTTGCTAAGCAAGGTGTGTCGGAGTGCATGTGCCGTCTCTTTTGTGTTTTCTAACAAAAGCCGCCCAGCTGGTTTCCTCTGCCTTACCCTACCTTGTTCTTCCAGCTTTTATCTATTTTAGCAAATTTTATGCAATTTGCACATCTTTTGAATTTTTTTTCATTGACTATATGTGTGTAACTGCTAATCTAAAAAGAGAATTGGTTAAGGTATATTTTGATGGGTTTTCAGGGAAATAGATGGAAACCAAAAAAAAAGATGTCTCTTTATGTATATTTCGCACCTTTTGAATTGTGCATGGTTTTTGCAAACCAATTGCGCGAGGTATTGCTCTGCAAGTGTGTGTGTGTGTGCAGGTTTATATATCCTGGTGGGGACTTAAACCTGACTACACACAGACTCATGGGGACTCGTGTCACGATGGGGACCTAAATTGTGGTCCCCACGGGTACAAAAGCTTATAAATCGTACAGAATGAAGTTTTTTGAAAATCTAAAAATGCAGAAAGTTTCCTGTGAGGGGTAGGTTTAGGGGTAGGGCAATAGAATATACGGTCTGTACAGTAGAAAAACCATTATGCCTATGGAGAGTCCCCACAAGGATAGCTGAGCAGACTGTGTGTGTGTGTGTGTGTGTACCTGTATGTGCGTCTGTGTGTTTGTGGTGTGGGTGCACTAGCTGCTCTGTGTTTTATGGTCCTGGCTGATTAAGCTTGGCACTGTCAGGAGTGGGTTTGTGTGTGTAATTAATGATGTGTCTCCTGCTCTCTCCCATGGTAAAGGCTAATAGGATTTCCCAGCCCCAGGCTACAGCGAGGAGAGGCTGGGCGCATGAGGAAGTGTGCAGGAGAGGAGAGGGGAGACAGATTGCGAGAGGTGATAGGACAGGTGACAACGCAGGAGGTTTGAGCAGGTGGAGGTGAGAGGTTACCGAGGATTCTGGATGGTCTGGCTACGCTTGAGAGGAGAATTTGGGCTGCTGTGGGAAAATGAGAATGTGTTAAAACTGTAAAACCTCTGGAGAAAGAAACTGCTAAAAACGAAGAAACATGAAATTTGTAATTTAACAATTTGATGGGGGGGAAAAAAGATTTTCTAGTAGTTTTGATGTTTTTTTTCTAAAAGGTATTTATTAAACTGTTTATATTTTGTTAATTTAATGTATTACAATATTTTGAAAACTAGAAATAGTTTATTTTATTTTCATTCATCATTAAAGTTATATTCTGCTAAAATAGGTCAAATGTAACTAGCCATTTAAACTATTTAATATTGAATTTGTATGTAATATTTGCATCAATATTAAAAAATCTAAATAAAATTAAATCTAAATAATATAATAGTACTGAATAATTTAACTAGCCATTTTAACCACTTTAAACCATTTAATATCAATAGTATATATTACTTGCATAAATTTTTTTTCCAAGTTATTCTACAAAAAATTCAATAATTTATTAATAAAGTAATTTTATAGTATTTGATGTATTTAAATATTCACAGATACTTTGAAAATTAGAAATATAATTAATATAATTTATTTGTAGTTTATTATCAGTCAGCATTAAAGTTACTTGCACCTGAAATAGATCAAATGTAACCAGCCATTTTTTAAACCATTTTATATCAGTATTGTATACTGTATGCACAGAATAGAAAACAATGTAATATCAACCCTTAAAATAGTTCTACCAAACAGATTTATAATGTGCAATTGGGACTTGCATTTTGAGCTGAGCTAAAAATACACAAGAACAAAGCTAAATGTAATTTTCCATCTGAACCCCCCCCCAACAATCAATAGGTGATTTACACATTTGCTTAAAGCAAAAACAACTTTTAATTGTTCAGTTTCCTTAGCTATATTCAAGTTTGTTCAAATAAAACTGTTCATGATTATGCTTAAATATTTGACCTTCGAAGAGTCTGAAATCAAAAAGAAAATGTGCAAATATAACAGTAATCTCTAAAGAGAAAAGTAAAGGTGATGAGAAAGATAATAAAATATAGGCTGAAGAGAGCGATAGAGTAAGCAAACCGAAGTGAGGAGGGATGCTGAGAGGCTTTGCAGTGAAAGAGACTTTCTAGGGGGTTCCTGTGCTTGGGGCTGATTATGTGCCGGGTGGAGGGGGGGCATTGTGGGATAGCATGGGACGGAGAAACGGGAGGGAGAGAGGTGTGAGAGAACGAGCAGGTGATTTATAACAACAACAGAAGGCTTCTCTCCCCTCCACCACCTCCTCTTCCCTCTCACTGAAGCAAAACAAGGAAATCCATTACAAAAAGGCTTGTGTGATAATGGACTTTGCTCTGTGTATGTGCGTGTGTGTGCAGAACCAAGACATTGGATATATTTGGGTAATAAAACTGTAAAGATTTTTTCTGAGATATACAAGTGTGCCCGTGAAGCTCTTGGTCAAAGCATGGCTTCCGTCTGTATGTGTATGTGTATACAGACACATTTTCAGTCCCCAAGCTCCTTGCCTTCTCGTCCTCACCTCCCTGAGATAAAGACCTCTATTCTACCTCGCCAAACGAGATATGGTGCTGGCAGGCTCCAGGGAGCAAACAGAGAGAAAGAGAAGTAAATAATAGAGGGATATGGCAGGCAGTAATGGTATGGTGGCACTGAAGACCACGTTCTCCACGGCAGGAGGGGCTGCATGCGGGATCTAGCCCGGCTCAGAGTTTCCCTCTGGGGGAGGAGATGGTGTGGAAGAGCCCGTGCCTGCTCCTCTCACATTACCCCTTATGTTAAAATCAGTCAGGGGGAAAATTGGGGCCTGCGTGGTCCTCCGCAGGCCCACCTGAGCCCACTGAGACAAGGAATCGGGAAGGAGGGGGGACCTACAAGTCTCTAAATGCATAAGTAATAAGAGTCATAACCTTGAAAACATGTTGCACATGAAAGCAGATACATGTGAAATACATGTTTGTTTGAATGTGATGGCTGTCAAATCCTACGTAAGAGAGAGTAGGAAAACTTTGTAGATAAGTTTGAATGGATTTGTAGGAATGATTTACTTATTTATTTTAAAAATCATGTTGTTTCCTCAGTTTAGAACTACCCATAAAGGGTGCTAAGAATTTATGCGTTGGATTTATAAAAAAATATTCATCCAGGTAAGTCGACAATTTTTATGGGTGGGCCAAACTTCCCTAGACCTAATGAGTAGACTACAGTATGGACCTTTGGGTAGACTCCCATCATAAGGCCTGTTTGTTTTGTTTGGCTGTTTTTGTTTTGTTTAGTGACTTTTCTTTGTCGATTTGTTTGGTAGTTTGTCTTGTTTAGTGATGTTTCTTTGCTCTAAGATTGTCTAAGTTTTTTGTTGTTGTTTTTGGTTTGTTTAGTGATTGATTTGTTTGGTTGGCTCTAAGATCATTTAATTTTTTTGAGATTTGTTTTGTTTGGTTACTTTGCTCTTTTGTTTGGTGGTCTCTTAAGATTTATTTAGTCTTTCTGTTTTGAGACATTTCTTTGGTGATTTTTGTTTGGTGCTTTAGTTTGTTTAGTGATTTTGGCGATTAGTTTTGTTTGGTCAACTCTAAGATTGTTTTAGTTTTTGTTTAGTGACTTTTCTTCTGTGGTTTGTTTTCTTTAGTGACGGTGGTGATTTTTGTTTGGTGGACTATAAGATTGAAAAATTTGAGAAGCAAGACAAATTTGGTTTAACAACAGTTAGCTAACACTGGGATGTCTTAAGAAATTAAATGTAACCTATTTTATATACTCCCTTTTGAGTACCTTGAATCCTTTAAACCTAAATATTGTAGTGCCAGTTTCTACATTTTCTAGTGTCAAAGCTAGGTAATTAAATTCTTACAAAATTATTATGCCCCCTATGTCCAGGTGACATTTGCCTAGACGATTGTTTTTCTTCACTAGCCCATCAGATGGCGCCTGCTTTCAGTCTGGAGGCTGTTCAGGGTGCAGTGGTAAGTCACAGATGTTGCCTGTCCCATCCTTTTGTTTTCCCCCCATTGAGAAGAGAGACCTCAGCTGTTAAAGGAGATTTTTCATTATGGCATCAATGTTCTTTTGAAAATCATTTCCATTAAAACATTTCTTTTTCAAAGCAAGGTACTAAAGTGAAGGTTAAATGAAGTTGAACAAAGCACAGGCTTGTCAGGCGTTTCTGCAAGCTTCTCAATGACAGATCACTGTGTGGGCAAAGGCCTCTATGCAGAAGATGGGGGATGGGAGGTGATTTGGGTAAGGCAGATGTCTCTATGTGTTGCAGGTGCATATATTTGTTTTTAAGTGTGAATACTGAATTTAAAAAAGAGAGAGAACAGGTCTTCTAGTTGTTAGCGATTATTGTCCTTTGAAGTGCACTTCCGCTTGTGTGATTCCCAAAACTAAGTGACTCACTGACCTTGAATTGTTAAATTGTCACACACACACACACACACACACACACACAAAAAACCCTATTACTGAAAAACTACTTTCTGAAACAACCTAAAGGGAATATGTATATCCAGCTTCAGTACGTACTCGGTGCTAAAAGTAGTTGTCCCAGGAGTTTTCAAATCCACAATCATTTACATCTCATAGTCAACCTAATGTTTAGTTAACCCTTCTTTGCTGTTTGAGGGTCATTTTAACCCTACAGCAACTTAACATCAACGTTTCTGTCTAGAACTTAATGACATATACTAAAATTAGAAACTGTTTAGAATAAATTAGCAGTTGGCTTGTTGGTTATTGAAGTTAAGACTCTTGGGTCAATTTGACCACAGTAGGGTTATCAGTTCTGTTTCAACTAAAAATAACTTTTTCCCTCTGAAACATGTTATAATTTTTTATTCAGTGTACCTGTAAGTCCAATTACGTATCAGATATTTGATTAGCGCAAAGTGTGTTTTGACAGGCATAGATTCATCAGAACACAGGTATACTGAGTGTTCATTGAAATGTTTAATGAACCAATTCAGCAGTTAATGAATGAACCAAATATGTTACAAATGGACCAGTTTTAAGACAGAACAGAAAACTTTTTTTTTTAAAATTTGAACAAATTAAGCCTCAGTATCTCGGAAAAGGAAGAAACTAAAGCCAACAAAAGGATGAGAATGGATTTACCTTTAAGTACTAGCTCACTTCTGACCATCAAATGCAGTTTGACAAGTTTCGCTAATCAGTAAGTCAAAGCAGTAGAAAACCTCTTGGACGAACATCTGAGCTATTGTCGCAATCATAATATTGAACTCAGGAAACCATATCAACGGAATCATAACCAATGTGATTGGTCAAGATGACCACTGACAATACACATCCCTTGACAGTAGAAACTAAACCTCAAGAGAGGGTCATTTGCACTTGATGCCTTTCCACCTTTCAGGTTTATGGTCCAAATATTGGTTTGTTCTGGTCCATGACCAGCCAATAAACCCTCCCTCAGTAACATAGCACTAAGGTAGACCAGTTAGGAAGGAATTCCCTCTGTGTGCATAGTTCAGAGTCTTTCCTGTCTCTCTCTGTCCTACCAAACAGTGTTCTCCCCCATCTCTTGACCAGGATGGGACATGGGACCACTGTAACTGGTATTGTTGGCCAGGGGGAAGGGTGGACTCGGACCCCCTGTGAAGCCACCCTCCCCCTGTGGATTTGGATGGAGTGGTCCGGTCATGCCTGGCTCAGGACTGGGGGTATCTGCGTGGGAGATCATGTCCGTGAACCTTTGGTCGTCTGAGGGGTGGAGAGCCGAGACCGGGCCGCCCTCCAGGGCTCCTGGCCCCGCGGGGTGTGATGGAGGATACGATGGACAGAGCGGGTCAAGTTAAGAAAGGCGTGGTGCGCCTGACGGTCGGAGGAAGTGGGGGTTCGTGTACAGTGGGTAACCAATACGATCAGTGCATGACCGGACGTGGCGCCGTAATAACAAGCGACACTTGGCAGACATCACTCTGGGTTCAAGTAGAACAAAGTAGAGCATCATAGTAATTGGTGCGCATTTTCGATATTTAGCAAGACAAGAGAGACTTATGGGAGTAATACTTGAGGACCTGAGCAAAAATGGATATGACAGAAGCAGTTTTCACTCAAAAGTTGTCTAGTCATTTCACAAGGGGGTGGGACAAATCACTGGAAGGAACACGTAATTAACGCAATGTTTGTGAAGTCGCAACAACGGGCCCTAGTATATTTTTGTAAACATGACTACTCCAATCCTAATGTCCATGTATTTTGGTTTTAGCCGTTTCGAAATCAGGATGTCAGTAGAGATTTAACCCAGCATAGAATCGGTCTTTAATATATTGGTGATACACAACCTGATTTCAGGTTTACTCCTAGACTGTTGCATGCCAGGCTTGCAGTACATAATGACTGCTATGACGCAAAAAGTTTAATTAAGGACAGCGAGGAGATGCCGGTGTAACAAAGACATATGCGGACCAGCATTCACAGAGAAGTGGCTCAGAGAAGAAAATAAGCAAATGAAAAGAGAACTAGAGGGACGAGAGGGCACATGAGACTGATGCGAAGCGCCACGGAACGTCAGAGCGAGGCAAACTTCGTATCTTGCAATGTCCTGTTACTCGGCATGATCGCATACCTCACTCAGCATCCGTCGGACTTTGCGACTGGCCTATATAATTAGTGCTACAGAAAGTCATTAACATTCCTCCCCAATTCCATTATTTTTTTTCCTGCAGTTGTGATACTTTAATGTGCTAATCAATCATCGAAAGACATTTTACTATAAAGAACCCACGGCTCACTGTTATAGATAGTCAAATCATCAATGCCAGACCTCTAGAGATCAGTATGTTATGTATCTGTTTCCATGTTCTAAAAGCTGGAAATGTATGTTTTTTTTTTTGTTTTTTTTTTAAGGATTTGAAATATGCACTTTTTCAATTATTTGTAGAATGGTTGGTGTCTGTATTCTGATTGTATTGCTGTGTTCACTCATTACAGAAATGAAAACACTGCTCGCATCTCTGCCAAACACCTGTTAGTATGTCAGATACCAGAAGTGTGCAAAATCCAATCAAAGAGACCAAGCTGGAATGTCAAGCAACAGGTAACGCACATAATTTATCGCTTTCAGGGTCTTGTTAATCAGATTTCTCTGCAGAGTTCTCCAATGAACTCCATTGGATGCCAGTGTTATATTTCTTATTTTCTGCTCTGACAAAATAATCATAGTTTTTGGATTCGGTGTTAAAGCTCTGAGGAATGATGGGTGATGCTGAAGTATCTTAATACCAGGAGAGAAACTGCTTGTAAGAGTCTTTGTGCTTTCAGGTAAGAGAAAAGCCTTAAAAGATACAGGGCATATGAGTGAGAGACAGCACATATTATTGTGTGTAAATGTGTTTTGTCAGAAAGAACATTCTTTGGGTTCATGATGTACCTCCATAGTAGCTGTATCCTCCAGGGCCCATTATGTCTGGGTCCTCTAGTCTTCCTCCGAGTGGCCTCATTCTGCGTGGTCCCCTGAAGAAAGCGTGTCGTCGAGCACCGAGAGCGCTGAGCTGCTTCATTCTGCGTTCTTTAGACCGACGATTTTGAAACCACACCTACAAGGCAAAGCCACAATTATATACTATGGAATTACACCACAGAGGTACGTGAGATGAGAGCTATCTCACATGTTTATACATTTCACATTCTTCTGATTATCCAATTAGAAAACGGGTCATTTTACACACCTGTCCAAGGTGACCTGATGGTTTAGATGAGTATTGTAAGTAATTAGACCACGTACAACAATGAAACAAGATATTTACTTTCATTACGACTTGTCTTATGTTTGTTAAAGGGGCATTCTTCACAAAAGAAGATATTTTGAAGAACTGTTTTTGGCTACACAATGAACGTGAATGGGGTCCAAACAACTTTGACCCTGTGAATAGGGTCAAAACATTTCATTGGCAGAGGAAATTTAGTCATACAGGTTTGGAACAACATGAAAGTGAGTAAATAATGACAGATTTTTCCTTAAGGGTTAAATTTTTCTAGCCATTGCAAGAGGAAAATAAGATTTTAATGTTTTTATAACATGCAGTACATACAAAAACTAAAAGAAAACCAGCTACTCTTAGTGATTTACTATCAACACTCTTGTTGATTTAATGGTATTAGCAGCACATTTGCTTGAAGAAACATACGAATTTCATCCGAAACATGCTAGGTTAAGCTATGAAATGCCATTATATAGATAATAATGTGACCAATTTAACCAAATACCAAGACGTATGCATGTATCCGTAGAATATTTCCCAAATTTACGCCTCGTTATAATATACACTCACTATTCTAAAGAATCACAGGTATATCTATATATATATATATATCTATATATATAATAATATATATATATATATATGTATAATAGTCTAGTATATATATCACACATAGACAAATGTTCTCTTGTTTCAGGTTTATCTTGCAGCTCAACCTATTAATGAAAGAATCTAACACACAATAATTGATCCTGCCCGGCTTGTTAAATAAGTCTTGTCAAACCTATAGTGCTACTGAACTACAATGCAATAGATTCTTAAGATTTATATTCCTGCGAAAATTTATATGCTGTGATGATTTCACCAGTCCATTTTAGTGCATGCACGCACAATTTCTGAGACACCCCGGTGCTGACAAGTATCGTTTGATCATGAAGCCACCAGCTCATTACAAATAGACCTGATATAACAGTGTGACAGATGCAATATCAGACTCATCACTGTCAAACATTGTTTCAATCTTTTAGTAAGACCAACGCAATTTGACATACCACTGTGCTGGTGGAACTCAAATATAACCTTTTAGTCAAAAGAATCACAACCGTGTACTTCAACAAACACCACGAGGGCCGTTTTTCACACTGTTATCATATAAACTGCTTGCGCAGGAACAAAGAGCAGAGGATGATGTGAAAATGTCTGACTTAAGGTGACATTGTTATGCATGATGGTACAATGTAACACATTCATGCCTGAATCTGCATTGCCACTGCATAATATATGCTTACAACAGTTAGTCTGCTCTGGAGGCACAATCCTGCCATGTACAAAAGAGAAAAATAGAGAGTGAGAGAGACTATATTAGAGAGACAAAACATGTTCTCTACCTAAAACCACTTAAGCATTCCTCTCCATGCTCAGCAAAGGCAACACCTGCTTATTGAGAACAATCGGCTAACTGTTTGGTACATTTTTATGGAAATGTTTTGCCTCCTCCTGAGTGAGCGTTGCTTAGGGATTACACACACATGCTGCTGAACCGGCATGGCTCCGGAGGGCTCCCCGCACTGAGCGCAATCCACATTTAACACACAACAAATGAACGGGGATGTGTGGCAAAGGCCGTCTCCATTTTGGCTCAGAAACAAAGCACTGAGCCTTGCTGGGATTCAGAGAGGGTTGCGATTTCCTGATGATGATAGTGACACATTATGAGCTGTGTGCTTGAGTTCACAGATAGAACCCAGGATAACTTTAGTCATCAGAGATCAAGAATCAAGTTTTTTTTGTTTTGTTTTATATGGACCTGATGATAAATCCATATTACGATGCTGTATTTTTTGCTGAATTTGATAATTTCATTAGATTTATAATCAAGTCACCCTTTCCACAAAGCTCCTAAATTGTAATATTTTCATAATATATCAAAATTACTAAATGTTTCGGGACTAAATACTTTTGGTATGTTTCACTGAAAACTGGTGGAAAACTCTCGTTCTCACTAATGGCGTTGATCTTTACCTGGACTTTACAGCATGGTTGTGTTTGTCAACCAACACCACTCCAATTAAATTTGACCTCATCAATTATTTGAGCAATGTGTACACAAAGTTCTTAAATTTAGTAGAAACTGAATGCTGTAATGCTGTCAGACAGACAGTCTTTCACATTCATATTTTCTCAGCAGGAACTGACAAGCCTATCTTGTAGCTGACATCTTGCTTTTTTTGTTTGTTCAGGGCCTACTACCTGATAAAATCCACTTAACAGACTTAATTAACTGCTTTACAACTGTGAAAATTCCAACCTATATTTACATTTTGACAATTTATATGTACCAGAACTTTACACCAACAAATTGACAGCCACGTCGATATATATATAACTTTCCTCCTGTACCGGTTATATTATTATACTCCTAGTAACTACTATTCTTCCATGATGAACTTCCAGAAGAAGTTAAAAGTGTCCCCCTTGTTTCGCTTTCGTATATTTTGTAAGGTTTGTCAGTAGGGGGATGATCTTCAAATGTAGGCCTTGTCAAACAATGATTTTGTACAATACTACAACTGATTATTTAAAACTTTGGAGAAACATCAGCATTAAAAGTCCTCTCTAATAAACACATTAGTGTCGTGACCTTGAACTTTAGGACAGTAGTGGTTGTTTCTCTGTAACTGTTACTTAAAAAATTATAAATAAACGACAAAAACATGTGGCGATATCCTATACATATATTAGCCTATTTAATTTAGCTCGAGGTGAATGCTTGTATTATCTTATAGAATGTTTAAAATCTTAAAGAAATGCAGATGGCCTATAAAATGACTTTTCAGAATTGAACATCGTGGAATGGCCTAAATAAATAAATGAATGAATCCAAGTGTATACTTGCCTGTATGACTCGCATGTTAAGGCCTGTCTCCTGCGCGAGCTGCTCGCGGATGTGTCGCGTGGGCTTCGGCGTCGCCACGAACGCTGCTTTCAGAGTCTCGAGCTGTTTGGCCTTGATGGTGGTGCGCGGGCCCCGCCGCTTCGTGCCAGAGTTTTGCTCCTCGTTCTCGTTGTTGTTAGTGTCCTTATCTGAGGAGGTGGAATTGTCCGTCTCCTTCGTGTCGTCCTGGATCGGATCAGGCGATAAACTCCGGTCCGTACACGACGACACTGAGGTATGATAAAGGACAAATGAGGAACGTAATAGACTCACTGCATAACATTTTTTTCTTCTTCACTGTAAAATACCATCACCATCCTCTTACACATGATGTGTGACTATATTAATGGATGTTAAGTAATACAACTGCATCATCTGAATCGTCAAGCTCATTTGTTTAATTTGATGTAGAACATCAGTTTAACATTTCATCTACATGATTTAAATAATAGAAATATCATGGCTGACCAGACGTGCAGGTTTGTACTTTTTCTGGACCCACACACAAATGGCCTTAATCTGTGTGTGTGCATGTGCGTTTTGAATTAAATGAGGTGTGAGGTATTGGGATAACTTTTTTTTGAGCGAGTAAATTTGCATAACTCTACTACTAGACATTAATTTACACACATTTAAACTAGTTTGTGCGTAAGAAAGTTTGAAAAACAATAAATCACGCTGAAACTGGGTTTTACGCAGGATTATCACATATTGAGGCCTTCTGGCTTTAATATGACAGACCAAGAAATAAATAAATCAATTATTAATAATAATAAAAATAAAAAAGAAAGACAAAGAAACATGAGAAAGCAAACAGAGGTCCAAACGGGAATCACTTCTGCAAAAAATCGGAGGAATTAAGTCTGGTTGTCTCTTGGGACAGGCTGCTGTGCTTGATAACAGCTTGTCATTGTCTGAGAAGCGCGGATAGACGACTACAGACGTTTATCTGACAAGAACGCATGGGCTGAGGAGAATGAGTTATGGACACTTCTCCATAGGTGGACAACACTAAACTAAAAGAGTCCTTGGCATGCAGTGAAAAATGGATTTACTGAATCATATTCACGGACATGGACTATCATGACATCATATTAAAAAGGCCTGCATTTAGTCTCGTATTAATATTCTAAAAAAAAAAATAATAATAATAAAACATTTTTTTGCATGATCAATAAAAAAGAAAAACCGGTGAGACTTATCCTTATAGTGGCCTTGGCTGGATTTTTTTTTCTTACAAATGTGCATTTGTACAAGTCATTCAGAATCAGGATTACTGTAAAAAAAAATAGCACGCCATACATTTCAAAAGACCATTTGCTGCATTAATGAATCTGAGTGTTGTACGTCCCTTTTAAAGCGACTGGACGAAGCACTCTGTCGCTGTTAAACTAATTGGACTAGCACTGACCCACAAGTGGAGGCGATAATGATGGCATCTGTGTGTTGGAAAACAAACAGCGTGTCCGTGGTTCTGAACACTCGTGAGCATCACAGTCACGAGGACACGCGTAAATAGTGGACCAACACACACCTCTGAATCGGGCTAGTCGTTTTCTTTCAATGGATTTTACATTTGAACACAACACAGGAGCTCTGTTAATATGCATTTACATCTTAGAAAGATACGTAGCACGTTAGACAATCAGTGTAGACAAACAAACACACAAATGAAAATGTCTTCAAAAAATGAAAATGTGTATTGATGTATTCTAATGAAAGACGAATGCGCCGAATCCCTGAAGGTTAATAACACGAATAGATTCAGTTGAGGAAATCTTAATATCTAGTTTAAAACGTGCAAAGTTTTTAGAAATAGAATCGTCTGTATTCGTGTTACTTTCAAAAAACTTAAACAGTTTTGTAAAAAAAAAAAAAAAAAATGATTTAGTGAATGTCATATGGTGTAACCATCCAGCAAAAAATGTCTAAATATTGTTCTTGGACACTTAATCGTTATTTTCAAATATAGTTATTCTTTTCTTCTTCTTTATGAATCTCAAGTCTTAAGGATTTTATTTAAAAAGGTCAACATTAATATAATGACCTTGACACAGTTATGAGGGTGTTCTCTCTATTTTAAAGAGTTCATATCACATGACAACAACACGGCTTCCTGCATGCTGGTTATGCCATGGTGACATTGATATAACTTTTAATCGTGTTAAAAAAGGAATTGCTTCCCTGCTTTAAAAAAACAACAAAAACAATAGAAATCATGTTAATCAATTCATTTTATATGAATTGGGTTTGAATAAAATTTTGAACTCGATAAGAAAAGAGCGCCATGTCATTAACCCTTAATTCACACAGCTGAGTCAGACTCTTTCAGAGGGATGGAAACCTTCTTGCAAGAAACACACACACACACACACCACACACACACACACACACCCACCCCACCACACACACACACACACACACTTCTTAAACCTTAAACGCACAGCTCCGGTCGTCGTTCTCACCTGAGTTTAAATTGACCTCTTTGATAGCGCTCGTGCTCATGTAGTCCTCTTTACACACAAATTTGTTTTCGTCGATGACGTAGAGCTCCTCGCCCGTGGACAGCTGTTTGTTGCACACCATGCACGTGAAACATTTCAGATGGAACACCTTGCTGCGCGCTCTTCGCACGAGATCGCTGGGCGAAATGCCCTGCAAGCAGCCCGCACATTTCGTACCAAACCGCCTGCAGAGGGACACAGAGATGACCATACAGAACAATATATATATATATATATATGTGTCCATGTTAAGCCTAATGGTCAACAGAAAGGTTGCATCATGGGCATTGATGATATTGCTCTCCAGTAGCTACATGCTGTGCCAATGATTGTTTATTTTACAGACACTCCACCGGAGACTGTAAAGGACCATACTGAATACCGAAAAGCATTCTGCAATTTATTTTCCATTCCAAGTTAGGCCTACCTGTTTAAAGAACTTGTATGCAATATAGTATGTGTATTTTGTAACGTGCAGTAAGTAAATTGTGAATTCTGCATATCTTGAACATTGTCACATTAAGTCACTAAAATTAGTGGTGGATCACGCTCACATGATTTTCACTCACTGTGTCAGCTGACATATTGGGTCGAAAATTATATTATTTAAAAAGAATAATTAATATGTAGGCTATACTTTCACAAAATAATTTTAAATGATTAATATGGGGAAAAAAACGACTTTCATATTCATTACAGGCATTGGCATTTTCATAAACCATGCCATAAATCTGAAGGAATTTGGCAATAGGCTCAAGATAAAGTCGACATGCTCTAAATGAAGAGATATTGTGGGATTAAGATACCAAAGCCTAATTTGTAGTATTAAACACAAACGCAAGTCAGTTCACCTATCATATTAATTTCTTAGTATGAGTGTGAGTTGTCGTTGAAATACAAATGGAACTAGAGTGTTTTTCATCTACAAATACGAAACCTGATTTTCGGTTTTCTTATATTTATCCATTCATCCTGTGAATTGAAATAAGCCGCCAATTACAGGTGGTTGTTCCTTTTCTGATTTGTTAATCTGCGCCTACACTGTTTTTCCTCGAAGTAGAGGCCGAAATAATACAGAGTTCGTGTAGTTTGTTCAATTCATATTTCAATGACAATGAGACGGGAAAGACAAGGTATACAGGCCGGTCTTGGTCGTAAGGCACGTCAAGCGCACTACTCCCTTCTGTTTGTCCCCTCGGGTTTATTTTAACACTAATGTACGAAATCTTCCCCCATCTGTTATGGTATCGAGTCGCTCTCTTGCTTTTCAAATGCATCTCTCCCAGTGAAAGGCCATAACACTACTTACACAACAAATGGACGCATTACGGGTGATTACTGTTTCGCCCCACTAATGGCTCCACATTGAAGCGCAGAGCTGGATGGGCCCCATAGAACGTGATGGTCAAGGCCGTTTGGGATAACAATGGCACATATGAAAGCTTAAACACTGACATTAAATAGCTCAGAGAAATGTAAACTAGAAGAAAACCTGACAGAACACACTGCGCGATATAGCCTATAAGGACTAATAAAGGTAAATGAGCGGCCTGTTCTGAGACTACAACAGTATCATTACAGGTACGCAACACAGGTGTTTTGAGACTGTGTTGTTTGGGGTTCTAATCTTAAGGAATTTAGTGCATATTTTTATTTACTTTTTTAAAATGTATTTAAAGAAATTCGTTTGTTTAGTGATTTAACTAGGCTGCTGTTTATAATATTTCAACCAGACTAATGTAATTCACTTTTAAACGTTCATTTTTTTAAACGTTTCTGAATTAATAAAACATTTAAATAATCTTGGCGATTTTATTTGTCAATTTGGAGGTTAAGTAAATTATATATTTCCTATATATTAAAAATAAATCCTATTCGCTGCAGTTTTCGTTTATATTTCTGGATAAATGTGAAAAAACACAACCGTCTGTTTTGTTTAATATTAGTTATCCACTGAAATCAGGTTTCAAATGCATAATAATAATGAGCAAAACAATAATGTGTTTTCGAGTATAATAACCAATTACTTCACTAAGAGATATTTTTCTCACAATCATGTGCAAAAAGGCCTTCAAGAGGGATTCTCACGCCGAAAGCTTGTGAATAGCCTACAATAAGCAATGAATGGCTCATCAATCAAAAGCTATTAATGAACGACGGAGGATCAAAGGTTTAACAGTACATTACACATTTTAGGCAGGTTAATCCACAAATTGAGCCTCATCCACATAAGAGGAAAACAAGGGTAGGTAAATCCTACATGACACATTCTTCAAACGAGGATTAGTCCAGAAGTTTGACGAGGTGAGGCAGCCCAAATGCAAGCAGCTTCAGATCTTACCTGAAAAAGTCCATTTTGCAATAGAGCTTTCCATCCCTGGAGAAACATTTTTCGGTCAGGTTGCAGTTACACTCGCAGCACTGGACACACTTGGCGTGCCATGCGCGGTCGAGAACGTTTAAGAGGAACCGATCGAGAATGGGCCTCTCGCACCCCGCGCAGTGCGCCATCATTCCGCCCTGGAGGGGACCGAGAGCCGACCTTCCCAAACGGGCACCGCGCCTCGGATTGGGGCCACACGAATCGGTGCGGAGCAACGTCTTGGCTTCTTGGAGAGGGAAGCAACAGCAGAGTAAATGTTCCGTCTTGAGAATGAGTCTCCACCACGCCTAGAAGTAAACACTCCAGACGTGATTGTTATGCATCATACCTGTCGGCATCCAGAAATCCACTGAATCAGAAAATACATATATTCGTTGCAGAGAGTTTGCCAACAAAAGGGCTTCTCCAAGGTTTCCTCCTGGTTTTGTTTTGTGCTCTTGATCCACCTGCTTGTGTCCACTCACCTCACCAGCACTTTTTGCATCACTCGTTCTAGTTCGCGGGAGCCTCTCGCATCCGTATTCAGATTCGATGACGTTTTTCTTGTACTGGCCAATCGCGGACAAGTCGCCATGGCAACGGGTTTAAATATTGGTACTCTCAGATTGCTTCCAAAGTTCTACCTTGGGTTTGGTAAAACGTCTATAAAGGCTGATGGCAGTAAAGCTAATTATTTTATCGACGTGCTATTTTGTTGTTTCTACCGAATTTGGATTCGACCAGTAATATCAGAAAAATGTGCACAGGCTTGCGTTTTTGGCCTCACTAGACCTGGATCCTGCACAGCACATTTGGACTGGGAGACGCTGTTCGATTTCTTCATAGACTTTTGAGATTATTTTTTATTAAGACGATAATGACTCCATTTTTTTTCAATGAATTTGTGACTGAAAATCTAGCGGCAGTGGCTACCACAAGGTAATTAACTTAGAAACGTCGATAAATATTTCTAAACATTTATAGATGCTATTTAAGTGTGCACGCCTTTTGCATTACGCCTAAAGAAAATAAGAGTAGAAAATCCAAATAGCCATCACTGCGTCTTAATTCTGAATGAATGATCTGTGCGCGCTGTGGGGGATCCCGTTCTTTTCTCATGCATAAAGCTATTTACAGGGAAATGCACTGGATTAAGATACTGGCTCGCATCAATAGAGAGTATACCCGGATCGCCCAGCGGTTTGACAAAGTAGCCACAAATCGAAAGGATTTTAAATATTTACCCAGGTAATCATTTTGTTAGCTATGGAAATGCAAACATTACGTACACTCTCATTTATTCTAGAGAATTAGAGACTGAATTTACAACCTTTAGCAGCTTTTAGTGGAAATTACTCTCAATATAGTATATTGACAAAATGTAAACCTTTTAATTTTTTTTACAGGTATTCTGGTGCGTGTATGTCCACACGAAATTTCATAGATATAATTTAATTAATCAATTAAAAGGAAAACGACTAAAATAGCAGCGTACGATTTTATTTTTTATCGTTAGACAATGATATTTGAACCCACATTTCCTTGTGCATTAGCATTAAATATTGTGTGGGGTAATATCATTGCGGCCCATTGTCAGAGAGCTGTGTTCTCACGGGTTCTGAAAGCCACAGGCATGTCTGATCACTGGAATAAATCCGGATCAGGCCACCCGTGGTCTGTCTACCTGCTTCCCTCTCTGCGTGTAAACAATAGCACGTAGTTTACAGTTGTGTTAGTGTATCGGATAAGAAAGAGAACGCAAACACCGTAACCAATGCTCTGTGCATTGTTAAATAAAGTAGTCTGGGACTATTTAAAACAAGAATAATCATAATAATAATAATAATAATAAACACATAATATTCATCATCATCATCATCATCATCAACACCATCATCATCATTATTATTCTTATTATTATTATTATATAAACAAAAAATATAAACATTTTAGAATATTGGTTTCACAAAAAATACCTATACAAGTCTAAATGAATAAAGAACCATATCTATCTATCTATCTATCTATCTATCTATCTATCTATCTATCTATCTATCTAGCTATCTATCTATCCAATCATCCCCTGAAATTAAATCCTTTTACAACATG
This sequence comes from Sinocyclocheilus anophthalmus, assembly GCA_018155175.1. Lineage (NCBI taxonomy): Eukaryota > Metazoa > Chordata > Actinopteri > Cypriniformes > Cyprinidae > Sinocyclocheilus > Sinocyclocheilus anophthalmus. The sequence continues at coordinate 128,703 of JADLZN010005920.1, forward strand.
CATGGTTTAAGCAATGACTAAACAGTTTGGTAATATTTGGAGTCAGGGGATGCCGGTGGGCTGCATGCTGGAGAAAAAGAGAGCCAAGGGCGAGTTTCGGGACCCCCGCGGTTCTTGGCAGGCAACAACGGCAGCGAGTTTGGCTTCGCTTACATTTCTAATCCCTTCGTGATGCACGCTATTTATTTTCTCACTAAGTATTGTTTTGTTGACTTCCCATTTGAGAAATCCTCAGTTTTCCCCCTGACGTTACCCTCCGCGAATAAGCAAATATGAGTGAAATGCACGCCTGGGCTACTTCCAGTCATTTGCATATTTTTAAATAGATAAATGCTAAAATTAAAGGTGCCATCTGTTTACAATCGCCCTGACAGAAGAGCCATTAACAGGCTGGCCTAACCTTGTCGAGTCTTTTTGGTTAAATAGCGAATCAGCCCACAGCTTCTGCGTACACACATATGCACCCAAAACTATGTGAATGCGAAAGTATAGACAATCAACAGCTTATTAAAAGCTGATTTTAAATGACACAGAAACGACCCACTTGCATCATAAACGAACCAACGCGTTATCATTTGATGCATGGGAAAGCTAACATTTGGGACTGGAAACGGTTATTGAGAGCCCATCCTTCTACGTCTAATCAATAGGCTACAATGCTATGAACCTCTAGAGAAAGGGCCTAAGGTCTGCAATACAAACAAACGCTAGTGGAACGTGCAGAGGCACCTGTGTAGACACAGGAACTGTCCAGGGTCCTGAAAACAGCGGGAGGGATTTGAGCTCGCAGTGACTAATAGCCTACATCCCAGTGAGTGTGTGAATTATACAATGACTTACAGGAGGGAGGGATATTATAAACGAATTTCGATATTTTAAAAGTATTTTTCTTCATTAAAATCAATTTTTGCTTAATTAAATGTAGGCTAATTTTCAGAACGCATCATGTTGGTCTCATGCAACATAATTTAGGCCACTAGCATAGTTAGCTTAAAAAAATCATATACAACATATGTGACTTTATAATTAAACTAAATTCAAAGAGTTTATCGATGTACCACCTAAAACCGATTGTAATGAAAAGTAAATGAATGTTCACTCTTTCTATAGTTACCTCTGGGAATGGGGATTCTATTGGTTTGCATCAGTTGAATACGCATTCTGAGAATTACAGCAGCGTTTGGAAACGCTGTCGAAACATACATGTGTACATTTATGTATGAAAAAAGATTGCGAAAAAAACAATATGTACTCTTACTACGACTCCCCCACCCACTTTTTGATTTTACTTCCGGTTGATGCATATCGTTCGTAGAAAATATATTTGATTCATTTTTTTACCATTATATCATTATTATGGCATATAATGGCACAAGTAGACTGCAATTATCAAATATTATTACATACTAACATATTAGCAACTCTCCTAAACATCTAGTAAGTCATTCATTCAGTCCTCTTTAAGATACACCAACTCAACACCAGGAGCCAAACTGACGAAAAATAGTTATGGATTATTCAATGAGTGGATAGTGATTCTTGTATTTTCTTCTGTCTCTTTTTCTTAATCATGTTCAACTTTACATTCACCTAACCCGTTAAAATTTAAGAGGGAGAGACAGAAAACTCGACACAAAATGCCTGTTACATTACTGCTAATTTCAGTGTCAACATAATTACGTCAAATCTAAAATTTTTCTGGCCATGCACATATGACATTATAAAAGAAGAACAACTGAAATATGCAATGCATTTACACTTATGCAACAAGCTTTGTAAAAATCCACAAAATGAAAGAGCAGAGCATATGTGATTCATTTAAAGGCAAATGTCCTTTATTATATCAGTCTCACAGGCTTTGGGTGTCTATCAAAGATATCATACAAGTGCGATCTCTCGAGTTTTGCATAAATAGGATGTGAATACATGCATATTAGATAAAACGGCTCTGTGTTCTTTGTGTAATTTACAGACAGAAGTGTTTAGAGGGCCTAATTTGCGCACGCTTTATAGTGGACATTTCCACATATACACACAAACTATTAGCATGAATGAAAACACACAGAAGGAGAAAGAGAGGGAACATAAACACATTTCTAAGAGTGTATTTTATAAATACTAGAATCCCTTAAAAATAAAAGTTCTTTAGTATCTATGGTTCCATAAAGAAACTTTAATATCCATACAGTCTAAAAATTAAGGTTCTTTATTGGCATCAGTGGTCCCATGAAGAACGTTTATCATCCATGGAACCTTTCCATTCCACAAAACGGTTGTTTATAGTTCTTTAGATTAATAAAATGTTCTTCACACTAAGAAAAAAAATGGTTATTTTAAGAATTGTTCACTGAAAGGTTCTTTCGTGAACCCCGTGAAAATTGTTGTTCTTTGATATAGCTTGTGTTCAACACTGTCGATACACCCCACCCACCTGTCCAATGCAGACAAAAGTGCTCTTTGTTTCAGGTGGAAAAAGGGTTCTGCATAATATACTTCAAACAGAAAAAGTTCTTTCGAACTGTTCACTTGACAACGTTCTGTGGGGAACATCTGTCTTGTAGAGTGTGTATATAGTCACATCTTTAGTCTCAATTTTATTAATGTCTGAAAATACAACAGAATGTTGTAATTATCTTATAATTCATATTATTTAAAATATGAATAATCTTAATACAATTAAATATTAAATACTAAAATAATATTAAAAATATTAAAACTTCCACAAAGCAAAAGATACACAGAGGGAAAAAGTGTAACGTAAATAGACAAAAGGACATGAGAGGCACGAACGTACACACTTTGAAATGAGCTCCACTCAAAACACAATGCCCTGGAGACATTGCAGTGAGTGGCACACCTCCACTTTCCCTGCACAGACCTTCATTCTCACTGCCAGAACTAGCCTGGAGGGGCCAAGCCATCTCAGCATGTTTTCTATGCCGTACCACAATCCACCAAGTCCACCGCACATACAGGCAGGCAGACAGACACAGACACTCTTGGCCCAAAGTGCCATTAGTCTTGAAAGGTAGGAGAAGGGAGAAGAGGTGAACAAGCATTTTGATTTGCAACCCCCCCCATCCCTCCACTTCCCGTATCCATCCACCAAAGGGGTACATGACTCCCCAGGGCTGAGGCAGCATGGCTGGGGTAGGCCTGGAGGGGGCTGTGAGCCAGGATGCGGTTGTGGGGGTCGGTCAGTGTGATGGATGGTTGATTGGTAGCTGTCCCAGGGGCCTCCCTCTCTCTCACCTCTGGCGCTGGGAATTAAAAGGCGGTTTGTCTCTAGCGAGTCCTCAGCTGCTGAAAGCAGCCCGGCAATTTCACAGAGATCAGAGAGGGCATTACTGCTGCCTGTCAGGGGAGCCGTCACACAGCTGGACACCACAGGGTGGGGTGGTGAAAGGGGGCTGGTTCTTACAGGCATGCACATGCGTGCTAATTTTCACACAGAAAAACATGTGAATGCATATGAGACTGTGTGTCTGTGGAGTAAGACTTCTCTGAAGAGCTGATCTGAGTGGAGTAGGTGCAGACACACACACACACATTCACATTCTCTCAGGGCCTTTTATCGACAGCCCTGTCCATCTCACTTATCTGTTCTAATCAAAGCTCTCTCCATTAACACCCAAACTACCCTCAGAACACCAATGCGAGACCCCTGTCCTGATGAGTATAAATACACACAGACATTCACACTTTCAACACTCTCACAGCCACTGAACAGCCAAGAAACTTATTAACAGCCACCAGACAGTTAGAGTTGGGTGGAAACCAGCTGGTCAAAAATGCAACTGAGCTGTCAGTTACTGCTATGGTTGACAGTTGAAAATGAGGGAAAATGTCTTAAAGGGCCCACCAATTATTCTTTATGAGAATTAAAAAATATATGCATTATATGTAAGTACAATTTTAAATTATTTTAAACCAATGCTAAATTTAAGAAGCTAAAGTTCAGAGTTTCCCAGATTTTCCAGCTTAAGAAAATAACTTCTGTACTTAAATAATGATTAATTTAATGACTTTGCAATGGGCATCATAAAATATGCACAAAATATTAATATAAGTTATTATAAGCCAGGCTTACAATGCAAGACCCATATTTAACAGAAATAGTTCACCCAAGTATGAAAATTATGTTATTATGTAGTGACCTTCATGTCATATGAAAGCCATATTACTTTCCATTTTCTGTGCAATATATAAGAAGTTTAGCAGAATGTCTGGGAAATTCAAACAGGTTTTGCTTTTATTTGACCAAAAATGCATCAAAACAGTAATACTGTGAAATCTTATGACAGTTTTAAAATGTTTTCTTTTAATATATTTTAGAATGTGATTTATTCTTGTAACGGCAAAGCTGAATATTCAGTAGCCATTACTTCAGTCTTCAGTGTCACATGATCCTTCAGAAGTCATTCTAATATGCTGATTTGGAGCTCAAGAAACATTTCTCATGAATGTTGAATACTGTTATGCTGCTTAATATTTTTGTGGAAACCATGACACATTTTTTTAATCTTTTCTAAGAGTATAAATGTCTTTAATGTAACTTTTGATCAATTTAATGCATCCTTGCTGAATAAAAGTATTTCTGAAAAAATCTCACTGAGAGAAAATGCTTGAACAGTGTGTTATCTAAATCAGTGTGTATGATTGTAAAGTGTAGTGCCAGCTGGATGAAAGCACTGTGTGATTGTGTGTGTTTATAAAAGTATTTGAATTGCATGCCTGCAGGATGTGTGTGTTTGTGTATAGGGTACAGACCCTGTCACTGAGGCATGATGAGAGAGATTACCTGCAGCCTTTGGTCCATCTTAATGAGGTAATGAGTGGAGAGGAGGGGGGCACTCTGCCTCTGCCCTCATATACTCCATTAATCAGAGCAGGTTGGGGGGGTCAGACACCACGGCCAGAGTCTCAACCCACCCCCATAACACACTAATGGACTGACTGAAGGTGCATTTAGTTAAATGGCTCTGACTGTTTAGCATGATGGAGAGGAGTAGGGTGAGAGACAGAGGAAGAGGATGGCAGTATGGCAGGACAGAGAGCAAAGATGAGAAGGAATAAGAGGAGCGAGATAATGGGGAAAAAAATCAACAACAACTGCAAATCAGAAATAATGGCAAGAAAATGACACCTGCTAAGAACTGTTCCGTGAGACATGAGTTAAAATTACATGCAATTAAAATAACATTTTAATGTGGGAGGAACAATGAGCCACTAAGCTGAACCTCAGCTTCTTGGGTTTGGCTGAAGCTAGTTGAATAACATATTTTTACCAAACACAAAATTGATCGTAAATCAAACAATAATCACTGGACCCCATGCAGTTTGCTGCCCACAGACCGCTATTTTAAATGCTTCAGTATTACGTGCTTTATCTTATGGGTTTTATTATAAATCTACATGTCATATAGGTAGAAAAGCACTTGGTGTTTTAAAATATTGAGAGCATCACATGAATACTCTTCATATTAACACTTAATGCACCATCTTGCTGCAATGAACCTCTTTGTCAAGCAACATTGAAGTGAAAATGGATACCTTCTCAAGGTATTTACACACACACACACCACACAACACACACACCACACACCACACACACACACACCCCAACACAACCACACACACACACACCACACACACACAGAGCACCACACACACACACACACACACCCACACCACCACACCAGTTTTTTTTGTGTGAAAAGTGGGGACGCTCCATAGGCGTAATGGTTTTTCTACTGAACAGACTGTATATTCTATTGCCCTACCCCACCCTACCCCTAACCTACCCCTTACAGAAACTTTGTGCTATTTCAGATTTTCAATACACTCCATTCTGTGTGATTTATAAGCATTTTGAAAAGTGGGGGCATGGGGTAATGTCCTGAAAAGTCACCTTCTCCTTGTAATACATGTCATACCTTTGTCATTATACAAATTTTATGTCCTCATTTGTCACCAAAAGTGCGCGCACACACACGCACCCACACACACACACACAGCACACCACCACACACACACATGTTGTTTAACTATTTACTTACAAGATACTCTGTTATATTCAATTTACATTGTGTGTGTGTGTGTGTGTGTGTTGTGTGTGTGTGTGTGTGTGTATATCTAGCTATATATATAATATATAAGTCTAATGAAAAATCCTACTTCCATGCATTTCCTAAAAATTCCAAGTTGTCAAACTTTTTTTAGAAAAAAATTTATTGGAAAACATCTTTTACTTGATCTAACAATCATTATTTACAGTACAGGGCTGTTGCAAAAACAACTGAAAATTAATATATAAATCATAAATTATGAAAATCAGGCAATGTTTACAGAGAAGGAAAGACGAAATGAGGATAGATAAGAGGACAAAATAAAGGGCACGGGGAGCAATGGCAGATTGATGGAAGGAACGAAGGATGGAAATGAGCAAGAAAACAAGAGTGAGAAAGAAACTGTTTTTGTATGTGTGAAAGAAAATGTTTGAGGTATGTGTGAAAAGGATGACAGCGAGTCAGATACAGAGAGGGAGGAAGAAAGAGCTTGTGAGGGGAGGAATAATCTGAGCTCTGTATGTGCAGTTGTGCCCTGTTCTCCCCTGGCTGGCCGCCCCAGCAGCCACTTGAATTAGCAGCCGAGGATTATGGGGGAGAGGCTCATTATTGGGCCAGACAAACAGCAGCCAGTGTGAATATTTGCACCCAGAAATTGAAAAGATTAAGTCCTATTTGACAATGACTGGCAGGCTCTACACTCAGAGAGAAGCTACTGTTAAATATTTATATGCTGCCCGCAAGGCTGTCTGTGCATGAGCGTGTGCATGTCCTTCTCAATCCATGCAGAAATGTGTGTATATTTCTCAGAAAGTGTGTGTGTGTGTGTGTGTGCATGTTCTTAGTACATGTTTGAGAGTGCAGTGCATTTGTGTGCAAATGACCGTACTTTTGTTAATGTGAATCCTTGAAAGTTCTGGGCGTTTGGAAGGTGAGGAAAATGAGAGCTCAAGTTCAGCCATTTTCTAGCCTTTGTTGTTATGCATAGTCATATAAAAAAACAAGCCACCTGCTTTATTTCTTGCCATATACCCTCAGGTCAGTTCACAAGGACAGTAATGGCACATTTTAATCATAAAAAAAACTTTTTAAATCACCTTTGACCTGGTCACAGACTAAAATCTGGCCTTCGGTTTTGAAAATACATAAATAAATACAAATTCCTGGCACTAATGTGTGCCAAGCTCTGTATTGTCTGTAAAATGCAATGACATGTGAAATATCTTTTTCATATAAAGCACATTATTCATAACGAATCTGTAGCTGGATGTCCCCGTGAGACTGGACCATTTTCAGTCTTAAATGAGGGAAATGTTTGTTTTTCAACCAAGAACTGGTGGGCCAGACACTTTTGCATCCATCTGTCATTCTGGGGTAATTCTAGGTCTGCTTTAAGACTTTATCTCAGCATTACCCATTTTCAACAGTGCAGTGACACAAAAATATTTTATATATTTTAATATTAAAGTGTAGCGAAAAGAGTCACTGATTTTGTGTATCGCCTGATATGCTATTTGTCCAAAGGATCTTTGCTACATGACATGTGGATCCAGTGGTTGGTCCATGTGCCCACCTACATGGGATGGTGATTAATGACGTGCCCTTTAGGTGTCTGGTTAATGCCAACCCCCCACTGGCACTTCCCTTCAAATGGCAAACTCATGACATAAAGAGGGAGCTAATCTGACAACTTCAATTAATCTATTGATCCTTTTTTTTAGGTGTAATATCACACCAAAAAGCATCATCCGTGAATGAAGAACACTTATTTTGGTAAAAATATATGCTGAAAAAGCATGAGAGATTTCAAGAAAAATCTTCTTTAAAACATATTCATAAATATGTGTGCTTCTTCAATTACGGGCACTTTTATGTCCCAGCCTTAATCTTTTTTGGAAACAATTTACACCATCACTGTCATTTTTTCTACTTTTCAAAATTCAGTTTATAAATAGATTTGATTGTTTACACTTGTCTCAAATTCAGACCTTCAATTTCAATTAAAATATGAAAATAAACCATGAAATTAACCTAAAATGTGTAAAAATGTATCATGTGAAAATGATTTATTTTAACTTTTTCTTAAATTGCCATTTCCATTACAACCAACAATTTTGCAGATAAAAAAGGTTTAATAAAAAGTTAGATACCTTTTTGACAAGAGGAGACTAGAGTGTTTGTAATGAGCAAGCTGGGTTCACTTTATTTTGATGGTCTTTAGAAATTCAGTTGACAAAGTAACTTTGCAACTACATGTCAACTAAATCTAGTATTAGTAGACTGTTAGTAGCATAAGTTGATGTGTACCTGCAAAAAGTACTTATAGTCAGTAGAATGTCTGTTGGGTGACCATCAAAATGTGTTAGCAAATATTAAGCAGACAGTCTACTAATAATCGAATGACTTCTAGTTGACACGTAGCTGCAAAGTTACTTATAATAAATGTCTAAAGGGCACAATCAAAATAAAGTGTTACCACAAGCTGGAGATAAAATATGAAGCATGTGATGTGTGGAAAAATATTATTATTATAATTATTGAGTGCAATTTGCAATCAACCTTCAAAATTATACAAAAAGTGTGAAAATATAATTTAATTGTGCATAATTAGAATACATTGAATCCTTAGCCTAAGCAAGAAAAAGTAGTCTGCAATTGTATGCTAAAATGTATTTTCATCTGCAAAATGTTACAAAATTGCAAGAGTAAAAAAAAAAAAAAAAAGAGCACACACAAAAAAGACTAAATTCTACTGTGATGCTTTTATTTTCACTGTTAGACATAGGTAGTGGATGAATAAAGCTAGTGTGAGAATGAACAGAGTGTTTTAAGATTATTTTGGTAACACTTTACAATAAGGTTCATTAGTTAAACCTTAGTTAATGTATAAACTAACATGAACTAACCATGAGCAATACATTTGTTACTGTATTTACTAATCTTCACTAATGTTAGTTAATAAAAATACAGATTAGTTCACAGTGCATTAACTATGTTACAAAATTTTAACAATACTGTGTTTAGTAATGGTGAAATTAACATTACAAGGATTATAAACGGCTGTAATAAGTGCAGTTCATTATTAGTTCATGTTAACTAATGTAGTTAACTAATGAACCTTATTGTAAAGTGTTACCATTATTTTTTGCAAAGGTCCACAAGGCCCATAGTTGAAGACATTCCCACACCAAATACCACAATGCAGTATAAACACAGCACTGTGTCTGTGCTGTGAGCACACCAGAGCACCAACATGGCCACCTGACACCCGTCCAAAAAAAAAAATAAAAATAAAAAAAAAGATCAGGCCGCCGTGAAGCTGCCTAGCTGGAGATCACCTCCAGCGAATGCTCTGCAAATACAGCAGCAATTCATTTCCTTGACGGGACTGGATTCTTCAGACCTGACAAAGCTATTTACCTAGCGCGCCCCAGTGCTAGCCCATGCTAGCACTAATGTTTTCCCTCCTGCAGAGGATCAATATTTTTGGAAGTGTACAAACAGCAGTCCCTCGGTGGAACAGATCCTGATGTGAACGGCTAACAGACCGGCAGAGATGGCTAACAGCAGCTCAGCACTGAAAACCAACAGCAGAGAAATCAAATCAACAGCACATGCTAATGGGCCTCAGACTGAATCAACATTAGTGAGCTGTCAAAAACACTCCACTCCAAGCGCTAATCAAGGCCAAGTTAGACAGAATCAACATAGTCCAAGATCACACAGACTATATCAACAAGTTGTGGAAATCCACAAATATGGAGATACTGAGTCAAAACGGCACTGCAATTTGAAAGCGACTGAAACAACAGAATAATGGAAGATCTTAGCTCATGCTGATTTATCTGATTTTATGAGCATAAGTAAAAATAAATCTACATTTGAAAACAGAATTGTTTTGATTTCACAGTGTGAAATGATACAAACAATGATGATATAAATCACTGACCTAATACTGGTCAGTCCAATAGTGCAGCATGCCACTTTGCTGTTTATAAGTTGAATTGCCAAATGTATGAATGTTTGATTCATTTCCATATTACTGAATTTTCTTGTCAGGCACCATCATACAGAAAAGATATGTATCTTAACTGTATATATCATGTTATTACTGTTAGTATCTGACCCAAAGGTCAACAACACAACATCAAGAGGAGCATGGGATGCTTTAAGTGCAAAAAAAATATTTTGGAAATCCATATTTTAAATCTCTTTGTAAATAAATGCAAAAACTCACAAGTACACCATTGTTTTTTTTTTGTATATCGATATGCGTGGTTGTGTGTATGTGTGTGTGTCAAGTTCATGTGAGTGTGCGTATGTGTGCATGAACAAGGCAAGGTGAGCTTGTGTGTGTGTGTGTGTGTGAGGGTGAGTGTGTTTAATCGCCTGCTCTGCTGTGATAAGCTGAAGCTTGTTATCAAGTCTATCTCTGCCTAAGGACTCAGCGGAGGGAGACACGCTCACACACACACACACACACACACACGCTGCTCTGCATATCTCTAGCTTACACAGCCCTCTCTCGGTGCGTGGGGACCAGGGGGGCCAAGACAACCGCTGTTCGCCATAAACCTCTGACACTCATTCTGTGTCTGTCAGTTTCAGTATTGTGCTTCTCTTAGAAAACACCTGCTTCAATCACCACACTGAACATTATCAAACCGGCCTTTACTAACATTTATTAGTCATACTCTATAAAAGGAAGACAATCTGAACGTGTTGACCAGCCCCTTTGACTAGACGCAACATTTATGCCATCGTACATCTCTGTGTTAAAGGTATAGCTCACACGAAAAATAAAAATTCAGTCATTATTTACTCACTGTCATGTCTTTACAAACACGTATGTGGTTACATTTTCTTTTCTCTAAAATGATAAAAGTGATCACTGCTGTTAAGCTCTAAAGAATTATATAAGTGGTCCATAAAACTTGTGCACTACATTTCAAGTCTTCTGAAGCCACATAAATAGTTAGAAATAGAACAAAATTTTTGTTAATCACAGAAAATCCTTTCCTGTGGTTTTCAAATCAAATATAGTGCAGAGTTTTTTTGTTTTTAATTTTAGTTGACGAAAATAACATTTTAGTTGACAAGAAAATAAAAAAGCTAACATTTTATAGAAATTAAAACATGAATAAACATTACAAATACATTGTTAATATCTTACAACATAATTTTTCCTTATATTTTAATCAGCAGTATGCTTAAATAGAAATGTCAAATTACTGTTGATGAAAATAACATTTTAGTTGACAAAGTGCAAAATTAATACAAATATTCAAACATTATATATTCATTTGAACACGTATCAACATTTACCAAAAACAACATGTGAAAATCTTTTTTGATTTTTATTCTTTAAAAATATTGTTAGTGCTTTGTTAATATCTTACGGTAAATTTTTCCTTGTCATATTTAAATCAAGAATACAACAAATTACTGTCATGAAGCTCATCTTGTCTTAATGATTGTTGATCAAATTAAAAAATTAAAACCTTTTTCGTCAGTAATTTCATTGATTGAAATAAATCAACGCTCTCTTATAGCAATTCATAGTGGCGAATTTGTATGAATTCGTTCAATTGTGTTTCACGGAAACCTGGCTGAAAGACGCCATTCCGGACAGCGCGTTGAGTCTCCCGGGCTTTCAGCTGTTCAGAGCGGACCGCGACGCAGAATCAACAGGGAAATCACGCGGCGGCGGGACATGCTTTTACATCAATGAGAGGTGGTGTACAGATGTAACTGTGTTAAAGAAGATGTGCTGTTCCGATCTAGAAGTGCTCTTCATTAACTAAGCCTTTCTACTCACCGCGGGAGTTTTGCTCATTCATTCTCGTCAGTGTCTACATTCCTCTGCAAGCGCACGTGAGCTCAGCTTTACAGAAACTCTCTGATTTGATCACAGACACAGAACAACAACACCCCGGACTCTGTTTTAATCATTCTCGGGGACTTTAATAAAGCCAATCGCTCCCGTGAACTGCCAAAATACAAGCAACACATTACGTGTCCCACCAGAGACAGAACTATTTTGGATCACTGTTACACAGCAATAAAGAATGCATATCACTCTGTCCAACGAGCAGCTTTGGGGCTCTCTGATCACTGATTGGTTCATCTTATACCGACCTACAGGCAGAAACTGAAATCAGCTAAACCTGTATTAAGGACTGTAAAAAGTAAACTAATGAAGCAGAGCAGGATTTACAAACTTGTTTTGACCTCACTGATTGGAGCGTCTGTGAAGCTGCTGACACCGATCTGGACGAGCTCACAGAGACTTTAACATCTTATATCAGTTTCTGTGAAGGCATGTGCATTCCTACCAGGACTCATTAAACCTACAACAACAACAAATCATGGTTCACTGCAAAACTCAGACAGATCCGTCAGGCCAAAGAAGATGCTCACAAGAATGGGGACAGATTCTTGTATAAACAGGCTAAATACACACTGGAAAAGGAGATCAGAGTGGCGAAGAGGAATTATTCAGAACCAATAGATTAAATTCTCTTCCAGTGACTCGGCCTCAGTGTGGAAAAGTCTAAAAGACATCACCAACTACAAGACACCACCCCCAGCACTGAGGCCAATCAACAACAGGCTGAAGACCTGAACGAGTTTTACTGCAGGTTTGAAAAAACACCATTCACCCGCCTGAACATATCCACACAAACCATTCCACTCAGCAACCCCCCTTGTCCCCACACTGCAATCGATCAGCGAAGAAGAGGTGCGCAGGTCTTCCGAAGCAGAAAAGGAGATAAGCAAAAGGCACAGATTGTGGTACACAAGCCTGTATGAAATCCTGGGCTGACCCAGGGCGCCCCCATCTTCACATTTATCTTCAACAGATCCCTGGAGCTGTGCGAAGTCCCTTCATGATTCAAACGCTCCACCATCATCCCCGTCCCAAAGAAAACCAAAATTACTGGACTTAATGACTACAAACCTGTGGCCCTAACGTCTGTGGTCATAAAGACATTTGAGCGACTGGTCCTGGCCTACCTGAAGGACATCACTGGACCCTTGCTGGATCCTCTTCAGTTTGCCTACAGAGCAAACAGGTCTGTGGACGATGCAGTAAAAATGGGACTGCATTATGTTCTGCAACATCTAGACAGACCAGGGACTTATGTGAGGATCCTGTTCGTGGACTTCAGCTCGGCTTTAACACCATCATCCCAAACCTCCTCCAGCCCAAACTAATTCAGCTCTCCGTGCCCACCTCCGTCTGTAAGTGGATCAACAGCTTCCTGACAGACAAACAGCAGCTAGTGAGGCTGGGAAAATAAACATCCAGCTCCCGTACGATCAGCACTGGAGCTCCTCAAGGTTGTGTTCTCTCCCCACTGCTCTTATCCCTGTACACCAACGACTGCACATCAAAAGACCCCTCTGTCAAGCTCCTGAAGTTTGCAGACGACACCACACTCATCGGCCTCATTCAGGACGGTGACGAGTCTGCTTACAGACAGGAGGTCGAGCAGCTGGCTGTCTGGTGCAGTCTCAACAACCTGGCGCTCAACAAGCTAAAAACTGTGGAGATGACCTTGGACTTCAGGAGAAACCCCTCTGCAATCCCCCCACTCACCATCATGGACAGCAATGTGACTGCAGTGGAGTCATTCAGGTACCTGGGCACCACAATCTCTCAGGACCTGAAGGGACACTCACATTGACTCCATTGTGAAAAAAACCCAGCAGAGTTTGTACTTCCTTCGCCAACTGAGGAAATTCAACCTGCCACAGGAGCTGCTGAAACAGTTATACTCCGCCATAATTGAATCTGTCCTCTGCACTTCAATAAATGTCTGGTTCAGCTCAGCTACCAAATAAGACCTTAGAAGATTGCAGCGGATAGTACGGACTGCTGAGCGAATCACTGGTACAAACCTCCCCACTCTCCAAGAACTGCACTCATCCAGAGTGAGCAAAAGGGCTGGCAAAATCACTCGGGACCCCTCACATCCAGCACACTCCCACTTTGAACTGTTGCCATTTTTCTCTAGCGACGTACAGAGCTTTAGCACCAGAGACAAGACACAGGACACAGTCTTCCTCAGGCCATCATCTAATGACATGACCAATAAACTGGGAACACACATTATTATTCACTCTAACTATTATCTAACACACACACACGCAGTACATTTCATTTGCACATAAATATACCTGTACATTAAACTGTCTATGTATATACTGGACATACCATTGCGATTGGTATATTTTTATTCCTTAAGTTACTGGTTATATTTTATATTTTTTTATCTGTGTTTTGTTCTGCACGTCATTCTGTGTACACTTGGGTTTGTACAGAAAAAATTCCGTATGTGTTACATACCTGGCATAAAACTCATCTGATTTGATTCTGATTGCTAAAGCTTTAGGGGATGGACATTCATGCCTTTTTCTAAAATCTATAAATTTCATTACAAATGACGTATGGAATTGCACCAATTCACCAAAATGACATGAGAGGAATAAATTAAGATAAAATTTGGTGAACTGTTTCAACTGTGACAAAGCATACCACCCCCCCCCCCTCCCCCCCCCCGTCCCCCCCCCCCCCACCCCCCCCCACCCCCCCCCCCCCCCCCCCCCCCCGTAGGAAGAACGTATTCCACCTCGTTCCTATAGAATGGAATCCACACCAAGAGAAGGTAGTTTGATGGTGAGTAGAGCATCGCATGCATGGGCGGTCCAAAACTCTCATTCAACTAATCCACCCCCCCCACCCCCCCCCACCCAACGTGTACCCAACCCCCCATTCGGCTAATTATTCGTTTTTTCAAATGCAAAGCGCTCAGAGAAAGTGAGATGATTTCTCCTCATCTGCTTAGGAGGCCAAAGAACGCAGGGAGGGAAAGAACGGTCGAAAGAAATGACTTTCTCCTTCATACGGTGGAGGTCTTTGAAGTCGACGCGAGGAGGGGACCGGAGGGAGGGGGGTTCACCAAAAAAAAAAAAAATAATACAAGCGCGGGGAAGATGTGTGACCGAGATGGGATCTAAACATGAAGTACAATGGGGGCGAAAAAGAAACACGATCAACCTCTCATACTTAGCTGCTACAAAACCCCTTTTCAGTGACTATGAGGGTTTCAAAGCCGGGATCCTGGCCAGCGCTTCTTAAAGGAGCACGGTGTTGAAGAGGCCGAGTTTTGGGGAGGGTGGGTGATAGACTATAGACATACATCAGAGGTTCTGAATGGGGAGGTCAGGGACTTACACGTTGACACCAGGTCAGAAGTGCTAAAGGATTACAAGCTCACAAAGCCCTCAGGATCCCTTGTTTTCACTGCTTCTCTCTGTTTGTTGTTTTGTTGCAGCACCGACGGGGGAAGAAAGGAGAGAGTGGACGACGGGGGGGGGGGGGGGGGGACGGGGGGGAATTTAGATGTAAAAGCCTGCGGTGGAGAATGGCATCTCATTCACACCTCTTGTTGGCTGTTTTCGAGGCCCCCCAAAACAGCCCTCCCATCCCTTGTTGCTGTGAAAGCACGTTAGGTTGGCTTTGTGCAGACAAAAGGAGACACCCCTCCCTGCTCTCCGGACCCCGCAGGAGCAACAAGAGGATTTGGCACGGCACGCTAAACCCTGAGCCGCTCTCACTTTGATTGGCTTCGGTAGGAGAGCTCCCTCTCTCTTTGTTGATTAATCAAGAGATTTTCCAACTCTCTTTCTCTCTCTCAAAACTATCTTTCTTCAAGCCCCCCCCCCCCCCCTCTCCTCTATTGCTCTCTCTTTCTTGCCTCCAATGCTTTAAAAGGTATGTGGGTTCATGACATCATCGATTAAGAGAAGATACGCCCATCATTTTCGTTATATATATTCAAATGTTATTATTGAGATCTATATCTGCCAACTGCTTGGAATAATGTTGGAAGGGAACCCTATGTGGCATTTGAGGGTAGATTTAGAAAAAAAAAAAAAAGAAAAAAAAAAAAAAGTATCAATTTCCATATTCATTCATGGATTTCAAATATCTGAGCAAAATGTCTGAGACAACACTGAAAAGGATCTAATATAGAGCTGGAAGTTTTATGACTTTGAAAAAAAAACTGCAATTAAGTATTTCTATATCACTAATGAAGTAAATTAGTGATCATGTGCAGATGGTCAGCTTTGCTCTTTGGATAATTTCAAATCAGGCTGCAGAACATGATCATCAGGTTTTACACCAGCTTTTGGAGTTCATGCATGCTGTCATTAAATTAGGAGGACAAACCAAACACTAAACATCCTGAAATTCCCGTTCATTTTTCATTAGTTTTGACTTCAATTGTTATGCTAGTAATATAATTTGAAATGCAAAACAGAAGCATTTTCAGACATTTGGACCCTACTGTATAGCAACCAGAAATTCATGGTGCCTTAAAACATAATTACTTACATTGTGACAGATACAAACACATCATATCTGTTTGTCATTACCGAGTACATCATATGTGTGTAAATAATTATAAACATTATTTGCTCACATAAAATCTATAAAACTATGCCAGAAGCGATCTTAAATTATCCCAAAAATAATAAAACAACATTTGTGAACCGGAGATTTGAAACTAATGAAGAAACTACAATTAAAACATTATAAAACTATGTCAACTGTGTGCAAGACATCTCAGCATGATCGCCAGGATTACTTTTAGACTGTTGTGGCAGGGATAGTACTATGAAGGGGGAAGTCGTGGTCTAATGGTTAGACTAAAGTGGACTATCGAAATAAAGTGTTACCAATAATATATGCAGCACACTGTAAATGACCAGATATCACATGTAATGGACATCTGTGTCTGGATTGTTGACTGGGTTTTTTTGCCTGTGTGGTTGTTTGAGACGAGGGAGTCAGCGAGAGAAAGTGAGAGATTGAGCAAGAGAGATAAACAGAAAAGGGGGGGTGGGTGGCTTTCAACAATAAATCAAGTTCCAGACTAATCTATTTAGCATGCTTTCACCATTATCCTGTCAGTGAAACAGCTAATTAATTAACTGATTCTACAATGAAGAGCTTTTGAATGAGCCCATTTAGGTAATTAAAACAGAAAATTACAAACATTAGTAATTAATAATAAAAATTTTTTAATTACTACCAAGAGCTGTTTGGGCGCGTCATTTACTGCAGTCACACGAGCACGCTGGCATCTGCAATAAAGTCCCTATCCTGTACAATTGGAAAAATTAAAAGATAATATAGGTTATGGGTGTGTAGGTGTGGCTATGCACATGTTTGTATTTGTGCAATGTGTGTGAGACTGAGAGAGTGTTAGTGAGAAGTTCGTAGCCAGGAGATGATAATGATAGCACTGCGTCTAATCAAGCAAATCAACCGGGTTTCTATCACACCCACACACACACACAAACACCCCACACACACATATATTTATGTATTGTATATGGCAAGACAGAGTATGTTTGTATATTTTTTATTCTTAGTATGTTATTTATATTTGAAATGTCCTCTATATGAATACATTGCAACAAAATATTATACATATAAAAGTGTAAACACTATAAGATAATATACTGATATTTTAGATATACATACTCAAGAATTCCATCTTATTATTTTAAATAATTCTGTGCAATCAGTCTAAAAATCTTTAAAAAATATTAAAAGTTTTTGCACACAAAAGAACAATTTAACAGTAAACCCAAATAAAAGGTTTCAGTACCAGGCTATTGGTTCAGTACAACAGACAGGACAGGATCAAGACCAGAGAATAGGAGAGGGAAGATCCGTGTGATGAGCCAAAGTGTGGGAATGCACCTCCTCCAACACTGACAATGCTGACATCAGAATAAAGAGAGCTACAAAGATATTTGCAACTGGCCTGGTGTCTGGGGTCAGAGGTTCATCACCTTTGGGTTAAAAGAAAAGAGGTGAACAAACTCTCCTCATCAGATCAGCACCAATACATCAGACTTTCACAATGGCTGTCCTATTGTTGTCCCAGGCGTCTCTTTTGTTGAGCGCTGGACGCCAGGGCTAAAGGGCACAAGCACTTTAAATACAAGCAAAGAAAGAGACCAAGAGGTAGATGGAATATGTGTGTGTGTGGTATGGTTATTAAAAGATTGTTATTAAAGATTTAGAATCTTTAGAATCTGATCTTATAGTTACATTAAGTATATGCACTTTAAAAGTACATTTCTAAGGTTCAATAAAAATTAAGCTCAATTGATGGCACTTGTGGCATAATGCTGATTACCTCAAAACATGAGTTTGACAACTCCATCGATTCTCGATGGACAAAATCAAGTCAAGCATTTTCCTCAGACACATGACAATAGAATGAAAAGATGATGACAGTTTCCATTTCATGCTAACTTTAAGTGGTTTCAAAAAAAGTTTAATTGTTGTAAAGTTAGCGTGCATATTGTTTATGTCTTGGGTCATTAACAATGTCACAAATGCTGTTGAGTGAATTTAAAGGAATAGTTCACTCAAGAAATGTAAATTTGCTGAAATTTACTCACCCTCCGTCTATGTAGAAGAGTTTGGTTCTTAATCAGAACAGCTTTGGAGAAATTTAGCGTTACATCACTTGCTCAACAATAGATCCTCTGCAGTGAATGGGTGCCGTCAGAATGAGAGTTTAAACAGCTGATAAAAATATCACAAGTAATCGACAGTTAACATCTTGTGAAGAAAAAAGCTTGTAAAAATCAATTTTATCAACTGCTTCCAGCTAAAATGCAAGTCTTATATCTATAATATTGCTTTCTCCAGTTAAAAAGTTGTCTTGTCTGAATCAGGAAGAGAAATAAGCACTGTTTACAAGCAAAAACAGTCCAAAACAGTTCTAAACAAATATCTCAGATGCATTAGTTTCTTAAAAATACCCAGCTTTTCACTTTACAAGCCATTCATTAATGGACTGGAGTTGTATCCGTTACTTGTGGCATGAAGGTGAGTACATTTTCAACCAATTTTTCATTTTTGGTGAACTACTCCTTTAACTTGTACTGAACCTGGAATAATTAAATCTTACTAAAACAAATGTGTGTTTTTTATTTAAAGATATGATACGTATTGCACAAAGCACTTAAGTACTAAGATGTTCAAAAGTATTTTTTTTATTACTTTTTCTTCGGTCACGTCTTATCTTGTCAAATAAGCCAGTGGTACAAACAGGTGCAAGATGGCCCTGGGTGTGTGTGTAGGAAGGGATGTGCGGAGGCGTTGATGAACAAAGGTGGTCTGAATGAAAAAAACGAAGGAAAGGTCATCCTGAGTCTATGAATGTCAGTTTTCACTGACTGCATGTTCACCTCCTGCTTTGTCTCTCCATTTTACAAATGCAGGCGACGCTCAATACCTCTTCACCCAGAGCTTCATCACGAACACTAGCCCTGCCTCTCATGAATGAACCTCTGTCAGGGCCTTTCTTCCAGCCTTCATTCGTTAACACTGCAACACATTACAGATTTGGATAGAGTAAGCAAGACACCAAAAGAGACCACTGATCTCATGTGAAACCGTATTTCACAGTTTATGTTTCCAGATGCCACCTGTCACTTCAGCATAGTTAGGCCAACATCAGCACATGAACATATAAGCATGCACGCACGCACACACACACACACACACACACACACACACACATGTACTTAATGCACCTTGTGAAGGACACAAGGGGCCATTAATTAATGGAATGGGCAGTTTTAAATCTGGCAGAAGGACGCAGTGTTGTTCCTGCAGAATGGAACGTAATTAAGGGGAAAGGCCACACGTCAGCGCCGAGCAGCCCGCGGACAATGCTGATGGGGATTTATTACTTCAGCTCATAGAGAGGAAGAAAGCACAAGAAACTGTGCTGGGGCAGCAGCCAGGGTCTCGTATATACACACACACACATCTGGGTGAAACTGAACACAGTCGCATTGATACAAACACATTCACTTGCATTTAAAAACATACACCTCACACTCAAGCACATGCAGAAGGCTGCATATTCCCCTCAAGGTTTCCTTTGGCTAATTACTTTTTTGGAGGAATTGCAAACTTTTTTGACCCTACATAAATAACATTAACCTATAGAGTTGTGTATGCTCTTGGATTTTCATACATTTTTGTGTGCTGACACTAAATATTGATTATTAACAGTGTTGGGGTAATGCATTGCAAGTAACGTGGGTTACGTAATCAGATTACTTTTTTCAAGTAACTAGTAAAGTAATGCATTACTTTTTAATTTACAAGAAAATATCGGAGTTACTTTTTGAAATAAGTAACACCAGTTACTTTGTTTTCCCATGTATAGACTGACAGCTCTCCTGTCCTCAAGTTGAGAGAAATCAGAAGTTGAGTGCAAAGGCGTTGTGTGCTATGTGTGAACATGATGATTACTGTACAGTAGTTCTAGAATGTCAGTATGTATTTACTCATCTCACTTACACAAAAACAGATTCAGTATTCCTCAAAATGAATAAAAACCATCAAACGCAAACTCAGAATATGATGCAAACATGGTAAATAACACAAATATCCTTTATGTATTTAATTCCATTTATTAACCAGTATCTTTGCTGCTGACCTTCAATGATCAACCATACTAATAAGCAAAAATGACTTTAGATAAACATAACATTTGTGTTAATTTTTTTCTGAAGAGAGAAAAATGAGGCCAAGGAAGATGAGAAAACGTAACGCAAAAGTAATGTAATGTATTACTTTCCATAAAAAGTAACCAAGTAACGTAATTAGTACATGGAGTAACTCAATATTGTAATGCATTACTTTTAAAAGTAACTTTCCCCAACACTGACTATTAACCACCTGTTATGTTAACATCTTGATTGAAAAGTAGCAGTCAGTTCCCACTTTAGTGGATAACGCTTACAATACAGATGGTGTCAAAGCAGCTTTACAGTGTCAAACAGGAAAATAATTTGTCAATAATGCAAGAGGACAATAACAAAGAGTTGAAACGAGAAATTTACATTGTTGCATACAGGTTCTCCACAAAACACTCTATAGCAAAAATCAGCAAATGTATAATATAGTGTATAATATTTCAAATTTGATAATAAAAAAATCTGTCATCATTTATTGACCCTCATGTTGTTTCAAAACCTGTAATTGTTATATTTTCTCGGGGACACAAAAAATATGGTGCATATGGGCAAGTTTGGAAGTTAATAACATCATAATTGTTTTTTGATGCTTGTAAGCAAAAATATGATGTCAAACAAGAGCCACAGGCAACATATTTGATTTAAGACCCATAGAGGAAAAGTTTATCATTGGGTAATTATTTAAATTTCACATTATTGATTGCAAGAGGCTATTAAATGGCTTCAGAAGCCTTGGAATTATAGCAAAAAAATATGGGTCACTTTTATAGTGCTTTCCTGTCCTGTCTGAACTGTTATTGAATCGATATTGTAGGGTACGGCATGAAGATTCTTCAAAACAATTTTGTGTTAGTCAGGCTTGAAAATAAAAGTAATTTTATTTCAAATGAAATTAAATTCATTTAAATGAATAATTTAAATGTATTTAAATGTAATTAAAATTGAATTTATTTAAGCCGATTCCATAACTGTTGTAGCAAGTTATAGTTGTCTAATGAGTATTCGTGACTTAGTAGATGACATTTCTACAAAGCAATTAATCCATCTAGTCACCAAATGTATGTTAGAGCAAACACAATATTAAATAAAACAATATTAAAAACAATATTTTTTTATTATAGTGCATCTACAGCAGCTTTGCTTATGATTTAGCTTTAAAATATTATTTATTGTTGTGTAAAATCATTACATTGAAATGTCTACACTTTAAGCATAGCAGCTAAAGCACACAATTCAGTAAATGACTAAACTTATAATGTTGCTTGAACACTGGACATCGGCTCATTTCTGTATATTGTTCCTTTATCTTATCAACAGATGTTCAGTTAGACAACCCTATGAGTACTTGTAATGCAAGTTGTAAAGATTTACCTTAAATTCCAAAGATGACATGTTATGCATAATGTGTTTGGGTTTAATAGTTCTAATCTAATTACGCGAACAAAGCCCGGAAAATAGCATCCTGCGTCGTCCACCAAGAAACCTTAATTAGCAACATCTGTTTGCCCAAAAGACACCAGGTCAGTTTTCATGTTGCTGCAGATATTTAGGAAGGCCTGAGGAAAGCAGTAAAGGAGCGTGCGAACGACAAGTAAACCCAGAAAATAACCCCAGAAAAGAAGTTATAAATTGGTAAAGGAGAGCAAAGAAACCCACTTGTATGCTTTTTAATTTCCGTCCCCCTGCCACCTTCCCTGGTAAAGCGTGTAGAAAGCCTGATGACTCAAATTACACTTGGGAAGGGTGTGTTTGGCTATTGTACAAGCCAAGAAATCATCTATATCACTGCCAAAGAGGACTCGGGGTAACAGAAGGCTTAGAGATTGAGAAAGGTTTTTCACGGCTGTCATAATCTCACATGCACAAGCTGAATTGTTCGTCTTCACAGAGGCGGAAAACCTGAGCACCCGTGCGAGACACGAGACTTTCCAGAGAGTCTGTACAGTGTGGAGAGAGGCCAGGTGTCCCGAGCACAACACATTTAGCAAGAGAAATGATTGTGGCTGAGCTTTGAAAGCGCAAAACCGATGAATTCCACAAACGGAGGCATTTCTCTCCTCTCTGAATGTGGACTTTTATTGACGAGAGGTTGCGAGCGTCTCTGCCAATTTACTGCTGTAAAATGAAGTCCCCTCCATTCTCTCGTCCCCTCCCTTCCTCTGAATGGCTTCACCCTTCTTCGGTCTGTGTTCCGCCTCCTCCATCTCTCTCCAGCCATTCCTCTCGATGTGCTATCGGCCCATAAAACACTCCCTCCTCCCTTTGCATTGCTCTCTCCTTCTCTCGCTTGTGAGATTTGCCTAACAATGGGTGGCTCTGCCCAAGGTCAGATAAGAAGCCACAGTCCAAGAAGCCACAGTCACTGTTTCTTTCATCCATCTTTTTTTCACTCTCTCTCTCCCCTCACAGCTTTCAAATAATCTCTGCAGCACATAATAATAATTACTGAGGACGGCGGAGAGGAGATAAGGGAGAAGCGGCGGACGGGAGAGAAGAGGGGAGGGAGAGCGCGGAGAGAAGGAGTGTGAAAAAATACGGCGCAGAGAAAGAGAAGAGGTTGAAGAATTATTATGTAGATAGAATTGGGGGGTTGGGGGGGGGGGGGGGGGCGGGGGGTGCATCAGAGAGAACAAACACTGCAAATGTGACTGTAATGAGCAAAATCTCTATTTTTTTCATTGAGCGCGTCGTTTTTTTTGACTTGTATCAATGCCTGTTGCCTCCGGAAAATCATTATAACCTCTGTATACTGCCATTCCTGTGATTTTTCGGGTTAGTGACATGAAGATTGTATTTTATAGGTGCCATTCAAGTTTTGATTGTAGACAGTTTCAAAGTTTTCAGGTTATAGAACAGGTTAATTTTGTTTATATCTCAGAAAGGAAGTCTTCTATGGTGCGCAAAGTCATGTTTCCTAATCTGTATTTTCTATCCTATTTTCTTCGGGCTATTTAAACTTTTTACATAAATGTTCTTAGTATCTAAGTTTTTTTTTCAGATGTGTTTTTATATATAGTATGCTTACTAAAAAACAGAAAGAACTACGGATTAAGAAAATTATATTTTTCTCAACTCAACAATCTGTCAAAACACTATTAAACTGAATTGATTCCAGAAATACAGTCATCCCATAATATTGTGATTTAAACTTAAAGTACACAATCCTAAATAACATATCTATGGGTTTAGGAAGGATTGAAAACCCCAAAGGATCACACAGAGAATTTATAGATCATCAAAAAATTGAACAAAGCTGAATGTCTCTAGGACGGAGTTTTTTACTTTAAGGGTTTTATATTTTCCAGTCCAAGTTGAAATTTGCATATACCCCCAAATCCTATTCTGTTCACCCTGCACCTCCTTTCTAAACACCCCTTTCCATGCACTTCCACACCCCTAACCCTTCTGACCCATAGGTTATCGGGAAAGCAGGGTCAAGCAGCTCTAATCCGGGTCCTGTGGTTCCCCACACCACCCAGAGGAGCTTCTATCTGCCTAGCTGAGGTGCTCTGTGCCGGGCTGATACTTGTGGGCTAAGAGGTGGGCGTATTCGGAGAGAGCCTATCAGTAGCCGCAGGAACAAACAGTTAACAAACACACACATAGCCACGCACACACACACACACACACACACACACACACATCACCCCTGACATGTAGATCGCTGGCCATCGCAACAATATTCTGAGGAGGCCTTATCTCTGAACTCAAGCTTCGTTGTCTGGATGACCCATAGTGGACCGATGACAAGGGGGGGAGGGGGGATCCGTTTATACCCAGCCCACCTGCTTCTCATTGGGTCACCAGTCTGTCTCTGCTTTTGGTTGTGGCTCATGCTGGACACTGAATGGGTTTGGATTTATTATTTAGATATCAGCTGCATGGAAAGCAAAATCACCAAAGGCTAGAGTCTATGCTCTACAATGAATTTGTAACAAACTTTATGAACCAAAAAGACCTCAAAATCATCACAAAACTTTTTCAAAAATATCAGTGCACAAAACTGAAGGCAAACAACTAGTAGAAGTCACCTTGTGCAATGCCTAATCCACATAATATTTAGTTCCACCACTGTTTTGCTCTAAGCATGAGGAGATCTGGACAAATCATAGAAAGATGAAATGCCTAACACTGAAGGCAAACCTTTTCAGATGTGTTATTATTATTTGAAAAGTGTGGGGATCCAAAGACTGAAATCAAATCAGAGATTCTTTTTCTGTAAGACAGCATGAACATAATTTAAAGCCCATTCACCCTAACTAACAGCGATGGTCCCTATGAATGTCTATGTTTTCAAAGAAAAATTCCAGGTTGAATACAGGCAGTGGCATGCTAATGATTGTCAATGAAAATATTTTCAACTCGTCCATCGGTTTCTACAAACAAAAGGATGCATACTGTAATGCACTGCAAGGACGCACTTACAGTAGAAGTCTTTGGGGCATGTTGACCAGATGGTGTAAATACCCTTTTTGACTCAGTGGATTAATATGTACTCGGTTAAAATACCACACATATGTCACATAACTTGTTGGTATCTTTATATGAATTTCATACAAAAAATAGCAGGATTACCAGAGTCATGACATGAGTTCACAGATACATTCACAGATGGCTCTATATTATAAACATTATTCATGTTGCTGTTGACCTGCCCCATAGACTTCCATTGTAAATGCTACTGTATACATATTTTTCCTGTTGTCGGACGCGAACTTGTGTTCGCTTATTCTTTTTCTTTGGCTATCCTGTTTGTAGCTATTTATAGACGCTTACTTTGGATTTCAATTTCTATATTTTATTTGGATTTCTTTTTTCCCTATGTGTGGCTTCTCTTTGACAGTCAGGCTCTGTTCCTTCAAAGTTAAAAATGACCATAGGTACATTTTGTGCTGGTAAACTCCTAACTATGATGATTATGGTTCATTAGACATTAGAAATATGAAACAAACAAAACAATTAAAATGGATGTGGAGTCATGTGACACAAAATCTGCATGTGAACTTGACTGGTTGAACTTTACTAATGACACTGGGAAATACTGGGTGTTAATGTATTTTTCGTTGTAAATAGAAAACACCAGCTGAAGGGGCTTGACACTTTAAGTGTGGTAACACTCCATTATTTACCAGCCATAAAAATTACTGTTTGATGCTTTTACAATCTATACATATCCGCACAATTAGCAGGGTCCTTTCTCAAACGCTCTTTTCGAACCCCGGGAGCTGCTTTGTACGTTTCCAGCATTATTGGCTGATCGTGTGATGTTACGGGCGTGCCGAAATTCCTCATTGATCCTGTAGTTAATTAAAAAAACACGGGAGCGAGGAAAAAGGTGTGCATGTCAATTTATTCCCATGAA
Organism: Sinocyclocheilus anophthalmus; assembly: GCA_018155175.1. Lineage (NCBI taxonomy): Eukaryota > Metazoa > Chordata > Actinopteri > Cypriniformes > Cyprinidae > Sinocyclocheilus > Sinocyclocheilus anophthalmus. The sequence goes on from JADLZN010005920.1 coordinate 154,725, forward strand.
CTCAGCTTCCCCCCTCTTCGCCTACTTGCGGAACGTTGATATATCTGTGGTGACCCTATCTCTGAGAGTTATGATAAGTGTGTGTATTTGTTTGCACATGTGTGTGTGCCTGAGACATATCTCTGAGCTGTATGATAAGACACATCAGCACGTAACAACTCGGTAAAATGAAGGGAGGAGGGGGAGAATGGATGGAGGGAGAGATTGGAAAAAAATGAATGACACAAGGGGGCGTTTCTATTTCTCTCTCTCACTCAGTGTGGGTCCTCTGGGAAAGGTCGTGCGGCACAATGCAAACATGTCTGTGAATAGCTCGATGGGAAGAGGACAGCTGTTTGAGATGACAGCGATGGCTGCTAATGCTCAATCTGTCAGCCTCCCCACAGACCTATTCATACACACACACTCACAAAATGACCACAATGAGTTAGCCACAAAGCACAAATGTGCTACTAACACATATACTGTACACACTTGCCACTTGTGCATGAAAAAATGATAGCCTCGGTTCCTGTGTTGTGCCTTAATGGGCAAAATATCCTGTCTCTAACATTCACTGTCATATAAAACGTCATAACAGGAGAGTGATTGATTTCTCGTAGAATGTTGTGATATGTTACAGGTCTTGGAAACATTCACAGGCATATTTATTTTCCAGTGCTAAGATCCATTCTCTCATTCATACTTGCTTGTGTACAACTAGAAACACACTTTAGACACGTACGCAAATGGAAATGCTTGACGTCGTACTCATTGCAAGCTTAAAGAGTATTCATGTGTTACTGTGGCAGTAATAAACCTCCAGGGGGCGCTAGAGATACCTTCAAATTACTGTGCCACTAGATGCATTATTATTCAGGTAACCAATCTTAACTAACTTATCCAGAAAGATTCTCTTCAAACTTTTGCTTGGCCATGGCATTAATCGACCTATAAGAAAAAACTGTAAAAGACAGTTTACTTCATTATGCACTATAGCGCTCCTTGAGTCAACCCTGAGAAAGCAATGTGTACTTGCATTGCCCTATGTTACAAGTTTCAGAATGCAGCAATGCATGAAATCAAGCACAGAAGCAATTCACATACTTGTGTTGAATATCCACAAAATGTTTAAACACTTATACTCTGCACCATATTCAACATTGTTCTATAGAGCTCTTCAGTCATGATGTTAACTTGTAGACCAAACAAATTCGGTAGGCAAATTTGCCATGAGTGAAGGATAAAGCAAAATAAGTCAAATACGGTGTGTGGTTAGCATTACTTGCAAAAATGTCATTCTACAACATGCAATACCATTCAAAAGTCTATTTTAATAAATTTTCAAATGTAATTTATTCCTGTTATGGCAAAGATGAATTTCAGCAGTCATTACTCCAGTCTTCAGAAATCATTTTAATATGCTGATTTGGCGCTCAAGAAACATTTATTATTATCATCAAAAGTTGAAAACAGTTGTGCTGCTTAATATTTTTGTGGAGAAAAAATCAATGGGAGTTATGGCTGTCAACATGCTAATGCTAATTCCTTCCGGGATTTCGAATTACTAACAGCTCTACTTAAGCAGTCTGAAATGCCAACCTCTGACTCAACCAACATTGTGTTTTTGTTTGTCCAATCACTGACAGGCAAGAGGAGTAACTGGGAAACCTGTTCGGAAACAATCAATAAAACTGATACCACTAGTAGTGCAAACATTACACAACGGCCATTTAAAATGTAAAACATATTTGAGGTAAAAGTAGAGAGAAATACTATGGAAAAAAGTAGAAATCAGAAATGGAGAGAAGGAGAGAGATGGTTGAAGAGAAAGAGGAAAAAAGTGCCAAGCTAATTAAAGAAAGCCTACAGGGAAAGCTAGGGGGCTGGGAGAATCGGCGAGGAAGGTGTCATCACACACATACACTTTCCTCTTCTCTTCCTTCTCTGGCCTTTGATAAGACAGAGGTGCTAGACTGGGCCTCACCAGCACCATGTATAATCATGATAGAGCGAGAGAGAGCGAGGGGTTTGTTTGGCTGTTTTAAGAGAGTGCTGCTCTGCTCTTGGCCTTGTTAGTGCTCATTAATGACTGACTGCTTGTGTGTTTGAGCTGGCTGCATATCTGTTCTGTGACCTGTTTTTTATGTTTTATTCAATGTGTGTATCTGTTCAGTAATGTGTGTTTGGTGCAGTGTGGTATATGTGTCAGGAGGCATGGCTACATATCACGGTCACACCTGATTGTGTTTGTGTGAGAAGGAAGGAGAAATCCTAAGAAATATTCCTAGGAGTCATTTCCATTCTACTTAGTGGATCAGCGTTTTCTTACACCTGTTTACTCAAAATGTGGCCAAATGACTAATGTCTAGACCTGAAACACCTGCTAAGAGATGTGCTAACAAGGTGCAGTCACACGCACACACACACGGAAAGCTCAGTCAACCTCTCCTTTAAAACCTGAACATTAAGATAATAAGGCCCAGATAAAACTTCTTTGAATTTATCAAATCGAACAGAACTGCAATAATAATAATATGATTAAAAAAAAGGGTTCCAAAACATTCCCACTGGCCGGCTGCAAAGGATAAAAATCAAGTCTCATTCAACATTTTGTCTCATTAAATATTCTATTTCACTCTGAAATATGTCACATTCCTGAAGTAAAGTCATAGCCTAGTTTTTGTCTTGCAGAATATGATGTATATGCTGATTCACTTCAAAAGTTCTTTTTAAAAGAAATTAATAATTTTAGTCAGCGAGGACACATTTAAATGATCAAAATACTTTTAAAATGTTACAAAAGATTTCTGTTACAGTAAATGCTGCTTTTGAACTTCAAATATTAGGCGGCAAAACTGTTTTCAGAATTGATAATAAGTAATGTTTCTTCATATTAGAATGATTTTTGAAGGATCATGTGACACTGAAGACTGGATTTATGGCTGCTTTAAAATCAGCTTTGCCTTCACAGGAATAAATTACATTTTAAAATATATTAAAATAGAAAAAGTACTTTTAAATTGTAATAATATTCCTATTACTACTGTTGTCTCTCTGCATTTTTGATCAATAAAATCTTTCCTATATGCCTTGGTGAATGTAAGAGACTTTCAAAAACATTACAAATCTCACGTTAGCGTACATCATATGTTAGTTAAATAGATTGTGAACAGTTGACTAAAATTTTGCCCTTTGCTTTAAATATTCATTCACTGTTTAAGTCTATGATTGTTGAAGTACCTTTGCACAGGCTGACATTTTTGTGTATACCAGGTTTTGGTTGTTTAATTGCAATTATGTTTAAAATTACAATTACAAATCTCACTCCAGCCAACGGAGGTCTTACACAGACAGACTGGGACCAGCACGCTCCGCTCCGCTCACACCTCAGCACCCTGTCATCTCATCCCCTTCATCTTCTCCCTCAGCCTCTCTCTTCTGTAATGAGGAGAAAAAGAGAGAGAGAGGGGAAAAATTTGTGTTTTACAAGGGCTGAATAAACCACAACCCAGTCCAGAGTCCAAAGAACAGATGGGGAATTTCTGGAAAAGAGGAAAACAATGTGATACCTGAGGTAAATTTAGTATTTAACCATAAAAATGTACATATGTTGTCACCTCACATAAGTCATCTGATCTGTTTACTAGATACAACAGCACCTCTTTTCTCCCTCTTTCATGATAATGTCTGGATAATGGAACTGAGTGGAATGGAATCAGAATATTTTCCATTATAGAAAGCAGCAGCCACTGCCATAGCAAAGTGTGTGTGTGTGAGTATTGATCATAGAGGGTTATTCTCCTGCCAGGGTTTATTAACCTCTGTGATAATGACAGAGCATTTATGTACACAGTGTCCCAGAGGAATTGTGGGATTGCAGAAGACAGAGACCCTTTGGGTATGCTCAGAATGGCATATTGCCATATTACTTGTACTTGAAAAATTAAGCAAACTTTCTTTATGCATGGATGACCTAACATTTGATACATGAATATCCCACAATGCGATGTGGTCGACCTGACCTTCCATTTCAAGTGTGAACAAAGAACCAGAAATAATAACCTTGAAATTAACCACTTTCTTTGTTCATCTACATCAAACTACAAGTTAGGACATTTTTGCATTAAATTAAAAAAGATATTTGATTCACAATTCATCAAATTAAACATGTAACACATTATGTTCATGTGACAAATTGACATGTTGCATACTACTGTTTAAAACGCATAATTGCAGAATATAATTGCATATGTCATATTGTTTCATGTACTATTTTAGATAGCATGCATAATATAGTGCATACTATAGTATATGGTATACTACATTGCCAAACACATTCAGAATGTGAAACAAAGACTCAACACATGTAGACTGATTACAACCAGAATTTAACCAACTGATTAAGACTACTTAATGGGACAGTTTAAACAAAAATGGCAATTTTGTCATCATTTACTCACCCTCACGTTGTTCCAAACCTGTATGAGTTTCTTTCTTCTGCTGAGCACAAAAGAAGATATTTTGAAGAATGCTGGAGACCAAACAGTTGACGGTAGCCATTGACTTCCACAGCATGGAAATAAAATACGGAAGTCAGTGGCTACTGTCCACTGTTTGGTTAATAGCATTCTTCAAAATATCTTGCTATTAAAATGAGAGTGAGTAAATGATGACAGAATTTTCATCTTTTTAAGACTTCTTAAAATACAAGACCCAAAAATACTTGAAACAAGTAAATAAATAAAGCAGGAGGGATGTATGTCAGTCAGATTTCAAAGTGTAATAAATACCATATACATGTTCAGTATTGACACTAGAGCTATGGCCATATTCACTGTCCTCCATTCCTTGTCTCCTTCTTTTAGCCCCTTCCCCCTCCCAAACTACGGTGAAACAGCTTCCTCTATAATTACCAGTTATTAATTTTAAATGAGTCTGTTAAGGCGTTGCATGATTTTAATACTGCCTGTTAATATCAGATCCGATGAGATTGGGGGAAGAGGAGATGAGAGGGGGATGATGGAATGGGTGTCTTCTTCTCTCAACCATCATTAGAGAGGGACGATTCCGTCCATCAGTCTACCCTTACTCCATTCACTATCACTCAATGGTGAGGTGAGTTAAAGACGTGGCCTGACAGGTACTGCACATGCTATAATGTGGCATTTTAAATACGACTTGGGTCATCCTAACCCTGCAACTGTCTCACTTCCTGTCTCCTGTGCAACTGTCCTAATAATGTAGATATAAAATAAAACAAAATAAAAATTGATTGGTGACTAATCACTGGCTGTTTCAAAAGGTCAAATAATTGAAAATTATTTCAATTTTGAGCACCATGTATAAATAAATAAACAAACAAACAAATAAATTAAGTATAGTATAGTATAGCATAACATAATATAATATAAATAACTCTGTACCACAGACACTGTAAGCACAACTGATCAACGTGTCAGAGAATGTAGCTAGGCCACTTAACATTTTAAAAACTCCAAATTAAACCAGATTTTTAACATTATGTTTGCAGTCAATGGTACGAGCAAAATCTTTTATCATGGTGCTAAAGTTCAAAAAGTTTTTATTTCAAATTTTAATAACCATATAAATTAATTCCTTTTTTTTATCAAACTTTAATAATTTTCAATGTTAATAATCAAATATTTGATTATTTTCTCCTTTAATATGAAATTTTATGGATACAAAATACAAGATTATTTTATTATTTTTAGCAAAAGTTCTACCATTTCTACTGTTGCATGGTATACATCGTCATTCCCAAAGCTACATTTTGTTCTAAACCAACAGATTGTGTATGATGACAAACCATCACAAAGACCTAAAAACTAACAACAACAGGTTGACAGACAGGATATGACAAACAAACTACATGAAATGCATGTGGTGTGAGAGATAAAACTTAAAGCAGCTTGGGAAAGAATGAAACCGGTCCACTCATACGGAGAAACTCTCTCGTTCTTCTCACATCTCTCTTTTCTTTCTCTCTCTTTCTCCTCACCCCCAGCCCCCTCCATCTCCATCTCCATCTCCACCTCTACCTCTCTCTCTCTCTCTCTCTCCCCCTCTTTGTGTTCTGTATTCCAGGGTCCTTTCAGTACCTAAAGTGGCGCTTGCTGCAGCTGAAGTGTCTGTGCATGTGTGCCCGAGCCTGCAATTCACCAATTTCACTGCTAATTAGCCTACAAAGCCGGAGCCTCGCAGGGGGAGCAGAGGAGGGTTGGCCGCATGCAGGGGGTCCGGGGCCCGGGGGCTGAGAGGAGGAGGATGAAGGGGAGGGGAGGGGTGCTGGCACAGCTGACACATATGGCCGGGTACCAGAGACTGGGTGAAAAAGGGTGGAGGTGTAGAAAGAGAGGGTGAGAGAAGGAGGGAAGGAAATGAGAGGATGATGTGGGGTAAAGGACTGAGCCGTTCTTGTACTAGCACATGATACAGAGAGAAGGTGCAGATGGAGAAAAAGAAAGGCACGGAGCCAGGGGAGCACTTTTGCATGACTCACGTCAGGGCTTCAATGCACCTCTTAAAGCAAAGACCACGCTCCGCTTTGACCTCCACATGAAAAGCGGTGCAGATAATGTCACAGCAAGGTGATTTTACGAGGTCGCTAGATAGCAAGAAAGCAGGCTGGGTGCATAGTAAATAGGGGTCAGAACCATTACAAGTGTCCTTGTCGTAGACTTTGAGAGCCATGGAATAAAGTTCTGCCATTCCATCTTTTGCGCACACTTGATGCAGAAGATCTTCAAAACAATCTGTCGTATATCGTTTGTATTTGACTATCTTCATACAACATGTCCTTGGTGCGGTTCTCACTCGTGTCTTGATGAATTTAAATGATAAGAAGGGCATTTTTAAATATTTGCTGTACACTAAATCAGTGCTTTCAACTGGTGGGTTGGTAAATTGTTCGGGTTGACACTAAATGAAAACCAGCACTAAATATAAATAAAATATTACATATATGGTATAATACCAGTCATATAATCATATATATTTAGAACAGAGAAGAAAAAAAATAGAAAACGCTTTGCTTATCTTTTGTTGCTGATGCCAAATCATGTGTGCCCAATCAAAGCATTTTACTACAAATTTATCTGTCACTTGGAAGAAGTTAGTTCACTTTGGCAGATGCATGACATGCTTTCACTCTCGAAAAGCATGAACAAAACCATACAACAGGCAAAAATAGGACCTAGACTTTATTAAATATGGGGAGAAGATTTGAAACAAAGAATTTCGCCGTCATCTAACTGGGTTGGCACTTGGTGTATCGCACAGAATTGTGGTGTGCGTGTCACGAGAACATGCAGTCTAAAGGGCGGTCGGAAGAGTGCGGCCTTGTCTGTGTGTTCTAAAGTATCATCGCGGGCCGAGCTCAACAATGTATTTTATTTCTGGTCTGATTCATCGTGCGCGGTTTTTAGCAGCCATCGCTCCAGCCTTCAGTGTCACATGATCCTTCAGAAATCATTCTAATGCTGATTGAGCGCTCAGCTCATTCTTATGTTGAAAACAATTGTGCTGCTTAATATATATTCAAGGAAATATTGATACAACTTCATCAGGATTCTTTGATGAATAGAAAGTAAAAAAAAAAAATCTGCATTTATTTGCAATTTATTCAATCTTTGTGAATAAAAAATAGATTACTTTAAAAACAAATCTTGCAAACTTGCAATATCACAAGTGTGAACTCCCGTTGGTTTGTCTCTGTTGGCCAGCAGTGGTGGACGAAGTACACAAACCAAGTACTTGAGTAAAAGTACAGATACGTATAATAAAATATTACTCCAGTAAAAGTAAAAGTACTCCTTTTTCAATTTTACACGAGTGAAAGTACAAAAGTACTCGATATTTTATGTACTTAAGTAAAAAAGTACCGATAGATAGATTTATTTTACAATTTTATATAGTCTACTTAATTAAATTTTATATTAGCCTAAAATTTTATATTTTTATAATCCTACTGCTCAAAATACCTGGGATTTTCCCAAAATAACCACTATTTTGGAGTCAAGATATATTTTTGTTGTTGATATGGACAAGTTGACGAGAGTGATGTAGTAATGTTCACTGTGAAGCTTACACTGCGAAGTACCTGAGAGAAAATATATTTGACCATCTGATTTTCACCAGTAAGAAAAAGTGTTTTAAAGCTTGTTGTTTTGCAGAACATCACAGTTATATATGACATGAGAATAAGGCCTGAAGTTAGGAAGAACATTTTAAGGAAAATATAATTATATTTCTTCTCAGACCTTGTCTGTGGTGTAAAAACACCAAATGCCCCCAGAGGACATCACTTCCCACTTTGATAATGACTGTAGTTACCATGTTCTGAACATCACATCCTTTATTTTCCCTCAGATGTAATCTATAAAAGTATTTGGACTTTGTCTAAAAATTACCTCACCTTAGCAGCAGCAAGCTTGTTAGCTATACAGTTAGCATCAGCTAACATTATTGTTTTATTTTCAGTATGGTTATGAATAAACATTAATATCTGTCTATTCGGCTAGTTAATCCAAAAAATATAAAAAATTATACTGTTGATAAACAATATAAAAACAGATGTCACATAGGGCTAAATGCGTAACATTTTAATAAAACTGTTAACGTTACGGCAGCAGGGAATATGAACGCGCATGAATTATTTTATTTAGTCTGTGTTATTTAAATTTTTCGTTTTTTTTTTACCTAAAATAGAGACACTGATGTTGATGTGTCTGCATTCAATCATTTCAGTGGGCTTAAACAGATCACCCTTTACAGCAGGTTTAGTTCACAAACAACTGACAGTTTTGACCTAAATATGATTTTCAGTTACAATAATTAATCCTAAAATTCGACATTAGTAACTTACTTTTAGCAGCATCAGTCCCGCGCGCGCGCGAGGTTCTTTCTTGTGAATTCAGTTCACTGGAGACTCGCACTAAACGGTTCATTTGAATCAGTGAGTTGTCGACTCGAGAACAGCTGCAATCGGTTAATTCTAATTCGTCAATGGGTTTGGTGCGATTTGTGAATTGATTTAAAAGGTTAATTGAAAAGAATCAGTTCGTTCTTGAATCAGACACCGCTTCTGCGTCTTAGAGCACGTGATATATTATAAGGAGTAACGATAAGTTTTATAAATGTAGTGAAGTAAAAGTACAATCTTATGCTTTGGAATGTAGTGAAGTAAAAGTAAAAGTTACTCAAAATAAAACTACTCTAGTAAAGTACAGATACTTGAAAAATGTACTTAAGTACAGTAACAAAGTAAAACTACTCCGTTACTGCCCACCACTGTTGGCCAGTGAAGTAATATAAACATTAATCATATTTGTTATATATTTTTTAATCAAAGTGGAAATCAGTTTACTAAATAATGTAAATTTGAGAGTGGAGAGCTTAACAGAAAGGGCAAAAACCCTCAATATAGAAATAAACCAAGACTGGAAGGACTCTCTAGAGGTGACATGGAAAGACAGAGTTGTTAGACATAGGGGTGGCCACAGGGGGCGCTGTAGCCCAGTATGGCTGGAGTGCTTGTGAGTGGGGATGCCCAGGTCTGGTAAGCCTACACTGGGCACAGCTGCACAACAGCCAGCCCTGGCACCATCCACATGCCCTGGCAGACAGAGCGGGTCTTAGAGCCTAACTAAAACACGCACACACACTCGTACAATCCACCCAGTCTGATAGCTGCCAACAGCCCTAACACCGTCTCTGCCATGCTGGCATCCATCCTACCACCTATCGCTGACGGCAATGGTTTCCAAAGAGACTGGAGTTTGGCACGACGCCCAGGAGAGCACTGGAGTATGGCATTGGCAGCGTTTGTATAAGCTTAGGCTTGTCTCTCTCTCTCTCTCCCGTCTTGGTCTCCTTCGCTCATTCTCACCCTCTCTCCCTCTGATTTGCTGTTTGTTTGTTGTTTTGTTTGTCCTCTGTCTCCCGACGCTTGTATATTTAAGGCTGTGGATGTGGAGGTGCAGAAAAGGATTATTCCGGAGGCACACAGGGGTCACACGCCTCTGGGGTACTGCGACCACCTTGAGAGAACGCTGTAATGCTCTCTCATCCACAATCACACATGCTTAAAAACACCATCACGATGAAATTTACACCCCAACAGTTCTAGCTCCAACATATGTGACAACATATGAACTTATGTATGTGTTTATGTCATATACATTAGGCACAATCTAGTCTCTGAGGCATTTCGCACCGCCACACGACAACTACACCCAATGTTTAGAGCTAAAGGGGTAAATGCCAACTCAACAGCTGTAATTGTTTGAACTGAGTATGTTCACCTAAAGCCCTCATCTTAATCCCAGTGGACAGATGCCATATAAAATCCCTCTTTAAAATGAAAATGAAGACAGTGTAAATATTCTGTTCACCAACGCTGCCAGCAAGCCCTATACGACAGACTTATATGGATCTCAAACTGAAATATTACTGTGTAATGCTGGCCATAATTCCAGCTTATTCACTATTAAAAAAACAAAACCTACATAAAATAGACCGCAGTAATTTTGACAGCCCACAAATGCAAGTTAATACTAAACACACATGCAAAGTAAAATCAGATCGTTCACAATTACAGCTGGAACAGATTTCTGCATACTATTGTCAATTGTACATCAAATTTTGGTTGTACAATTTTGGCATATAACTCTATGACAATTGTTTGTGAATTTTTGCATGTAACTGTATATATTATAGTTGCATATGTACATATATTTGTATGTATATTTTTGCACGTAATTGTTTGTACAAATTCTGTTTACAATTTTTGTGCATTATTTGCATATAACTGTACATACAATTTTTGCATGCATATGCATGTACAGATTTGAATACAACTGCACATATTTTCAGCATTTATACATGCACTTTGAATGAACAATAGTTTGTGTATTTTTTGTATATATTTGTACACAGCTTTCTTATGTAATTTCATGCACAACAATCTACCGTTGTAGATACAAATTTTGCATGTAATTGAACATACAATTTCTGTGAACAAATGTTTGGGATAGAAATGTATAATATAATATATTGTGAATATAATTGTGTGTACAATTTTGCGTACAGTTGTACATAATATTTAAACGTCAACCTTACATACTATATTTACATGCAACTGTATTGTAGGTACATTTTTGCATGTAAATGTACATACAATTTCTGTGTACAATTGTGCATTTTTTGCATATAAAATTTACACAAACATTAATTTTTTTATTACATTTTGCGTATAATGGTACATACAATTTTTCTGAACAGTTTTATGTGCAATTATTTTACTTTCTCAAACTTTTTTATTTATATCATTCATTTAAAATCATCAAATCTATAAAACATAAACATGACAGTATTTCAGACTGATCACAAATCATTTGTCAAAAGCCACAGGCCCAAAACTCCACTTCACCCCTTGTTCACTCAGGATCAGATTTAGCCAGCACTGAGCCGCCCCTCTCTCTAGAACACTTGCAGAAGTCCAAAATCATGTCTTCCCCCCTTTCTACTGCCTTCAGATGAGCTCCACAATGAATGAGAAGGCAGATCTCTCTGTAACACTCCTCGTTTAAATATTCTCCCTTCTGCCTGTCCCCCCTACTCCCCCCTTTCTCTCTGGTCTGCTTTATTTTATTCCTGGGTGCAAGCTGAATTTAATAAATATATGCAAATGTGTGCGGCGGAACATGACGAGTTTAAATCAGTCTGCGCTGCTCTTTGAGCGCTGGTGAGATTGAGGCTGAGAGCTGACCCCGGGTTAATCATTTTTCACTTCCCTATCGCATTCAATTCTGCTGCAGCTAGTGTACGTGTGTGTGCGTGTGCTTGGGCACACGCATGTGTCTAGGTGTGGGTCTGAGTGAGTGAGTGAGTGCATCCCTGTGTGTGTTTGTGTGTGTATTATTAATACAGAGGGAGGTAAGTCATGTTCATGTTTTTTGAACAGATCAATGAAGATAAAGTCTTTCATTTATCTTATCACAGATGAATCTTAAAAGAAAATATTCTTCCTCACACATATTTACTATATTATTACAGCACTAAAACAATCACCTAATGACCTGTTGTTCTCACCTCTCTTTCTCTCTTCGTCACTCTATTTTCCTCATCCTCCAGAAAGCACAGACTTAAAAATGCAAAGCTTCTGGTCTTGAGTACATCTTCAGCCTTCTTTTTTTCATTTCTGTTTTATACCCTTCTAAGTTCTCACATTTCTTTCAAGCATTTGCAAACATTTTTAAATTTTTCTATCTTTTCTGCGCTCATGCTGTTATGTCACTACAATTTGAGCATATATACTACAAATAATTTTTCTACAACTGCTAAAAGAGATCAACCTTGCATTATTCCATAAATGCATACATTTATATATCCTATTCAGATATTTATTATTGGTACTCATGAATAAAACACACAATGGAGTTCAAAAGTCTGAGACCACATTGGAATTCTGGAATTCAAAATGTAATGTAGGACTTTTAATAAATAGGATTTTCACTAACCAAATAAGCAAATTTATGGCATTGATCATGTGAACCGCTCTTGCTCCTGTTGAAGCTCAAGATGAAAGATTTTTGAATAATCTTAAATCAAGATTAAGACCGTAATCATCAGGTTTTACACAAATTTGTGGAGTTCATGCAGCTTGAATGTTGTTGCCATTAAAAAATAATGAAGGGCAAACCAAATACTCAGACGCAGCAAATTAATGTAAATTTAAATTCATGTCATTTGTTTTAACTTAATTTTTCAATCCAAGTTGTCATGAGCTTATAACACTTCAGTTCAAATGTTTGAGGTCAGTAATTTTTCAAGGTTTCCACAAAATAATATCAAGCAGCAGAACTGTTTTCATAATAACAAGAAATGAAAAGTTATTTGAGCACCAAATCAACATGATTTCTGAAGGATCATGTGACACTGAAGACTGGAGTAATGGCTGCTGAAAATTCAGCTTCACCATCACAGAAGTAAATTACATTTTAAAAATATTAAAATAGAAAACAGTTATTTCAACCTGTAATAAAATTCCACAATAATACAGTTTTTACTGTATTTTTTATCAAATAAATGCAGCCTCAATGAGCCTAAGTCTCTCTTTCAAAAATATTAAGAAAAATTACTGAATGCAGCAGTGTAATTTGTAATAAAAAAAGTGTACTAAATTAGAAAAGGTGCTTAAAAAACATTTTCACTAGTGGGTTCTAGCTTTAGGACAACATACTGATCTCACACACTATATAATCGACTATACAAAAGAAAAGAGTGGCCTACATCAGTACCTCAGAAATTAGCAAAATAAATGATGCCCATGCATGCTAAAAAGTTTAAGCTTAAAGAGTTTATGGACCACTGGAGAGGTCAAAGGTCAATCTGTACTGCTATGTTCATTCCACTGTAGCTCCATCTACAGCAAGAGAAAGGTAGAAAATGCAGGAAAACCAGGATCTGAAACCTTGATTCTCATGGAAGATCATCTTTCATTCTAATGTTCCAATGTACCATAATATAGACAAGAAGTGAACCTTGAAAATGTGCATTTGCATGTTCACTCTCTTACAGTATGTTTTCCACACTCACACAGACATGTCTGTGGCCGCCTAACTGATCTAAGTTCTAATCAAACATCATTTAGACTGCATCTCACCCCGTCCCCACGGGAACAAGCACCCCAGTGACGGTCGCCAGGCAACCACCCTCTCATTTCTGAAGTGTCAGTTTGCATTATTGTCTTCACGCTCTCTAGTGATACCCAGAGTCTTGCATACTCACAGACTTCTACATGGACACACACACCTACAGTCACATACTCAAATGTGCTTCTTAACATTTTCAAAACAGAATCTGCAAGCATTTTGATTACTTTTGTTGTAAAAATATATTGCGTGTTTTGATACACATACCAATCCATAAGAATTCACTGCATTGCTGTCAGAAAATGGTGGAAAAATTTGTGGCAGAAACAGACCCTTGAAAACCATTTGTGTTCACCTGCCAAACTAAATATTTGGCACTGATCTGCAGTAGATTGTACAGCGTGAAGACCAAAAAGAAAGAGGAGAATTCACAAACATAGACAATAATGTATATGAAACACACACGTATACAAATATGCCGAGTATGTATATCTGAAATAATCACATGCCACTCGACACATTCCACACAAACTTATTTGTATATCTAAAAAGTGGTAAAATGACAGATTAAGATTTTAGTTTTATTAACATACTCTTATACTATTTATTAATATTTTGAATTACATTTTTTCCCCCTGCGATTTTAATGTTTTAGCAGTCTATTATGCTCACCAAGGATGCATTTATTTGATCAAATATCCAGTAAAACAATTATATTGTAAAATATTATTGCAATTTAAAAGAACTGATTTCTATAAATGTAATTTATTCCTGTGATGCAAAGAACATGTTCAGCAGCTATTACTCCAGTATCCAGTGTCACATAGAAAGCATTCTAATATCCTGTTTTATAATTTTGTTTACAAATAACTAATTCTTATTTTCACAGTTGTGCTGACTGATGTATTTTTTTTATAGAAACCATGAACAAAAAAAAATCTTCAAAATGAATGTACTATTATACTATTTTTTATATATACAGTATTTATTTTCAGTTGTATTGTTAATTTTAGTTGACGTTGTAGTAATTTTATGTGCTCTTATTGTTTTATATATTTCTATATAGCTGTAATCTGTGTTTCTTTCAGTTTTAGTTTTAGTAGTCTTAGTACTTAAACTTTATTAGTTATGCAATTTGCCAAGGCAGCATTTCTAATTTAAATCATTTGAAAGTTAAAGTTTTTCATCAAATATTTGTGTTTGATTTCAGCATAAATAACAGAAAATGATTTTTGCTAGATTTCACAAAACTAAATTGTGTAACCAATGGTTTAAACTAGTAAACAATAACTTAACAACCAACCAAGCAACACCATAGCATTTCTGTTGCACGTTTTCCATGTGCAAGCACCAGCCTAAATCTAGTTAATTTTTTCACTGCAGTGCAAATATGATTATATATCCTGCATGCTGTATAAATGCATTGCTTGTGGGATGAGAAGTAAGGATGTGCGTGCAATATGGGAGAAACATCTCACTTTTAGCACATGCTTTCACAGAAACATTTCCCATCATATCTCTCTCGCTGTCTTTGAGTGCCTGCATCCATGAAATATTAGTCTGTCTATTGCTAAAAGTTTATTTCAGAAGTACATGTCATTTCTGCCTGGATTCGTAGCTTCCTTTAGCTGTCACTCTTTCTCTTTTGCTCTCCATCTACTCCCTCGACTTTTTCTCTAGCAGCACGTTAACTAATACCAGACTGATGAGAGCTTGTCCTTATACAGTAGTTTATGCATTAGAGACAAACCTGAATTGCAGGAAAATAAACATCTAGAATAAACCTAGATCTTACAATAAAACTACAAAAAAACAAAAACAACACCCATCGTCTTCTTAGGTGTGATGTGAGAAGGCTATTGACAAATAAGATAAATCTATAATGACACGTCGTCTCTGCTAGCTTTAACAGTTTACGGAGCAGCCGTCTCATAATATCAATACCACAATGTGAGGAGACTCACATTTGCAAGGGTGACAAAATAGGCTGTGAATTGTTCACTAGGTTTCGAGAGAACATTCCCACTTTGTAACACGTGGCCTCCATGCACCTCTAAAGTGTTGGCAGATGATACAATCTGTTTATTCTAAGCATGTTGCTCGATATACGTTGTGTATACTTTTATATTCATGCAAGTGTATTTTTTGTGGTTTCTGATTGTGTGCGTGTGAATCCAGTGCCAGTTATAAGATATAAGTGAGCTGAATGCATTAGCACCGAGCGAGCAAGGCTGTGAATATTGTCATAGTAAATATGATTCATAAAGAATGTGGTGGCTTAACAGCCCAGCGCTAGGTGGGAACACGTCAAAGAGGCTCACCCAATTACCGCACTCTTAGAGTGAGGCAGCTGTTCATTTTTTTAGGACTCTGGAAATGTGTTAGATGTACCAGTTAATTTCCTGGCTGTCGAATTCAAACCCTGGGATATCATGTTCCTTTTTTCCGCTTGTTTGTTGCATAATTTTCTTTTCTCTCGGCAAGTCAAATATTCAGATGCGCAAAACCTAAAATGACCCTGTTTGGGATGTAGAGATAATTTATAGACATGTCAGTGCAAAGGAGCCACTCTGTTAAAAGGGAAAAGGAACAAATAAAGGGCTGAAAGGAAGGTGAGATTCGTCAGTCAATGAAGAATATGTTCTCAGACACAATGTGCTGTTTTGTAGTTAAAACAAATTTGAAACTGTAACCTCTCCAAGTTTATAGTACGTTAAAGCCATTTGATCAAAAACAATCATAAAAATATTTTTTAAATTAATTATTTTTATCTAGCAAGGATGCATTCAATTGATCAAAAGTGGTAGTAGAGTCTTTTACATTGTTACATAAAATACTTATTTAAAATAAATGCTGTTCTTTTGCATTTTCCTTTCATTATTTTAAACATTGATAATAATAAGAAATGTTTCCTGAGCACCAAATCAGTATATTAAAACTTCTCTTAAAGAAGAATAAATAAATAAATGCATAACGTTCAGAGAGAAAATTACCAGTACATTTTCTGTTAAATTTACAGACATTTCCTTCAACCCGAAAACAATACAATACAATGTAAAAATACAGGTAAAACACATGTGAAAGATAAATACAGAAAAATGCCTTCATTTTAACAGTACATTGTGCCATATTTTTACGGACTTTTCTTTAAAGTGAATGATTTCTGAAGGATCATGTGACACTGAAGGCTGCTGAAAATGTAGCTTTGCCATCACAGGAAATAGAAAACAATTATTTTAACTTGTAATAATATTTAACTATATTACTGCTTTTACTGCATTTTTTTTTAAATCAAATAAGCGGAACATGTTTACAGTTAATGATGAAGTCTGCTTTGACACTTGTGTGATCTTTAGGGGAACTGACATTATACATCCAATAAAACTCACCTTGACGCCAGTTACTTGAAAGTATTTGAAAAAATGAAAAGTTAGTTCTGAGGCCAAGGTCTAGCATCGGATGACACTTTTTGGGAACCACAGTTTTTAAAGTCATTTTATGTGACATTAATTGTTCAAGGCAAAATGCAACAGACAGTATGTGTGTTTGGACCTGTGGTATTCTGAGGTTATCTGCATTACCATGAGGACGCTCATTAAATACCACCTGTTAGTCTAGCTGTCTACACTCCTGTATACATGTATATGAAAACAGTTTTTATAGTTGTGCTCAGATATATTAAGTTGCAAACAAACGCACGCACACATGTAGGCTGACACAAGGGGTACATGTGCAGATGGCACGCAGGGTGTATTGAGAGGATACAGAAGGTGCAAACATATGGTGTGTGACAGAGAGCAAAGTCACCGAAAACCTCTAGCTTCAAAAGAGGTTTGATGCCCGCGCTGCTCTTTTGTATTGGGCCAAATCCCCTTTGGCTGATTCTCTGGTAATGAGTGTAGAGTGGAGTTTGGCCTGTCCTGGGATCAGAGTGAATAAAAGTTCTGTTTAGCGTCCGCTCAGCAGCCAACAAGAGCAACAAGAGCAACTTACTAATTCCAGGCTGAAAAAGCAATACCCCATCTTATAACGTGACTCTCTCGAACAGCATTATGTGGTCAATTATTCCAAAGAGCCACATAATCATTGCTAAACTGTATAATTAACCATTGTTCCAGGCAATCGAATCCCTGATACTATATTGCCAATATACAGAACATAAGATATAATCCAATTTAATATTAATATTAAATGAGAATGATGGCACAAAATATCAACTAATTTAAACAACATTTACTCAAAATTCACACAAAAATATCTGAAAATATGTGCATTGTCTATTGATCAGTATTGTTTTAGTAAAGTTTTGAGTTTTACATTAGTTTTGTTATTTTAGTATTTCAATTTAAAGTAAATGATAATAAGAAATGCTGCCTTGGCAACTAGCTGAAATAAAATACGTTTTTTGATATTACATAGGGATGCACGATATTAGATTTTTGCCGATATCCGATATGTCGATATTTTTAAAATAATTTTGGCCGATGCCAATACTGATACCGATAACTATTTCCTTTTGTTTTGAAATAAGACCAAGTCTCTCCTGTGCAGAAATTATAGACAAATAATTTTTAATTTTGGTTAGTTTTGAGCAAAAACTTATTTATTAGAATTAAATAAACAAAGAAGTTATTTTATAATGACAGTACATTGAAGCTTTGAAAATAACTATAAATAATCTATATCTGCCTGTTTTTTTTTTTGACCGGTGCAGTTGAATAATATTAAAAGTAATAATAATAATAAAACTGTTATCGCACACCGGATGCATCATTCTTCTTTGATTAAATGCCGTGATGCAAAACATTCAGGTAAAAGTTCCCATGAATGACCACACTGCTAATGTGATCTTATCACTAGCACACCCTGAGCACACGTGAGTTATTCATCTTATCGGCAAGGCATATCAGCATCATTTTAATTTTTTAAATCGACCGATGCCAATGTGTACATTTTAAGCCTTTATTGTCCGATTCCGATAACGTTCCGATAATATCATGAATTCCTTGTTAATATTTATTTTAAATACTGAAAATGTTTTTAATGGTTTTAGCTTTAGTTTTAGTTAAAGAATAAACATGCTATTAACAAGATTGTGTAGATTTGTTTTTTTAACAAAGAAGGGCTAACATTTAATTGGCAATAGTGTCAAAAATTTTGTTTACATTTTCAGTTTCTAATTTGTTGGGAGCATGCTCTGTCAAAATATAACTATTTTAAACAGCTAAAGAGAATTCATAAACACATAAACAAAAACAAACCAAAGCAACATATAATCGAGTCACAATAGTCCCTGGACAGCCATCTCAACACCCATTTACACACTAGTCTATAACAAAGCTGACAAAACATCCACATCTATTGTGAATAGGCAGTTAAAGGACCCCTCTGCAACCCCCCTTTCACTCATCAGGGCCTGTCCCAGCCCAAAAGGTTAATATTTGAAGGTGGATGGCCATAAATATGGAGAGAAGGACTTTTAATTAAATAAGCACTTCTTAAATGCTCTCTGGGGCAGCACTGCTTTTGTTTAAAGATGATTGATTGACTGCTATCTCTCCAGGCTAAGTCATTTGTTTCCCCTCTCCTTCCCTCCTCCCTCTTTTCCTTTTCTCTCTCTATCGCTCCATGTCCGATACCTCTCCATCCTACTCTCTCACTCTCATTCAGTCGTTTACGAGGCCAATATTTCTCCTCACCCATGACACAGTAATGAGCTCATTCTGCGCCTGTTGGCCACGCCCCATCCCTTTTTCCCAGGAGGCCGTGGGGCAGGGTGCCCTGTTAAACATGAACTCAATCTAACACCCCTGGCAGTGCCGAGTTTTCAGGAGGCCATAGAGCGGTCAAACGAAGCATTATGATGTTATTGCCCACCACAGACCTGATAAACAGGGTAAACAGATACCAAACCACTGTCACATTCTCTCGCCTATCTCTCAAATACACATTGAACATTATGTAGGAAGGGCTTTATGTACAACAATTTAATCAGAAATATTGGACACCATAAAGGGTGACCCAGACCATCAG
Organism: Sinocyclocheilus anophthalmus; assembly: GCA_018155175.1. Classification (NCBI taxonomy): domain Eukaryota; kingdom Metazoa; phylum Chordata; class Actinopteri; order Cypriniformes; family Cyprinidae; genus Sinocyclocheilus; species Sinocyclocheilus anophthalmus. The sequence continues at coordinate 174,413 of JADLZN010005920.1, forward strand.
AATCACCACGGCAATTCTTTATTCTTCTGTCTCTCTTAGATTATTTCTTCTCCCTTTTACTTGTCATTCTCCTGTTGCTCAAATTTAGGGATTAGAGTTATTAAAACCATATTAAGGAGCGAGAATATAGGCCACACTGTCACTTCTGTTAAAAACTGTTACCGTTGACACAGATTTAATGTATTTATGTACGTCGCCAACACTACAGGTTAAAGTCGAGGATACCACCTTTTTCTGAATGCGCAAGTCTCACCCATCTGATGCTGGAACGATGCTTTACATTTCCGGACTCTGGTGTTTCTAGTCAAATTACCATTTTTCCGAGCCAATAATATAATGTTAAATCTATGGAAATGGTTTTAAAAAGCACATACCTCCACAGTTTCAGCACCACAGTATTAAAACATCATTAAAACAAAACACGCATATTAAAAATTATATTTTTTTCCGCCTTTTTTGCCCCTTCATGTTTCTTACAACGGATTCTTCCAGATGTAACAAAAGTTTATTGAAATATTAAGATTGCCATACATTGTAATGTCTAAGTAGTAAAACATCCATAAACTGTCATGAACAGATTCAGTAGCACACATTGCAATAGCAAACAAAAACTTGCTTAGTGCTTACATTACTAGTGTCACACTTCCATTCCTATTCCTGCATTCAAATATGCATACTTATAAATCCTATACCCGTCTGAGAAGGTACTACATTTGAATTTGAACTTATTTCACAACCTTTTAAAAAGTCCATAGTATGAATGAAATTTGGATGTACTTTTCGCCTACTGTTTTTTGAATACTATGAATTCGGGCATACTACTCTTAAGGCGTACTGTTTTCCTAAAATTATCCTCAGTTATTAGTGTTTCCAAATTTGAAAACTATTTCCTCAATGCATTTGTCAGCAAATGTTCCTTCTCTCCTGTTCCTTCTCCTCTGTCCTTTTCTTCCCCTCCTCTGTCTCTTTCTCTCTCTAGCATCAGGCCGATAAGGTCTGATGATTTCTAGCTACTCTAGTGCCAGTGACAGGGGACTTCCTGCCGGCTACAGCCCAGGGGCCCAGTGACACACTGCTGGGATTGTGGGAGCTCAGATTTTTTTTCCTTTCTGCTGGCTTCTCACACAGGGTCCTGGTTTCTGTGCTGTATGCTGAGCGAGGGTGTCTCTAGAGTGAAAAAAATAGGATCTCAGGAAGTCCTGGGCCGAATCAGAGCACCACGCTTCATCTTCTTCATCTCACATCTCTGCCGCAGAACTACAGCCACTCTGGGGCTGTAGATCACAGACAAGCTGCCTGCTGCTCCAGTAAGATACAGCTTACTGTTTCAGATTGAATTTATTAGGCCTGTCTGATGCTGTAGCCTTTCTGATCTGATGCAATAGTATGCTTTTTGTGAGAGGACAAACTGTAAGATAGATAGAACAATTGATAGAAGACGGACAGACGGGAGATAGATAGATAAACAGATAGATAGAACAAAGGATATATAGATGGATGGATAGAATGATAGATAGAGAGAATGATAGATTAAATGATAGATGGATAGCTAGAACAACAATAGATAGAAGGACTATAGATAGATGAACAGATGGATAGACAGAACGATGGAATGATATAATGGATAGAACTATAGATGGAATGATTCATTTAACAATAGATGGAATGATGGACAGAATATACAGAATGATAGATAGAACAAAAGTTTTATAGATTGATAAATGGACAGCTAGAATGATAGAACAACAGATGTTAGAATGTTAGATGGACAGACAGAACAATAGACAGAGAGTGATATAATTATAGATTGATAGATTAATAGGTAGAATGATATACAGTAGAGAGAATGATAGATGGAACGATTGATGGAATAATAGATGGATAGATAGGACGATATAATGATAGATGATAGAACAATAGACCAATTCAGAGTAGACGTCACAGTTACATCACTTGCAGCTGCGCGCGCATAGTGGTTGCAGAAAAACACTGGGAACAAGTAGAGGTAAATGGGTAAAATCCATGGAATAAAAGAAAAAATATATTTTTGTGCCTTTTGATGTCAAGATCGGAATGCAAATACATTTTTATAGAATAATGTCATCAAAGACGCCATTTGAAGCTAAACGCAGACGTTTAAATGGACATACTATGGATGAAAACTGATATGATTACTCTACTTTTAAAGCATAAATTCGATTTAAACAATAGGTCTACATAATATTCACATATGCTGTTCATAGGGGATGTATTGTATTAGCCCTACAGTTACAGCATGAAATATTATTTAAACCTTACTATTAGAAATATTATTTAAACCTTACTATTAACATTTTTACATAAAATTTATTTATTTTATCTCACAATTCTAACTTTTTTTCTGACATGCAAGTTTATATCCCTAATTCGGACGTTCAAACTCGACTTAATCCAAAATAGTGAGGTTTTTTTTTGTTTTTTTGTCAAATTGGAGGGAAAAAAGCCAGAAGAGATTGATGGGAAAAGAGACACTTACAGTTGTTTTTCCTATAGAATTGTGAATAGAATCTCGAATGCAAGAATAAGTCAGATTTTGAAATTAAAAAAAAAAAAAAAAAGAAAATCAAATTTTCACCTTTTTTTTATTCTTTTATTCTTGCATGGCTCCATAGACTGCCACTTGAAAACCATAATTTTCTGCCTCCAGATAGGCTCCGCCCACAAAAAACGTCATCCCTGTTTCGGATCTGTAAGACTATCCCACTCTCTAACATCAATTTCGTTGAATAACTGCTTATCGCTGGGTGACAAGCTCTTGTAATATGCGGAGAACATTTTGAAAATGACATCTAATCAATATAATTTATAATCTTTTTAAACGGCTATTTTGTACCGGGTTTTCTGCAACCATGATGCGCACGCATCCTGAATGTTTACAAACCTATAATTGGTCTATAGATATATAGATAGAGCAATAGATTGATAGATGGATGGATAGATAGAACAATAGATATATAAGAGATGGACAGACAGATGATAGATAGATAGAAGGATGGATGGATAGGTTGAACAATAGAATGCTAGAATGGCAGAACAATGGAGTGAGACTCGGATGGATGGATGGACCAGTCTCACAGCTAAAATCCGAAAGGCACAGGAAGTTGGCAGATTTGTCAGGTGGGCGGCTCAGTCAGTGCTGAGAGGATGGCCAGGGCTGAGAGGACACACCTTGATAACATGGAGAAAGACTGATAGAGGAGACTGAATGAGGACACACACAAGTTAAGAGAGAGAGAAAGAGAGAGAGAAGCACCAGGCTGTCAGGTGGGGAGAGAGAACGATGAAGAGGGAGGAGAGGAGGGGGGTTAGGGGTGTTTGAGTTTGGGGAGTGGACAGCCGGGCTGGCAGGCAGGCAGGCAGGCAGGCAGGCCCATTAAAAATTCAGCAGCAGGGAACAGGCCGGGGATTCACAGTAATTAGATGACAAAACGGCAGGCTCGCTGGAGATGAGAGAGAGAAGGGTCACACACAATGCCGCCACCGCGGGGTAATTTGTAAGTGTCAATCACTACCAAGCCACAGAACGAGAGAGCGAAATAGAGGGAGGGAAGACAAGGGAGGGAAAAAGATGCAGCGGAGGGAAAAGGGTGAAAGGAGAGGAGAGAGGAATACAGAGCTGAGGAGAAAAACAGGAAGCGGATCGGTTTGATTCATGAACAAACCATTCGAATCAGTTTTGTCAAATGAATCTGTGGAAGATTGTTTCCACCGCAGGATAAAAAAAGAAAGGACATTTTAACTTCTTATCTCACAATTCTGAGAAGAAAAGTCAAAATTGTGAGATATAAACTCATAATTGCGAGAAAAAAAGTCAGAATTACCTTTTTTACTTTTTATTCCGTGGCAAGGGGAAAAAAAAAACCCTTAAGTCAGATGTAAACTCACAATTCTGAATGGCAGAACTGTAAAATGTAAACTTGGAATTGCAAGAATTAAGTCAGAATTCTGTTTTCTTAGAATTACAAGAAAAAAGTCCAAATTGTGAGGAAAAAAAGCCAGGCTTCAGTTCTATTGAAGCCTTTGGAAACAGGATTCAATAGAATCAACTGATTAATTGAGAAGATTACATGACGATAAAGAAATGATGATGATTATTTTTGCATGGAAAACTATTTGAACTTAATTAAATAAATACTATTATTTATATATTAATATGTTAATAAATAATACAAATTTGTTGCATTGAAATGAAAGCAAACAGAAGCAAAAGCAGGGGAAATAAGGTAATAAAAAGAGGAGGAGAAATTGTGGTGCACAGAGCCTTCTGTAAAGTATAAGCAAATGAGAAAACATGTCATCTTCTACGATCATGTCATCTTCTAAAAAAGAAGCACCCAGAGTCACTGATAAAATAAACCTGGGTTGACGTAATGAGGGCAGCTTTTAGAAAAGCATTCACAAACCGCCAAGAGGAGGCCATCGCCCTGTGATCTACTGGAGTCTCAAGGCAACCACAAGTGCATGCCGTGATTCAGGAGTGGTCTTCAGAATTTAGTTTGTGTGTTGATTTCAGGTCAGTACGGCAGTCACAGGTAGAGGCACCTCAAGCAAAACATTACAATGGTAAACCAACACTTTTATCTTTGGTAGCGCCTGTGCTTTGCTGAGGTGGTTAAAACCGGACTGGAACATAGTCTGACTCCGTTGCATATTCAGTTTGGAAGAAAGATTTGAGAAAAACGTAGTGACTGGTTAGAAGGAGAGGTTATGGGATCACTGCTTCCTTATTATTCGCTCGTTTTGTGTGTGAGAATTCGAAGAAGTGTGCAAGGTTTAGTGAGGGAAGGTATAGGTCAGGGAGACAGGGCTGACTGGCATGTTTCTTGCTGCAAAGACACGAGCTCTATTCATTCAGACTCAAAGAACAGCAACACCAGCACAATGAAGCAGGCATGTTAGCATATCTGACACAGTGCCTCTCACCATCACAGACGCATGCACACACATTCTCAAACGTACATGCACTGTAGGGTTCTTTTTTTCTTTGTATATCCACAGGGATTTACTGATTACACAAACACATACATGCAGTACAGGACAGCACATGAAAACAATGAGAATTGTGATATGATACGCGTTATTCTTTGTCTTTTGGGTTCTTACAACTATAACTGACAAGAAACTTTTAATATTTTATTTGATAAATGAGTGTAATTCAACATCAATTTTAAAAATAAAACCATTTTAGTTTTTTAAATGTTTGTTTTTTGGTAGATTATCAGCTAATTTGCATGCACAAATTCATAATTTTAAAGCGCTATAGCTTATAGAATATATATAAAATCTAATTATTTTATTGGCTTGCTGAAATAAAAAAAATCATGTTTTCACCAAGTAGTTTTTCCCCCTGAACTTTCGGTTCAAAATCATTATGTTGTGACATTACCTTTTTAAAAATAATGGTTTGATTTTTCTGACAGTTTTTATCGGAGTGACATAATAATAAACAAAACAGCACATGGTTCAAACAGTGCTTATCAGTATGTCATTATGTTTACACTTAACAGCCTAATTGAGCTCCACATTTCAAATATGTTATGAGGAAAAATATCATCTTGAAACAAAGAACAAAAATTCCTGTGTTATAATATTTGCTTGTTTTTAGCCATTTTTTTGCACTGACCTTTGACCTCCGTTAACTCCACCCCAAAAACATTTTGAGAGGGTTGGCATAAAACATGTTGTGAAAGATAAATGCCATTAGTCAATGACATTTATTTTTCTGCTTTAGTGGGTTTTATTACGGAACACCAAAAATTAAGCAACCAATTTACTTGGTTTTCTGTTCAAATTAGCCTATAGGTGAATGTGGAAAAAGTATGCATATGAGATGGAGTTGAAAATGTGTCACAGTAGATTTAATATCAACAAATTATTGGTAAATTACAAAGGTGAAACCGCATATTTGAGATTATGGCTAATCATTTCAGAATGTGTTGACCACTAATCTGAATATTGCTGTCTGTGGCACGTACGGCCCTGGTGCTTTGGGATTGAAGTGGCAAAATACGACCTCTTTAAGCATTAAACTTGTAAAATGTTAAGTCCTGAATTCTGTAAGTGATCTCATCAGATTTGAAAGATATTTTTAAAACCATCCCTTTTAATTTATCCCACGCAATGCATTAGATTTGCAGCTCAATTTGCATAGACGGCACTACACGTGTAATCAGCGTTCAGTAAGCTCAGAGGTAATGAGTACAGAAGCTTAATTGGATAAATTAAAGCGCATACAGATTTAAAATCAGAAACATGGCCTAAAAATATAATCAGGACAAAGACAGACTTGCACTCTCAACCTGGTTAATGAATGAAAGTCTTTTAATGCAGGGTCTCCAAACACCTTTTTTTTTTTTTTTAATTACCGGGTGATTAAATTCCCACTTTTCCACCTTGTTTATAAGTTACCTATAAGTAGCAGCTCGTGAACCCTCACACTGTAAAAAGTATTTACTTTTTCTATTCTGTTATTTTAATTGTATATTTAATACGGGGTAACAGAGTGCGTTCATTTTAAAAAATAAAACATACCGACAAGGTAGATAGACACACAAGGTCTGGAAATGCCAAGGTTGTGGGTTTGAATCCTAGGAAATCCTCTTTTACCCACATTTTTTTATAAAATATATGAAATGTGAACACAGACTGTGTGAAATTGAATAAAGACAATAACATCTTTGCTACATCAAACATATTCATGCATTTATTTAAAAAGAAACTCTTTTCAACACAATAATTGCTAAGAAACATACACAAAGTTGCTTAGTCTTTCATGTCCTTGACAAATGGTTTTGAAAGCATTTGAATTCCACAAACTGGACTTGAACAAAACAGGCAATTTGATATGCAAGAACCTTGACAGGGTGATCAGGACCCCAAAACAAAATAGAGGGTTCTTGTATCACTCTAAAGGGATATTTTGCAATAATGAACAGCTGACTGCTCATTATCCTGCTTATTGCACGGCTAAAGAAATATATGGACATGAAATAGCAATTTACTTGAAATTATTATAACAAAGAAATAAAAAGAGACTTGAAACTAGCACAACTATGTATGAAAATCAGTTGTCTGGGCCAGCGGTCAGTTATATATTTTATATATATGACCAGAAAATTATGCTGTTGACAAATTTGTATCAAGTATTACGGACAGCCGTATAATATGATTAAAAAAAAAAAAAAGCAGAAGCAATAATTGAGCAAACAGAAGCACATTTAGACTGTGAGTACACATATTAGACAGTTGTCAACAGTGTCTTTTACAAAAATGAGAGCGTATGAGTGTGGAAATAGAACTGAAATCTTTAAATCACTGTTTAATAAAACAGTCTAAATGCAGTTTACTCAATCACAGCTTTGCTGTCTTAATGAAACTGCTGTTTTGTGACACAAAGGATGTTTCTCAAAAGTGCCTAGACCTCAATATATGTCCTTTTAATTTGTGTTGATTGCCACTCTGTGGGTCGTTTAAATGAAATACTTGAATTCAACATCTTAATCTATTTTAAACAGCATTTTAATAATTATTTTATAACTATTATGCATGCAGCTTATGACCTTCTATTAATTGAAAGACTACATATTCACTTTTAAAAATCCATTTGTCACTCACACCACAGGACTATTTAAAACTGTATGATAAAGATGGATAAAAACGTAAAACCTAGGGAAAAAACATGAAACCTGCGAAAAACATGAAATCGGCACAGTTTTCTTTACTGTGCTGACATACTTCCTACTGAAACAGAAGGTTTGGACAGAACTCATTTATTCTGAACTTTTATTTGTTTATTTATTTTTATAAAAATATGTTAATCACAAAAAATATGCTAGAACACAGATATTAATCATGAATCCAGGTGCTATTAGAAGAACATTTTCAGATAGACTTTTTAGTGCAGGACAAGTCATCAATATTCATGGTCCACATATACAGTACTGTACAAAAGTTTAAAGTCAGTAAGATGATTTACTTTTAAAAGAAATTAATACTAAATTGATCAAAAGTAACAGTAAATATTTTTACATTGTTACAAAAACACTATTTAAATAAATGTTATGCTTTTGAACTTTCCATTTATCAAAGAATCATGCAAAAGGAGAATCACATTTCCCCCAAAAATACTAAGAAGCACAACCGTTTTAGGAGGACATTTCAAAATAATTATAAAAATGTTACTTCAGCACCAAATCAGCATATTAGAATGATTTGTTTTCACCTTTATTGTGCCAGGACAGATCAGAGCTGACAGGAAGTGAAGTGGGAGAAAGATGGGGGGCGGGATCAGGAAAGGTCCTCGAGTCGGGATTCGAACTCGGGACACCCGTAGCGCAACGGCGCTGTATGTCGGTGCGTTGCCCGCAAGGTCTTGTTCAAAACAGGAAAAAATTAAGATATATTAAAATAGATATACAGATAACACAGTTAGTTTAATTGTCATATTACTGCTTTTTGATCAAATAAATTACAGCCCTCTTGTTCGTTTCCGGTCCCCCCTGCGCGTTGTGATCGCTACTGAGCGTCACTCCGTGTCTACCCCCGTCTAGACCATAAATCATACCGCGAATCTGTTAAATTTAATCAACCAATTTAATCAAATTAGGATTACACTAACATATTCAAGATGACCTCAAAACTGAGAATGGACTAAAAAAAATATTTTGATTTCAAGGGATGTGTAGAAAAGAAGTGATCAGTTAGATTTGCACTTTCTAAAATAAATTCATATAGATTTTAACCTAAAATCTATGGTTGATGGAACATGATAATCATCGCGCGTAAGAGAGAGTTGTGTTAATTGAATGTAACCATTTAATCTCGATGACTGTAAGATCGTGTCTGTCCACTCATTGACTCAGAGGACTAGAATTGGAAGCATATTGGATTTCACTAAGTGTGAAGTGATCTGCTAACCTCTGGATCTACTCTAAACAGATCATGGAAACACTGATTTACCCACTTCTCACCTCCATATCCCGCCATTCAGCAATCATTAAGACTTAAAAACGAGACTGGATCAAACTAGAACCATGATACGCATGATGTTAACCATCCCAATCAGAAATGAGTCATTAACAGACTGGAGTCTACAGTGTCAAGTCTATGAAAAATGGAAGGAGGGAGGATGTTGATGGAGAAAGAGGAAAAGGGAGGATGAAATAAGAAGAGGGAAAGCGAGATGGAGGGAGACTGGCTACACTAACTGTCGAGGCAGTTAATATAAGGTTCTGGAGATAAGGCCTCGCAGACAAACATTGACAAAATCAGGCGTTCCGCCGCAAAGCCGGAGCTGTCAGTCAAACTGAGAGACAGGCCAACAATCAGCACTCGCATTCCGATAAGCAGGCCAGAGAGTGTGTGCAGAAACTGCATCTACAGACGCACAGTAATGGAGAGGAAGAGTGGAAGGGCACATACATGAGGAAAGAGAGGGAGAGAGAAAGCATTAGTATGCTAAAGTCTACAGACTAGTACAACAAAAAGAAAACAGAGAAAATTATGATTAAACGAAAGGAAAAGGGTCTCAGACAAAAAAAACTCACAGTAGCTGCGAGACACCTGAATACCTTCATAGGTTTGAATCAAAAGCTGATGGAGGGCTGAAAGCATATGTGTGTGCGTGCAAAATTCAGGCCTCTCTCGTCAGACCCATCCGTGCCTCATATTCCTCACACCGAGGGGGAGGGGGAGGGAAGGGAGCGAGAGAAAGGTGTGAGCTCAGACTAGTAAAAATAGCACTTCCTCTCTCGGCCTCAACACCTGGGGAAATGCCAGAAAGTGGATGAGGGTGAGACGGATGGAGCGGGAAACACATCGAGAGACAAAACAGATCAGCTTTAAGATTTAAAATCAGAGGCTGGTTTCTACACTTTTGCTTTAGATGTTTCATTGTGATACAACAACAACAACAAAAAAAAAGCAGTTTTGTCAGTCTGGCCACAGGGATTTTTCAGTGATTTTTTCTGAATCATTCACTGAATTAATTTGTTCAAAAAACACTGATTCATTCAGAAATGAAACTTATGAGTATCGAATCATTGAATAACTAAACCAAATCAGTTCGTTCAAAAACAGGGATTCTTACGAAAGCTAAACAAGTTTCTCAACAGAAAGAGAATACTGGCATAATACTCTATTTACAATAATACTAACTATTTCTACATATCTTTACATGCAGAAATAGTAAGTGTAGTATGCTATATGCTATTCTGTATTCAGACAGGTTCCATCTGGTTTTTTTTAAACTTTTTTATAAATACTGTAGATTTAGACAAACTCTTTCAACATGTTTTTCTATATAGCTGCTTTATAGTAGTGAAGTATGCCGATTTGATGCAGCCACAAATTCACACTTTTTATTAGTGAATTATTAAATCATTCACACTGAATCAATTTGCTAAAAACGGTCATTCAAGAAACTAAAAAGCTGCTGAGTGTTGCTTCGGCTTGGTTTTGAAATATTTTTGTTGGCATGGCGAATCAATAAATCAATCAAATCAATTTCTCATAAAAAATTAATTCTTTCACACAGGCGTGCTATTGGTAGGAATATATAATACAATTATATGCACTGTTCATGAAAGAACCATGCAATAAAATTAAGTGATTGTCAACGAATGCAATGATGGGCTCAATCTATCTTTGTTTAGTTTTTTTGCACAGCTGAATTTTCTTGAATCATTATTAAACAACTGCTGCAAATAGAGCTGGATAAAGCATGTTTTCGTAAACTGTGTAAATAACACAGTTATTGCGTTACAAGAGGAGATCTATTCACTAGAGTCATTATCTGGTGAACACATGGAGTACTTTTGATTAGTTTGTGTGCTCTGAGATACAGCAAGCACAATATCGTTTCCAAGTATTCAAACTGAGAGAATGAATTCTTATACAGTAAATACGTTTGTTTGATAAGGATGTCAGCTGGTTATTGAAAAGGACGGCTAGTTTCATTTTCATTTACTGTGTGAGTGTACAGACAGGCCTACAGTTCTTTGTTGCTCGTTCACACATTTTCCTATGTATATATAAAAAGTATGTAATATGTGTGTTTTATGATTAGCTAGTGGTTTAACCGTTTTGTTTATTGGCGTTATAGTATTATCATGTTAAGTTATAAGCCTTGACTTATGATATGATATATTTTAAGAGATCTCGTCTCTGAATAAATTATCACTATCACCACTATGGAAGCATACAGTCCCATGAATAAACATGCGAATAAACAATGAACATTATCATAAAGCTGCCCTGCTAATGACTAAGGTTAAGTCAAACTCTCAGAAATAGAAACAAACAGTCAAGCAAACAAATATGTTCACAGCAGTGGGAGCGTGCTGGCTGACGGGCCCTTCCCTCTCCATGCTGCCAAAGATGTTCACACATAGAAGCATGATGCCACAGGCAGGGCATATGTGGAGGGGGAAATGAGGTACCAACAATCTCAGCATCCAAGCGCTGAAGTGCCAGTAGAGACACACTGCCCCCTATTGGCGACTTGGGAACGCAGGTAACCACCCAACATATTCCTTTTTTCCCCATTTAGTACAGTACAGAGCTGTGGCAACTAGAGAGAGAAGAGAGAGAGAGAGAGGGCACTCATAAATCACTTCCAAAAATTACAATTACGCATATATGTTTCAGTTATTAAGTCCTAAAGAAATATTCCGATTAGTGAAATCAAGGATAGAAACTAACGCAGAACGTTTAAATGCTTCCAAGTTGGTATTCAAAAGTGCAATAGCTCAAAATACTATTGATACTTTTATTTAATCTGTATTTTTTTTTTTATTGCTGTGCACTGGTAGCCTCACCAAGACAAATTTAAGTAACATTACAATTGTGTAACAAATAAAAAAAATTTAAATATTAATTCTTTGATATATTTTCTAAAAACAAATAAACATATTATATTTAATTTATTTTTTATTTTAGCAGGTGTAGCGGTCACAGTTTCGGTTAACAGTTAAAAGTGAATTCATATTTAACCCAAAATATTTCTTAAGAAATATGCTCAGTCAGTATTCTTTTGTACTCAGTACTCAGAACTTTTGACAAATGCTCAAAATGATATGCACTCATTTCAAATGAATAACTAATCATATCAGTAGCCAAATAAAAGTTGGTTGTCCCTTCATGCTGCCATGCTGAGATCACATGACTGACTGTTTCCACCAGTTCCACCAAAATAGGTTTGATTCATATAGCTTTCCAGTACTCAGATCACTTTAAAGTATATCTGAACAAAGCAGACAAGTAAACTAAACGTAACATTATATGCATTTTGTTTTATGGCAGCAGAGCTCTACAGAAGGGAAGAACCCTGTCTTTTTTTGTGCAGCTTCAAAACTTGCACAACGCACAAGGTGTTTTGAATTGATAATTAATGTTTTAAAGCAAACGTGGGGTTACAAAATAGGGAGAGAAGTTAATCTACCTGTAGTTGAAATGTGGCACCCGTCTCCTTCCCTACAGAGACACAAACAAACACACACACACATTTCAGGGTTTGAGTGTGTGAGTACATAAAGGGTTAAAGAGGGTTCCTGCTGTGCTCTCTGCTTCTGTGTCTCGGCCCATTACACTTGCCGGAGTACAGCAATATGCCGCCATCAATTACAGCCTGGCTGCACTGCCATCAATATAAAGAGCAGGAGAAAGCAGCGCCACAGCCACATAAACACGACAAACGGCCACATTAAAACCTCCAGCTCACCTCTTTCACTCTCTCTCGAGGTTTGAACCTCTCTCGCCTCATTCCCCGCTCGCGCACACACCTATTTTCTTTAGCTCAAGCCCCTCAAGCTCTTTTCTTTTTTGTTTTCTCCACAAGTGTATGTCTTTGTCCTCATACCTCTCTGTCTGGCAAACAAAAGCTTTTCTTTTCTATTCCCCTCATGAGCAGTGCTCGGTTCTTTACTTATGGCCCATGCTCTTTAAAAATCCAGTGATATCACCGTTGGATTCATATACCATAAATCCCCTCGCAACCCTTCCATCCATCCTGTCATAGTCTGTTCACTGCATACATACTGTACACAGAGAGATCATACCAACAGCATCTGACCGGTTTGAGAATCCTTTTTGGGGGAGAAAAAAATACAACACACTTTGCCCAAAAATATGATAACCAGACCCTAAAAAATTCTGGGTTAAATACAACCCATTGTTGGGTAAAACGGACAAACCCAGCAATTGCTGTTTTGACCCACGGTAGTAACCCCACCGCTGGGTCAAAACAACCCAAAAGCTGGGTCTGTCCCTATTTTACCCAGCACTGGGTTGTATTTAACCCAGCCTTTTTTAGAGTGTAGTCTACAACACAACTGCTTCCTTAAAACGGCCATTAAACCCTACTAACATTCAGAGTGCTAAAATAAAATTAAAATTCACAAGTGACAAATGAACAATAAAGAAACTGTTGAAAGACTTACGTACACATGTGCAATGAGACATGTTTTTATGACCCTATTTGTGCCATCTGAAGGAATTCGCTTTAATCCACTGACCTTTAAAGAGAAAAGACTGTCCGTCTCGCATTTAGCAATGAAAAGTAGAGCATAAGCCACTGATGTACTTCCAAGTGAAGTTGGGCCATTTATACACAAAGCAGTTTGTCTCACCGATGGAAATGTCTGGACATGCTTTGTTGCTTTAAACTGTTATACTGCTTTTGAGGTTGGCTCAAGGGTTACATTTTTTTACAATTCTAAAAGAATGATGATCGAAATTCTATCATTTCCTAATTTTAAACAAAATCTCAATGGAGGGACATCAATTTCTATAATCCCCACCCCAGAATTTCATCTTATTTTATCATTCAAAAGATTGGGGCTAGTATATTTTTGTCAGATTTTTGAATGTTTTAAAAAAGGTCTCATATTCACCAAGCTTGCATTTATTTGATCAAAAATACGTAAAAACAGTAATATTGTAAAATATTATTACGATGTAACATACCAGTTTTCTATTTCATACATACATTTTAAGGATGTAATTTATTCTTGTGATGGGAGGCTAAATTTTCATTAGCCAGTCTGCAGTCTTTAGTGTCACATGATCCTTCAAAAATTATTCTACACTGGAGAAAAGTGATTTTCCTTTGTAATTATTTCTGAGTGAAAAATGTTTCAAAGAAATGGCAAGTAATGCACAGAATTAAACATTACATTTTTAAGTATTAAGAAAATGTTTTTTTTTGTAAAAAGTACTCCTATCTTTGATTTCATTTAAAAACTTTTAAAGTTTTAGGAAATTTCTTATCTACGTTGAAAACACCCAACCCCCCAAACTCTTTAATGATTAGCAAGTTCAAAAGAACATCATTTACTTTAAATATTTTTTTGCAAACAATGTTAAAGACTTTACTGTCACTTTTGATCAACTTAATGCATCCTTTCTGAATAAAAGTATTTATTTCTTAAAAAAAAAAAAAAAAAACTTCCCTTCCTTTAAAACATGCCTTTCTCAAGTGTTGTTCATTTGAAACGTTTTTTTTGTTTCGTTTTGTTTTCTCTCGCTGAAACAACATTTTCATATTCCTGCAGCTCATTACTGAAGAGAAGTTTTTTAACCATTGTGCATGTCTCAATAGCAAGAGGTCTTACCTTGGCCTACAAAGTCAACAAGTGTGACCATATAGTAAAGAAAGGGGAGAGTACAAACACACAAGTGCTTCCATTGACCCTGGCCCCTTCTTACACAGTACAGCTTCTATAAAGGAAGTGCATCAAATTCCATCTCATTCAACATAAAACATGAAGTATGCTGATCAAGAGTTCATTCTGGTCAGAATGAATGAAGAGAGCAGTCATATTTCCAGTAACTGCATAATTAAGTGCTTATGTCTTAGTTCTCATCGAGAAATTAAACCAGAAAAAAAAAAACACTCTCTCATATTTTCCTTTATAAAGCATTTATGCATACAAACGGTCCTTCATTACGTAAAGATTTAAAGTGCAACGTACAATAATTGCTTTTAAAGCCAGAATATTATTACTCAAAATTGGAGAGATGTACTTAAAAAAAAATGGATAAAAGAAAAAGAAATCTAATAAAAAGAATGTATAAAAAAGCACATTTCACAAATCAAAATAATAGAAAATAAATCCCATATAGACATCACAGTCTATCAAGACAATGTAGATTGTCTTAAACAAGCACGGTTTAAAACAGATGTGGTTCAGATTTTAGAAGTGGGTGGTTTAAAGATAGCAAAGATTATCTGTGTTTTCCTCAAATGGTTTTGGTGTGAAAGTGTAAAATAAACCATGGAAAACATGGCATACTTCAGCTATAGTCTCTGTGGGCTAGATGCAAATTTAATGCAAAGAAGTCTTCAATGAAACACTGAAGACATCCCGAAGGAGATCCCTAAAGCAACTATTTTTGTTTACAGTGCAAACGTTTTTGCCAATTCTACAGGAAACTTCTCCAACAGAAAAAAAAGAGCTTATTTTCAGCAAGTTTAGTATGTGTTGTTTAATTCATGGAGACCTTCAGTTGGAGGTGAGCTGAGAAGACGAGCTGCTGCTGCCTGAGCTCTTGGCGCTCTTCTGTCCCCTGGTGGCGCTGACCTGCCGTGGCACCCGCTGGCTAGAACCATCTCTTGCCGTTTTCTCCCCCTGCCCTGAACTTGTTTTACTGCGTACTAAATCACAAATACACACAGAAAGAACGCACGTAAACACAACAAATAAAACATATACATGTGACATGCTCTATCGTTTTGAGTCAAAAGTCACAATGAAACTCTATTAAATTAAATCACCACTCATTAACGTGGTGTGACAAATCGCTGATGAAGCTTCAGTTCAAACAGCAGCATGTGTGCATTAACTATTATTTACAGAGTGCTGGCCAACATTTTCTGTCGCCTTGAAGAATTTGTTTTTCCCAGTGGTTTTAAAAGCCTTCATTACGGAGTTAAAAGCATAAACCACACCAAGATTTTTTTTTTTTTTTTTAAATGAGACAAAAAGACAAAATACAAGACTGTGTACTTAATGCTTTTAGTGAGGGAAAGGACTACAATCCATTGTGGAAGGCGTAATAAAAATGAATAAATATAGAACTGTTGATTTAAAAATATTGATTATGTATATAGAACAATCTATAGACAAAAAGATAATATCTTAATAAATCAACTAGAATATTATCAATAAAATCTTTTATCACAATCTTTATAAAACATACAATCATGCGGATGACAGCTTAACAGATCATATAACATCGGGGTATTACTACTGGATTTACAGATTTGTAAGATATCATTAATATCAATTCTCTATGGAAAAATTAAGAGATTTTGAGTTTTTGTGCTTATAGCACAAAAAATTTGAATAAAACATCAGATGGTATGTTTAGGATTCAGAACAATTACTAAACTGTTTTCATACTCATGTAATCGCTCAGTTGTTTCGATGCTGAATAAACAAACAAACGGAACTTCATTAGTTTTCACAGCTTTTAGTTAGGTAGGGAAACAATTCTAAAAAAAAGCATATCCTAAAAGATTATATAAATATCACTAATCACTATTTTATTTTATCTATATATATATATATACGTGGGTACGGAAAGTATTCAGACCCCTTACATTTTTCCCTCTTTGTTATATTGCAGCCATTTGCTAAAATCAGTTAAGTTAATTTTTTTCCTCATTAATGTACACACAGCACCCCATATTGACAAAAACACAGAATTTGTTGACATTTTTGCAGATTTATTATAAAAGAATAACTGAAATATCACATGGTCCTAAGTATTCAGACCCTTTGCTGTGACACTCATATATTTAACTCAGGTGCTGTCCATTTCTTCTGATCATCCTTGAGATGGTTCTACACCTTCATTTGAGTCCAGCTGTGTTTGATATACTGATTGGACTTGATTAGGAAAGCCACACACCTGTCTATATAAGACCTTACATTTCACAGTGCATGTCAGAGCAAATGAGTATCATGAGGTCAAAGGAACTGCCTGATGAGCTCAGAGACATAATTGTGGCAAGGCACAGATCTGGCCCAGGTTACAAAAAATTTCTGCTGCACTTAAGGTTCCTAATAGCACAGTGGCCTCCATAATCCTTAAATGGAAGACGTTGGGACGACCATACCCTTCCTAGAGCGCCGTCCGGCCAAACTGAGCTATCGGGGGAGAAGAGCTTTGGTGAGAGAGGTAAAGAAGAACCCAAGATCACTGTGGCTGAGCTCCAGAGATGCAGTCGGGATATGGGAGAAAGTTGTAGAAAGTCAACCATCACTGCAGCTCTCCACCAGTCGGGGCTTTATGGCAGTGTGGCCCTACGGAAGCCTCTCCTCAGTGTAAGACATATGAAAGCCCGCATGGAGTTTGCTAACACCTGAATAAGATTATCTGGTCTGATGAGACCAAGATAGAACTTTTTGGCCTTAATTCTAAGCGGTATGTGTGGAGAAAACCAGGCACTGCTCATCACCTGTCTAATACAGTCCCAACAGTGAAGCATGGTGGTGGCAGCATCATGCTGTGGGGGTGTTTTCAGCTGCAGGGACAGAACGACTAGTTGCAATCGAGGGAAAGATGATGCGGCCAAGTACAGGGATATCCTGGATTAAAACCTTCTCCAGAGTGCTCAGGACTTTTAGGCAGAAGGTTTACCTTCCAACAAGACAATAACCCTAAGCACACAGCTAAATAACGAAGGAGTGGTTCACAACAACTCTGTGACTGTTCTTTGTTCTTGAATGGCCCAGCCAGAGCCGACTTAAACCCAATTGAGCATCTCTGGAGAGACTAAAAATGGCTGTCCACCAACGTTTACCATCCAACTGACAGAACTGGAGAGGATCTGCAATGAGGAATGGCAGAGGATCACCAAATCCAGGTGTGAAAAACTTGTTGCCTCTTTCCCAAAAAGACTCATGGCTGTATTCAGATCAAAAGGGGCTTCTATCTACTAATACTGGCAAAGGGTTTGAATACTTAGGACCATGTATATTTCAGTTTTTCTTTTTTAATAAATCTGGAAAAATGTCAACAATTCTGTGTTTTTTTTTGTCAATATGGGGTGCTGTGTGTACTTAATGAGGAAAAAAAATTACTTAAATAATTTTAGCAAATGGCTGCAATATAACAAAGAGTGAAAAATTTAAAATTTAAGGGGGTCTGAATACTTTCCGTAACCACTGTATATATATATATATATATAAAATCTTTAAATGTGTTTTTATTCAAAATTACAGCAGACAGACACCATCTAAATTATATTTTGACCTGGTCGAGTAGACATCATAATTACACCATTAGAGAACTAAAACTTTTATTCATTGCATAAAACTGAAAAGTGTGTTTCTGTGTCAAAATGACTCAAAATGATGGAGAAGGTCACATATGAGGGACATTATTTAGATAAGGTGACATAAATCAGTTGTATTCAGTGTAAAAATCAGTGATGAAGTGGCAAACACCATCCATTTATGAAGTTGACAGTCACATGCATGCTTTTCAGTGTTGGTGGCAGAAAATTTAGCAGGATGCTGGTTTACTAGTGCATTACAGTGTCACATTTGACACGCACCATTAACAGACATTCATTTACCATGAGAAGCAGAGGACTCTATAGCTGGATGAGAGTCACAGAGTCCATGAGACACATGAAGGAAGCAGATCTGGGGCATTTCACCCCTATATTCGGAGCATTGAGCCCGCAAATCGCAGGCACAATCGACGAGGCATGAGAATGAGAACAGATATACGGCACTATTAAGCTGAGGCAGGAATTAGTTATGTCAGCATGAGAAATGTACTGCAATAGTTCATGGGAGTGAAGAGAAGACCTTGAACTCGCAAGCATCAGGATTAAAAAAAGGATGAGAGAACCAAGCTAAAAGAGAGAGAGAAGAAAAACCTTGAGAGATGGGAGCACTCGTGTCACCCGCACTGTAGACCACTATCTTAGCCCCTCCCCTAGGTGGGCGTGACACAGACACAGAGGGAGGTGCTGCAGTTTTAGCGCTCTTTCCTGAGACCACACCCTCCTCTTCTATAAGAAGTCACACACAGGTTACCAAAAAAATATATATTTTTTTACACTACCACAAAGTATGGAGAATGATCCAAGGACATTCGGAGTTCAAAAGTACCACCAGAACAGCACAGATGTTGATCACCTATTTTCCAACTCAAATCATATCATTCTGTGGCATATTATGCTTAGGTCTGTTTACTCCATGACTCTTACATGTGTGGCCCTCACCTCTAGACTCTGAAGGTGCAGTGGCGGTGTGAGACGAAGTGGATGTGTCACCAGTGGATGTTTCAGAGACCTTCTGCCCCGCACACATGGTCTTTAGGGTCTGAAAGACTGCCAGAGGAGCAACGTTCATCTTTAACAGGTCCAATATGATCCTGTAGCAGAGTGAGATGGACCATTTAAAATCATGCAACATTAACGGATAAAAACTGCTAACTCAGTAAAGGAGGTTATGCCACAGTGATTTTACTACAAATACTAAATTACATTTTACAACATGGCTTTTATGAAAGTGGCAACAGCAGTGGGATTAAAGACAATAGTATTCAATAAAAAAGTATATTAATATATAAATAATAGTAAGAAGACATATTACACAAAATCATATGGTTCATTAGCCTAATTGTAGGTATTTCACAGCTGTAGTTTTTAATAATATTTTGAATCAAATGTTTTATTTAATATATTTTCCGTTTTCATTTTAGTTAAAGTTAATAACTAGTCAGTAATTTTGTTGTGTGTGTGTTATATATATTAGTTAACGTTTATTTTAACAACAAAAACATTTAATTATAATAACCCTGCTTCACAAACACCTCCCACCTCAAAGTTAAAAGTACTATTGGAAAAACTGAATTATTTCTGCAACTGGATTTGGTTCAAAAAGGCTGAAAGCTGTTAAACTGGCTCATTATGAGTAAGACACGATAAAAAAAGACGGTTCTCAGAGTCAGTGACTGGAGAATGGCTCTGACCGATTGAGTCAAATTCATAGTTCAATTGATTAATTTAAAAGAACTGACTCAAAGGAACGATTCCTTCAAAACAAATCCATTGTTAATTCATGCATTGGTCCATTTGGAGATTTTGGGCTATCCAAAATACACATTTAGGTATTTATCTTATTTTACTTTTTCTATTTGTGTCTGTAGATTTCAATTTCAAGACATTTCTCAGAAGATATTTTTTTCCCTCATGCACTGAGCCAGAAATCCCCACTTCAGCAGCACTTACACTAAACCTTTCGATTTTATTCCTAAAAATATGCTGAAGGTTTGCAAATGTACGGATATATAGGTCTGCAGATGTATGGATATGTTTTTGTTTTGTTGTCCTGCCTTAAAGATTGGCATTATCCGTTTTAACTGTGATTTTGTGGGACTCACTTGAAAACCTCTTGGTCCATGACTATCCCAGCAGCCTGAGTGAGCTCGAACAGCTCAGTCTCCTCCGCATTTAAGACCTTTTTCTTCTTGATGCTGTATTTCTGCACATTCCCGCTGACGGTCACGCTCAGAGATGGGGAGTCCGGGGCTGAAGGCATCACGCCGGGCTGCGCTGACTGTGACATCTGCGTCACCTAAACACTATACACACATGAAAACACACAGAGAGCAATCACAAGACAAGCACGCATATCTGTCGAAGCTTACCGATGCTGTAATTTCCACGGAAAACACGTCCTCTCATGAAATGTATTTAAAGTCAAGTGATGCGTGGGGTGTCCCACACTGGTAAATGGCCTTTGAATAATAATATAGTTATACATTTTGCACAGAAACAACCAATGCATGTGTAACTGCACAGTTGCCACGTAAATTACACACTGAATTCGATAAGGACATTTTCCTGTTTATGTTTTACACAAACATGTTGTGTTTAGGCTTAAAAAGAAAACGATAAAGTTTAATATAATACTCACAATAGTGCACTAGCGTCCTTCCTTCGGGTTTGTTGCACTGCTTGATACGGCAAAGTAGCAATAATACTTACTGCCACCATCTGGTCTGGAGAAGACGTTGGTGGTTGTCTTCCTCTAGAGAGCGCTTAGAAAACAGATTCCCTCTGCACATTCAAAACGAATTGCAACGTCTTAGTATGTGCAGCATTTAAAAAACTTGACATATATGAAAACCGTAATATAAAGCTATGTAAAAAAAAAAAAAAAAAAAAGTTAACAGCAAGGAAAAAGTTAACAGCTAGTATGTGAAACGTGGTACTTCAGCAATGGTCTCTGGGTAATAGATTACAACTGAACAATGATACTGAGAACATTTTATAGCTATTGAATTTAAAATGCAAATATGAAAATTATTTTCGCCGCTCATTTGTTACCCAGTGTCATATAAATGGTCAGTCTATATGCTAAATCCTGAGATGTAAAAATTCAGTAAACCGAATCCCCCATAAATCACATTCGAATCCCAGAACTATTGTTTATCTCAGTGGATAATGTAAAATAAACAGAATAACAGATTCACACCTGACATCCAAATGTATCTATACCAAAGCAATCTAAACAACTATGACTGGCCCATCATGACCAGCACTGAAAAAGTAACAAGTGCAATGGTCTTGTAATGGAAAGGTTGGACAACTTGTCAATAAAGATGATAATTTTAGTTGGCAGTGAATTAAAAAATGGCTATAAAAAAAAGAATTATGCTGACAAACCTTCAAAATGTGACAACTCAACTTAAAATGCTTTTCCATAGCCCATAACAGTTCATCACAGAATGTTTACTTTATGAATTTATGATCAGTAACATGCTTCTGTTAATGCTCAAAGAACATCAGAAATGAATTGACATCTTATGCTTTAAAAGTGCAATAGGTGATTGTCTTCAGAAACATTTTTTTTTGTTATGCTGGTTGAAAGTCTCTTCCCATCCCGATAGCAATCACTAAGTTAAATGGTCTAAATGTATTAATATGTATTTATATCGTCTGTGGAAGGCGTAGGACCATAAAATGTTTGTCCAATCAAAACGTTCGGTCCGAGCGTTTTAATTGGCTTTCCTACTTGCCTGTCAATGTATGTATTTGCATACCTCTGAGCACCCTGTTCGCGCAGACAGGATACATAATCAGCACGTTCACATACGCTGTGCAGACAGAGCGAGAACATCAACAACCCGATCTTCCTTCCTGGTATTGTAGTACTTTTACTAACTGTGCTATAAAGTTTTCTCACCGGTCAATGACACATGATTTATTGTAGTAATGTTGTCTCTGGTCGTTTATGCGTTCAGGGGGTGTGGCTTTGGATGGCAATTGCAGGGAGGGTGGGACGTTTGATTTCAGTGCTATCAGGCTAAAGTTCGCATTTTCCAAGATCTCCTACTGCACCCCTTATTCTATCCCATGCTTTGCGTGAAAGATGATAATCAAAAGCCCTGACAAAACCAGCATTAAACATATAAATAAATATGGAAAAGCAAGATTTAAGGTTAAAAATACTTCATCATGGAAACATTTATGTAAATTTAGCCAAATTACAGAATACAGATCACTCTGTAATGTATTTTTTTTTTACCAGGAAATGTGTGGCAAAGGTAACAGCAGTTTGTTAAGAAAAAGGAATTGAGATGATTGTTTTTAACGTCAAGTCGTTCTCAGCTGACTCTCTGCACTTTGCTTTGAGTAATCTCTTCTGAGTCATCTGCTGAGCTGCGCTTCTTAGATGACACAAGGGACAATGACACTTCCCGTTTATCCTCTAAAACCTTAGATGTAGTCGAGCCAGAGTTTGGCAAATCTAAGTCCAAGCCAGGGCTCTCCAAACAGGGCATTGTATCGGTTGGTACTAGTTCAAGATCTGTGGATTTTAGTTCCTCATGCTGCACATCCATATCCACCAGTCCTGTTAAAGTGCCACTAATGGCTTCAGTCTGTGGCTCCTCTGAATCTACACTGAACTCCAGAGCCCCCTTGTGGCCATTGACTGGCATGTTATCTGTTCCCGACAGGATCTCCCTCCTGAGTGAGGCCAGCTGGGCCTGCAGGAGCTCTTTGTGCTGAGCTTCAAGGTTTTCCAGCTAACAATACAAAAAACAAAACAATATGGTAATAATATACATTTTAATTAGCCCAGGCCTATATATTCGGAACACTTACAAGCTTGGCCACCTTCTGCTGGCTGTGATCTGGACATTGATAAGCTTGCAGTTCCTCAAACATCCTTACGTTAGACTGAACCAGGCTTGCAACCTAATAATAAAATAAAAGGGATGCAAAGGAAGACTGAATTATTATAGCAAGTGTACAAAAGAATGTTTATGATATGTTAAAAAACTTAAAAAAAGTAATTAACAGAAAAAAACACTTTTAATAATGTAATTTATTCCTGTGGTGCAATGCTGAATTTTCAGCATCATTAGTCTTCTCAGTGTCACATGATCCTTCAGATACTGTTCTATTATTTGCTGAAGAAACATTTCTTATTATAAATGTTGAAACAGTTAATATTTTGGAGGAAACCAAAACTATCTTTGATGAACAGAAACGAATTGTCACTTTTGAACTGTCACTCCAGTACAGTAGTTTAAA
>JADLZN010005921.1:0-18954 GCA_018155175.1 Sinocyclocheilus anophthalmus
GCAGTATATTATTTATTTTGCATTTCTCATTTTCTTTTAGATTATGCATTTCTCAGTGTGGTTCCTAACTCACTGCAAAAGAGGAACTGAAGTGTGGCAAGGCAACATTTTTGCCAGCGATGCGCAGTCAGTCATGTTTAATTGAGTCCTGGAGGAAGCTGGACTATAAGAGCATTTCCATTTGCTTTTTTTGGTCAAACATTTGCATAGATTAAGTGTAAAAAAAAAAAAAAATTATTTTCTAGAGAGATTTTGCACATGATAGTTGCATCTACAAATGCAACACTTTTGTTGTGCCTCTGAGGTGGTTTAATTTAGCATTCTAAATAATAATCTTGGCTCCTGTGAGACTAGCTAATTGCAGTACAATGCAACCAAAACAACGCAGGAGTATTATGTGTCTTGAAACGCAGCCCTATCCATGGGCTGTGCCATGCAAGGCTACATGGAGAATAACAATAGCAGACTGTTTGTCACTTGTCAGTGTGACAGTACCTGCTCTCCCAGGTGATTCATTCCTTGGACCATATTTTTCAGCCATTTCAGCAATAACCAGAGGCGAAAGTGCAGAGAATGATGAAAGCCTATGAGTCCTTCATATTTCTACAACTTTCGGCAGTTTCCAATAATTGGTTTACAGTGTATCTAAAAATTTCTTAAAGGGATAGTTCATCCCAAAAATGAAAATTTACTCACCCTCAGACCTTGTTTCTCACTGGAAATGGAGCTTTAAATCACTTGCTCACCATTGGATCCTCTGCGGTGAATGGGTGCCGTCAGAATGACAGTTTTATACAGCTGATAAAAACATCACAATAATCCAACAAGTAATCCACATGACTTCGCCCATAATTAACAACCTTGAGTGACAAGCTTCATGTTTGTCATAAACAAATCCAGCATTAAGGCATTTTACAGTTTTTTAGTTTTTCGGTCAAATCCCAGCCCATAATCCATAAAAACGCTCTCCTCCATGAATAAATCCATTCCCTGTTTCCTCCTCACATCAAAATCCAGCAACCAACATATTTTTTTACAAAATGTTTTGGCTTATAAGGTGCTTGATACTGTGCATATCACGCTCCTGAGTTTAGCCCAGACACCTTTTTCCGTTAGCAACGGTTTTAAATTAAAAACTGCCTGATGTATTTGTTTATTACAAACACACATTCTGCTTCACAAGACAGTAATTGATGGACTGGAGTCGTGCGGATTACTTGTGGATTATTGTGATGTTTTTAAGCAGCTGTTCGGACTCTCACTCTGACGGCACCCATTAACTGCAGAGCATCCATTGGTGAGCAAAAAGTAATACTAAAATTGTCCACATCTCCTTTACATCTTGGATGGCTAATGGTAATTTAATGTTCATTCCTAATTTTCATTTTTGGGTGAACTATTCTTTAAAATAAACACATTCATGCCACTGTTTGCATGTTAAGAAGTGCTTGTAATATTAGTTTCCGTGTACAACAAAATATCCTTATAGAAAACAAAATTATCATGCACTACTACAGCATAGTGTGCTCATACTAAAAGCCCACATGTATTTTAATTTTCGAAGCGTGATCATTTGCTCATGAATTTCAGACACCTCAAGGCCGCATACAGACTTTTTTAATATCCAGACCAGCACAATATACTTGAGATTTTAGGTGTTGTCCACATTGGTTTGTAAAGAAATACATGAGCAATTTGTAAACATGGCACATATGCTAAGCTGTGAATCACATAGTGAAGCAAAGTGCTCTTTTCAGACAACCATTTTCCTTTGTATTTAATTTCTGCGGAGCGTCTGTTTTCTGTATATTATTATTATTAAAACCCTTTTTTTCCAAAAAAAAAAAAAGTTCTTAGTTGTTTAATATTTATGTGGTTGAACCGAGTATTTAAAAAAATATATATATAATTTATTGTGTTGCATATGTCATATGCTTTCATATTCCATATGCAGTTGGGGCATGTTGTCACCAAAGGTCAATGTGTGCTCCAAGCACTGTTTATTGTTTGTTTGTTTTTATTTATTCTGTAGCATGCTTGTGGCTTTACATTAAATGACTTTTAAAAATTACAACTGATTTAAACCGTGACCGCTAGCCCATGTGGTTTTTGCATTGAAAGAGCACAAAAACTAACATGTGATAAACAGAGGCGGACAGTAACTAAGTACATTTACTTGAGTATTGTACTTAAGTACACTTTTTGAGTATCTGTACTTTACTTGAGTATTATTTTTTCTGGGAACTTATGACTTTAACTTCACTACATTTGAAAGACAAATATTGTACTTTTCACTCCACTACATTTCTATCAAGATCCTCAAAGTAGAAACTCATTCCTCTGTAGAAGTTTTGAAAGTCAGTGGGTGATTTTTTTTCTTCTTCTCTAAAACGTGACTCTCTTTTTCAGACAGTTTATCAGTAATCAATCTTGTAGGGCTACATGAAGTGATTTCCCAGCATTTTTTGAACACTGCCCAGTTGCAAACGTGATATTTATTTACAACAATTCAATAATAAGATATTAATATTGTGGTATATATTAGACACAATATTGTCTGATTTTGCTAAATTGTGTAGGTGAAAATATTACCTATAAAGCCACAGAAGAACTGTTGTGCATCTCCTAATAAAACACAATAGGTGTTGGACTTGAAGCAGCACTGCATAGACTGTTCTGTGTGTGACATCAAAGTACAACGAGAGTGATTAGACAGCATTTTTAAAAATTTTTGTTTTGATGTCAAATAACTCTTGCTGTTTTGCATTTGTGTTAAAGCAGTGTTGCTGTTGTAAAGTTGTACAGCTACAGTTGTGTTGCTTGGTTTAAAAGCAGGTTTGATTTTTTTTTCTTCCTTATCACTCTGTATTTACAGGATTTCACTGTCCACTCTGTTCAAATGTGGATGAATGGCTACACATAGATGTGTGCACACACTGTCAGAGCTGTGTGAGATCACTACCATCCTGCTTTTGTGGGGGTGGGTAGGGGTGTTAATTTTTTTCCCCATAGATTTTTAACATTCTAAAAGCTCTTTATACCAAAGATACTACAAGCTAGTCAGTGTAATGTATTCTAAGTTGCTTCAGAAATATTGCAAGTATTACGTACAACAATAAAACATTGCACTGCTAAAAAAGGAAATTTACGTTTGGTCTGTAAGTACTTCTAAAAGCCAGTACTTCTGTACTTTTACTTAAGTAAAAATCTGTCTTTACAACTTTTACTTGTAATGGAGTAATATTTGACCAGCAGTATCTGTACTTTCACTCAAGTAATAGAGTTGAGTACTTTGTCCGCCTCTGGTTAAATATAATTATAATTTCATGAGTTCTTAAAATTCATCCTACACCAACCGTTTAACTATTTTCAAACACGAGCACAATCAGAAACAAAAATAGAACAGTGTTTTATTTTTAGCTCGTGTCCACCTACCTAGACATTTCCAAAATCACGTTTACTTTCGCATTACATCACATCCAGAAGAACAGAGCCGAATGGAGGAGAGACAGGAGGCGGAGATGAAGGAGATGAAGGCAGCCGCGACCCACGGAACTGACGTCACTGGCATCACGTAAACTGTTGAGATGATCCATGGTAACAGAGTCAGTGCAGCGACACCGCTCGCACTGACACACGCACGGGATCCGACAGAAATGCCTCGAACCTGGATCGCACCTGCACCGGCTCTCGCTTCTTACAGACGAGCGGCGCTCGGACGCGTGTTAGACGCGCCGTCGGCCTTTTAAACGCGACGCACCTGCCGGGAATCCAAAACATTTGATGCATTGCTTCTATAAATCTACTGTCAGTTCACAAGAAGCAAGGAAACCAGCGAAATGTGTGGTTGAACTGCTTCTCATCTCAGCGCTTTCGCTCAGTTCTTACTGACTCCAGTACGAGCAGATGATGTTAATCCGGATGAAATAATGACTCTTGTGGATTAACGCCTTCATTGTCACTCCAGTTTTTGCTTTGTCGGGATCATCTGCCTTTACCATTTGCCATTACAGTCTGTATATTACAGCCATAGTAATATAATATCGTGAAGATGGCGACTGGAGCGGGCTGGCAGCATTACTACAACCCCGCTGGCAGCGCTTCGACGGGGAAATATAACAGCACCTCCACTTCTACATCCACCAGCACGTCCTTCCCGTCCGGTTTATCCCTCGAATACACGCAGGACCTCCATCTGAAGATGAGCAAGAAGATAGCACAGCTGACCAAGGTAATTGTGCGCGCGTTTTGGGGATGCGTAATGCCATGTGTGTTGTTCTAAAGCGATGCGCATTGGAGGTGCCGGTGTTGTGCCGAATTCTGCACCCCTGCCAGATTATGCACCCCCTCGTTGAAGTCGCTACTTGATTGCCTAATCCCAACCCCACCCTTAATCCTAACCCTTCCCCCACACCTACTCCTAAACCTACTTATACTAGGGGGTGCAAATTTCGGCACTACACCGGAGACCCCCATCCAAATGACAACAGGCTGGCCTTCAATCCGGAATTTTATAATGCATAATGGGGTAAAAAATTACCGGATGGGGTGGACAATTTTATTAATAAATACATTTAATTTCTTGATGTGCCATATATATTTCACAAAAATGTTGTATGGAAGTCTCATCAAAATCGTAATTTATCCCAAAAAAAAAAATTTTTTCATAAGAAACTATATAGCCTTAAAAAAATTGTTTCTACAATGTTAACCCGAAATTAAAATGAAAACTGAAAATATAAACACAAGAACTAATTCAAAAAAAAAATAATAATAACACTTGGTTGTAGGTTCAGAAAGAAATTGTCATTAATATTTCATATCTATAAACTGTCATATTACTGTAAATTCCTTTAAAAACACTGTTAAGTCAAAAATGTTGTTTGCAACTGTCAAATTAATATTTTATGTAAAAAATATTTTATGTGACTGCTAGGGTTTAGAAAAAATTATTATTATTTTATTTTTTTTTTGTTTGTACTGGTTTGATCTGTAAAAATAAATAAAATAAAAAAATGATTTAATTACTTGATAGTCCTCCTTAATACAGTTCAAAGCCATTTTACTGGCAAATATATTGTTCCTATCGGCCGGACCGTGCAAAAAAGCAGCCAACAACTGTGCGGCAAGCGTGTGAACTCCTTAAATACTGTTTAAAAAGCATCCGTCTGTGCATCTCATGAGGTTGGTTGAGGGAAGCCCGGGATGTGCAGAGTGAGTTGAAAAGATGTTTTGATTTATTAAAATTTTTTGGACAATACATAATTCCCACAATGTCTTTTGTGTAATTTCGTAGGTTGATGACTTAGTGGATTGGAAACTGAAAGTAGTAATAATTAATGAGTGGGTGTCTCCAAATTTCCAACTGGTGCTGTTCTAGTTCCCTCAAAAGGAAGCAGTGCAAAATCTGCCCAAAATCCATATTGTGTAAGATGTGCTGGTCCTGCCTGCAAGGATCATAGCTACATAATCTGCAAAGCCTGCTAGGCAAATTTGTATTTCTCACATAAACACATTAGTTATAGCTGAATTTTATTATTATTTATTTTTTACTGAATATGTGCATGGACGTGAACAAATTAACTTGATTGAAATATTTGTGCATATACATTATTTATTATGCTGAACCCAGTACGGGTCATTTTGAACCCTTTCATACGTTCATGTGGTTTCTGGGACATGTGTTTTTTGGTTAAAGCTTGCTTAAATTCAATTTGCTTAATGCCATCATACCATAGTTATTTTTAATTCAGTGCTTATGATTGGTCGTTTGAAATCATTTACAACATTGATGATCCTCAGTCTGAATCTGGTCTACCTATATAATCGTGCATTTTATAGTAGTGTTTGGCTTTTTTTGTAGGATTCATGACATCCTGATACATTCACTTGCATTCAAATTTTGTATGTTATATCTGTGGTTTAATCTGTGAATATTATAAACACCTGCTGTTTAGTGTGATCCTCTTAGCCTGACGGAGATATGGAAATGGCATGTTTCCAAAGCCTGCTTCAGCTATTAATTTTCAGGTATTAGAGCCAGCCACAGTCATGGACAACCTGGAAATATCAGAGTTGAGTTTTGCAGCCCTGGAAAAGGCATGGGAATTTTTATAGTTAATATACATTATGTACTAAAATATTTCATCAGCTACAGATATCGATGGTGTATAGAGGTAAACTTGCTTATGAGCCGTAGTGATGTTCAGTTTGAGAGCCAATTGTTCTATTGAGTTGGTTCTTTTGTAATGAATTGGTGAAACTGGTTCACAGAATTGTGTGATTCATTAGTCTTGAATCATGTGATATAATGATTGGATCTCTGTAGTGTCTGGTTTGAAGATTAGTATTATAGAGAAATAAAAGATATAATATCACAAATCCTGTATTTCATGGAAGTTTATCCGTTTTTATTGTGAGGTAATTGGCTTTTTGAGTTGGTTCTTTTGTAATAAATTGGTCAAACTAGTTCACGGAATGTCTTAAATTGTTTGTTGATATAATTACTGGATCTGTATAAGTGCCTGTGAATTATATTATTATAGAGAAACTAGAAATCATTCTAATATGTGACCCTGACCACAAAACCAGTCATAAGGGTCAGTTTTCTGAAATTGGAACTCATCTGAAAGCTGAATAATAAGCTTTCTATTGATGTATGGTTTGTTAGGATAGAACTATTTGGAAATCTGGAATCTGAGTGTGCAAAAATATCTAAATATTGAGAAAATGACCTTTAAAGTTGTCTAAATTAAGTTTTTAGCAATGCATATTGCTAATCAAAATTAAGTTTTGATATATTTACAGTAGGAAATTTACAAATATCTTCATGGAACATGACCGTTACTTAATATCCCAATGATGTTTGGCATAAAAGAAAAATCAATAATTTTTACCCATACAATGTTTTTTTTTGTTATTGCTTACAAAATAACCCGGCATGCTTTATTTCTTATAAGAAGAAAAATTGTGGATGGAGAGAAGAAGGTGAGAGCAGATCAGGTGCACATGTGGGTTGACCTTTCCAAGGTGTAATTCACAAAATTAATTACAGATGATTGTATATTTTCATTTTCTGTCTCTATTCTGTCTCTATTCTTCTATTCAGTGTCTGGTTAGAAATCAAACAATTTAGTATGTATATGTTCTTAAAGATCAAAAAATGCCTTTGACATCTCATAGACAGTCTTTTTTTAATTAAACAACATAAATCATTGTACAACGTAAGACTTATTGGCTGCTGTAAGCTGCCAGCTCATTTTTAAATGGTTGGTCATAAAATGCACTGATTTATGATTCAACTTCAGACTGCAATATGGGCTCGGCAATGTGTATCTGCCTCAATTATAGTCTTTCTTTACCGCACATGCATGTCATTTGAAACATGAATTTTCTCCACAAGTGCCTACAGGGTCTTGAGGATTTGAAAAACTGCTGCATCTAAAGACAGATCGACTAAAGAACAATCCAGAAAGTTGCTGGTTGTAGTCCTAACATTGTTGTGTGATGCTTACAACAACCTGTCTCCTTAAATAGACACTGAAGTAAATTTGGCTTGCATTCTTTACTTCTTTCATTTTTGATATGGAAAGAAAAGTCCAGTCAGCCTGATCAAGCACAGTGTAAAGGGTGACATTCATAGCAGTGTGAATTGATTGGCAGTATTCTGAGAACCGTGCCTTTGTGAACATTACAGAGGATGCAATCTTGTGTTTAGAAATGCAGAAGTATTTCCAAACAGATTTGCTTTTTAATTAAATCGAAGATCACATCTCTCTCTCTTTCTCTTAGTGAATAAGCACAAGCCATGGATCGAGAGCTCATACCACGGCATCATCACAGAAAACACAGATGCGGTTCTGTTGGATCCTCCTTTAGTGGCTCTGGACAAAGACGCTCCAGTTCCGTATGCTGGTAAGAAAGCAAGAAATGAGCACTTTTATAGGCTACTGGGTTTGTAGTACAGCGCTGCCCACACGTCTTTCCTGAGGCCGTCTCAGCTGATGAGTGTGTGTGTGTGTGTGTGGTGGGTGCATGTCTGTGTACTCCATCTGTTCTTTCTGATTATTAGATGCTTTATGCTTTTCCAGATCCCCTGCTGGTTCCCCTGCCAGATCACGCTGCCAATGTATCAGATACTCCAGCTGAACTGTATTTCTCTGATACACTTAAACTGAGTCACTGCTTAAGAACATACACATATGCCACACACTGCCAGCGTTGCCTAGTCGCTCTATGCCTCAACCGCCCATCTGCCTGTTGTTCTATCTATCTATCTATCTATCTATCGATCTATCTATCGATCTACCTATCTATCTATCTATCCATTTCCATCATCCATCATCACCTGTTTCTCCATCCATCCTCTTCCATCCCAGGTGTTCTATCTATCTATCATCAACCTGTTGTTTTACTATCCACCCATGCATCCAATCCATCCATCACCTGTTTTCTCCATCCACCATCCTCACTGTTGCTTTCCATCCATCCTCACCTTTGTTCTATACGATCCCTCCATCCCTCACCTGGTTGTTCCTATCTCTCCTCATCCAGCGCCTGATTGTTCTATTTCTATCTCGCCATCTAGCCATTCATCCATCTATCCATCTACCTTGTTCTATCTATCATCCAGACATAGCACTGTTGTTCTATCCTCCATCGATCCCTTCCATTCCATCGTCCCTCATCCATCACCTGTTTCTCCCTCCATCCGTCCCTCACATGTTGTTTCTAACTATCCCATCCATCAGCACCTGTTGTGCTATCCATCCATCCGTCCATCCATCACCTGTTGTTCTATCCATCCATCATCACCTGTTGTTCTATCCATCCATCCATCACCTGTTGCTCCATCCATCCATCACCTGTTGTTCTATCCACTCATCCTCCATCCATCCTCCATCACCTGTTGTTTCTATCCCTATCATCCAGTCCACCTCCATCCATCACGTGTTGTTCTACTCCATCCATCATTAACCTGTTGCTCCATCCATCCATCATCAATTTTGTTCTATCCATCCATTCATTCACCTGTTTTTCTATCCATCCATCCATCACCTGTTTTTCTATTCCATCCTCATCACCTGTTGTTCTATCCTCCATCAGCCACCTGTTGTTCTATCCCATCCCTCTCACCTGTTGGTCTATATCCACCATCCCATCACTGTTGTTCTATCCATCCCATCATCCCCTTTGTTTCTATCCATCCATGAAATCACCTGTTGTTCTATTCCTCCATCCATTGCCTGTTGCTCCATTCCATCCATCCTCACCTGTTGTTCTATCAGCCACATCACCTGGTGTATCGATCCATCCTCATCACCTGTTGTTCGATCCAATCATCCATCCCCCATCATGCATCACCTGTTGCCCCCAGCCTCCATCACCTGTTGTTCTATCCAATCATCCATCCATCCATCCATCCATCCATCCCTGTTGTTCTATCTTCATCATCCACCCATGTCCATCCTCCATCACCTGTTGTTCGGATCCATCCATCAGTACCTGTTTTCTTCCATCCATCCATCCATCACCTGTTGTTCTATCATCCATCATCACCTGTTGTTCTATCCATCCATCCATCACCTGTTGTTCTATCCATCCATCATCACCTGTTGTTCTATCCATCCATCATCACCTGTTGTTCTATCCATCCATCATCACCTGTTGTTCTATCCATCCATCCATCACCTGTTGTTCTATCCATCCATCATCACCTGTTGTTCTATCCATCCATCATCACCTGTTGTTCTATCCAATCCCTCCATCAGTGCCTGTGGCGCCATCCATCCATCCATCACCTGGTGTTTATTCATCCATCACACCCGTTGTTCTATCCATCCATCTCACACCGTGTTTTTCTAAATTCCACTCATCCCCCCTCCATCCATGCATCACCTGTTTTCCCCATCCATCCCTCACCTGTTGTTTCTATTCATTCATTCCATCCAGCGCCTGTGTTCTCTCCATCCATCCATTCCTCCACGCATGTTGTCTATCCATACCATTCCATCCATCGCCTGTTTTCTACCCATCTATCTATTGTAAAACCATTCAATTTGTCTTTATAAACTTTGCTTCAAAGTTAAAAATACAGTCATATATGACTTTCTTTGAATTGTAATGCATTCCATTAGATTCTGAATGTCAATTCTGCATCCTGTTTTCTGCCTCACTTCAATTGAAAATGCGTCTCAGTTCAGTTCTGAATGGCGAACAACCCTGCAGTTCCAATCATCTTGGAATTATAAAGCGTCTCAAAGCAATTTAACAAGATACAGGTGGAATTCATTTTAAAATAACAATTAGCATAGTTCAAAAAGGAAGTCTTTCTTTTTACCCTCCCTCCCTCTTTTTACCCTATTCTTTCGTTTTTCCATCTCTGATGATTCAGTGCCACTGGCGGTTTTAATTTTCTCTCCATAAAATACTATCAGATTTAACAATCTCTTCTCTTTCTTATTCCTCCTAAATAAATGAGTTCTTTGGGGAGTGTTAGTGGAGTTTTTACTGACAGAATTCTAGTCAGACAGCTGCTGCTGAAAGAGACCCAACCCTTCAGAAAGACACTGAGATCCCTAATATCTAAAACACACACACACACTTCTGAATTTATGTTTTTTTTCTCCTAAAATGTAATCAAAATGAAGCCATGACATGTATCTATGTACGAATATTCTATACTTTACATACCACTCTTGGTGCATTACAATATTACAGAAAATAATAGCACAAAATATCACCCAACACTATTGCACTGTTCTTTCAATAAACTTCCACTTTGATCTACATTCGTTTGCGTGTAAGTTTCTGCAGACATACAGCCCTAGAGCCCAAATTAAGCTGTGCTTCACTGTGATTCTGTGAAAGCATCATGAGTGCTTTTGCATGGGAAAATGACCTTGCATTGGGGTTTCAGAACATTTCTAGACACCAAAATAATATTAATAAGAAAACGCACACATTTTACCAGTGAAGTGACATCTGTGCATCTCCACTGTTCGGAAGCACCGTTATCACCACAGCAGAACTGATACTGAAGCTCAGATGTGGTTTTAGAAAATGCCACCTGTTCACATCTTCCCCAACATATTTTTTCATGTGATTTATTGCTACATGTGACCTTTACACAAACATCCCTGACTGTATTCTGACAAGAAAATTAATTAACTAGTGTACATAATACATTCCCTTGAGAGGAACGGAAAAGGGAGAAAGAAAGAAAGTATAAAGGAGTTCTAGGTTATATCTCATAAAAATACAGAGCAAGAGTGTATTATTCTTCATATTAAACCACCAAAAACAAGCTAAATAATTCTGTTGTTACAGGGACAAAAATATATATTAATATATTTATGTTACATATATGCATTTTTACATAAATAAAAAAATTAAGTAAAAGAAATTACATTTTCGTCAAATCACGCCTCCTTGGCCCGGTGGAAAAAACTACATTATTAATTAATTTCTTCATTCATTTCAGTCATATTCATTTGTTTTATTTATTTTTAATTCATTAGCAAACAGCTTTTATCCAAAGCGACCTTACAGTGCATTCAGGCTAACATTTTTTACCCAGTATGCAAAATTACATACAGTCAGTATGCATTCATACAGTACATTCATACATGGTGACCTCTTCATATATACTTACTTGTAATTTTTAAACAATGAGCTTTTGTAATATATTATCTAGAAATAATAAATTTTTAATATTTGTTATTATTCATAAATAACGTATAATAATTGTTCATTTATTATTATGTATATTTATTAATAATTTATACTTATTTATACTACTTTATATTTATAAATCTTTTTTAATAAATAACATTTTGAATTCACAACCCATCAACTGAAAATACATTAATCCAGGTTAAACTTATTATGCATAATTATTTATAATATTTATAAGAAATCATTACTTAATAGTGTATATTTTAAAATATTTATAATTAATGTAACTTTATAGTATTTATAAATAATTAAAACCCATAGAGTATTACGACTAAAACAGACGGATAGACGTATAGATAATAGATAGATAGATGATAGAATGATAGATAGATAGATAGATAGATGATGATGGATGGATGGATAGATGGATGGAGGAATAGATGGATAGATGGATAGATAGACAGAAAGACAGATGGTTAGAACGATGGTAGATAACAGATGGATAGATAGATGAATAGATAGATAGATAGATAGATAGATTCAGATGATATAGATAGATAGATAGATAGATAGAAAGATAGATAGATAGATGATGGATAGATAGATAGTTTTTATAGCACTATCAACTGTTCACTTCTTCAGACCAACTCCAATCAGAAAAATATCTCCGTGCATGCAGAAACCACACACTGATGTGATTATGTTTTTTGTTTGAAACTCCTAAGCTGTCCTTCAATTGTTTACGGTAATATACCTATACAATGTATAATATAAGTGTGATTTAATTGTTCTCTCCATCACCCCCGTGAAGTGTAATTAATTAAAATTGGTGTAATTTATGCCTGAGCGCGGTTGAGTTTGTTAAGAGGGATATTGCTGGCAGGTTACAAAACAACATGCTGAATAATTGACGGGTGTAATGCTCCAGTGATTTGAGCAGAACTCTGTAACAGAGCAGCGTATAGAGAGCTGAGTGGATGAAAATAGCCAGAGGTTCTTAAAGTCAAAGGTTGCTATGAATGCAAGATCAAATGCAAGATTCATCATGGGGTATTGCTAAGCAATCTGTTGATAGGTTTTTTCGTCCTAATGCTTTAAAAAGAACTTTCACATTAACATAAATTAGAGTGTATACAGTATAAACCAAGGGTAGAGCCAGTTTAGTTTTTAACAGAGGTATCATACAGTTATTCTGAATGGAAGTTTCAGAAGGAACACATAGTGGAATGTTAGTCGTCCTTCTGAAATGTGTCCTTAACCACTTTTTAAGACTCCAGGGATCTGAAAATAAATTTATTTCTTGCACTGAGAGTAAAACTTGCTGTAGATGAAGATAGCTATTTGTCAGTGGGGACAATGTTGGTAGCAAAACATCTCATTGCTCTATGTTGAACAAATATGTATTGTTTTTATTTAAATATATTATAAATGAGATATAAATAAATTATATTATTTTTATATTATAGAACATTAGAATCTACACCTTTTTATATCAAATATATATATACATACCGATATATCTCCAGTGGGTACGGAAAGTATTCAGACAACCCTTAAATTTTTCACTCTTTGTTATATTGCGGCCATTTGCTAAAATCATTGAAGTTATTTTTTTCCTCATTAATGTACACACACAGCACCCCATATTGACAGAAAACACAGAATTGTTGACATTTTTGCATATTTATTAAAAAAGAAAAACTGAAATTCACATGGTCCTAAGTATTCAGACCCTTTGCTGTGACACGCATATATTTAACTCAGGTGCTGTCCATTTCTTATAATCATCCTTGAGATGGTTCTACACCTCATTTGAGTCCAGCTGTGTTTTGATATAACTGATGGGACTTGATTAGGAACGCCACACACCTGTCTATATAAGACCTTACAAGCTCACAGTGCATGTCAGAGCAAATGAGATTTATGAGGTCAAAGGAACTGCCTGAAGATCTCAGAGACAGAATTATGGCAAGGCACATATCTGGCCAAGGTTAAAAAAAAATTTCTGATCACTTAAGTTCCAAGAGCACAGTGGTCCTCCATTCTCAAATGTAAGACGTTTGGACGACCAGACCCTTCCTAGATCTGGCCGTCCGACCCAAACTGAGCTATCTGTGTGAAAGAGCCTTGGTGAGGATGGGAAAGAAGAACCCCAAAACCCTTGTGGCTGATCTCCATAGATGCAGTCGTAGATGGGAGAAAGTTGGAGACCAGTCAACCATCACTGCGCCCCTCCACCAGTCGGGGCTTTATGGCAGTGGCCCGACGGAAGCCTCTCCTCATTGCAAGACACCAAAAAACACCTGAAGGACTCCAAGATGGTGAGAAATAGATTCTCTGGTCTGATGAGACCAAGAAAGAACATTTTGGCCTTAATTCTAAGCAGTATGAGCAGGCACTGCTCATCACCTGTCCAATAAAGTCCCAACAGTGAAGCATGGTGGTGACAGCATCATGCTGTGGGGGTGTTTTTCAGCTGCAGGGACAGACGACTGGTTGAAATCGAGGGAAAGATAAATGCGGCCAAGCACAGGGATATCCTAGACGAAAACCTTCTCCAGAGTGCTCAGGACCATCAGACTGGGCCGAAGGTTTTTACCTTCAACAGACAATGAACCCTAGCCACAGTAAAATACGAGAGTGCGTCACACAACTCTGTGACTGTTCTTGAATGGCCCATCCAGAGCCCTGACTTAAACCCAATTGAGCATCTCTGGAGACCTAAAAATGGCTGTCCACCAACTTTTACCATCCAACCTGACAGAACTGGAGGATCTGCAAGAAGGAATGGCAGAGGATCCCCAAATCCAGGTGTGAAAAATTTGTTGCATCTTTCCCAAAAGACTCATGGCTGTATTAGATCAAAAGGGTGCTCTACTAAATACTGAGCAACGGGTCTGAATACTTATGACCATTTGATATTTCAGTTTTTCTTTTTTAATAAATCTGCAAATGTCAACAATTCTGTGTTTTTCTGTCAATATTGGGGTGCTGTGTGTACATTAATGAGGAAAAAAATTAACTTAAATTATTTTAGCAAATGGTTGCAATATAACAAAGAGTGAAAATTTAAGGGGATCTGAATACTGTCCGCTCACTGTATATATATTATATATATATATATATAATTTTAAAATGAAAAAATTACCATTGCCAGTTGTGGCACAAAGGGACTTTATGTTTTTGTGATATGAAAATATGCAATGAAAAATCGCTAAGAAAATCCCATTGTTGTGAAAATCCATATATTTTATTTTAAAATCTTATACAATTTACTTATAATTTTCCTATATGAATGTAAAATAATATAAAAATACCGTTATATTTATTATAATTCATTATTTATTTTTTATTCTCTCAAATATAACAATATCTAATATATTTTAAAAATGAAAAATATACCTTTGCCAGTAGTGAGTCACAAAGGGGACTTTTTATTTTTTTGTGAGAGATAAAAATCTTTGTCATAGTTGAAACTTCTTTAGGTTTAATTAAAAAATATTCTATAATTATTTCTTATAATTTATTATATAACGAATATAATACTGTTTTTTTATAATAATTTTATTATGTTTATATAACATTATTTTTATATGAAAAAGTTATATATATTATTTTCTGTGACAGTTGTTTTGTCTGTCAGATGAAGAACTAGAATTGGAGGAAACCTCACATGTTGTTTTGTTTCAAATGAAAAGCGACTAGAGACTGAAGGGGAATAAGTGACTGAATTGAAAGAAAGCTTGAGTGACAGAAGAAGGAGGCACTTGAGTGATAAAAGACAGCGTTCAGTAATGTGTGTGCGGTGAGGGGTCACTGCGAGTGCAGACGTATACGACTCCCTCAAGGCCTATAAGACACTCCGTCTCTATGATGGACAGTAACAGAGAGTATAAATCACAGCTGCCGACGGCGGCCTGTAAACACTGATCAAACACATGGCGGGAAATGAGACACGCTATAGTGTATGGCCATGTCCAAATAACATACAGAGGTTTCAGTGTCAGTGTGCAATGTCTGCGTAACCTCATATATTCATTTGGTCAGTTTTTGTAGACAGACACAGACGTGTCCTTTGCCAGTAATGTTATTCTACAATCCTGTGAATGCAATTCAGTCAAAGGAAGGGGTTTAATTACATTTATTCATTTTTCCATTAAAAAATACTGATTGTAGTCCTTTAATGCTTGTTTGGCTATTTCAAAAGCTCATTTAAACTATACCATTAGATGTGATGTTTACGTTCCCTATCTGAAATCTCATTATAGGTGGCTTTAAATTTAATAAAGCTTTATTATCTTTGATAAGGCTCACGCAAAAACATGCATGACATTTAAAAACATACCTACATGAAAACAACAAATAGACACAAAAAATCATCTAGTTTGCTAATAGCATTTAGAATTTTTTTAACCATAAAAAAGCATTGCCTAACTGGGAAGCAAAGCAGTTGTTTCATGCGGACACAGCTTTGGAGATTATTTCAACTGCTATTGATTGTTTTAAAGGCGTATGCACCAAACTTATGCCTTGAAAATGAAACAAAGCTCCAAATGTAAATGGGTCACAGGTAGGGTTGTGACGGTGAGGAAATTTACTCTTTAAAATTTAACCCCACCCGGGTTAGGATTGCGACGTGTGACACCGGTAATACCGGTATCACCGCGGGGGCAGGGGCATTTCCTCTTTTCCTCCAATTTTAAATAGCTTTAAAAGCGGCGTGCGCATTTTATTTTCACTTTTGAATTAGCGGCAGTTCGGAGTAAAGCAATTGTTCGTTTTTTGTTTGTTGAATTTTCCCTCTTTTCCTCGCTTTCCTTTGCTTTTAAATAGCTTAAAAGCATTTTACTTTCACTTTTGAATTAGCGGCAGCTAGGCTCAATTGCTTGAATGCAACAACAAAAAACAACGTCAAACTTGCTTTAGCCTATATATAAAACATAGAAATTTTATTAACAAAACAAATAAAAAATACACCACGCTATAGGGCAGGCTATGCCTAATATAAAAAATAACAAATAACTTACATAAAGTTTAACAGGTCTACAAAACGGAAATAAGTAAACATGGTATATGATATACCAATAATAGAACCGTAGCATCGTTTATTAGCAAAACAATGTCAAATAAAATAAATAAATGACCGTTTAAATAAAGTAAAAATCAGCAAACACTGTGGAACCAATTAAATAAGAAACAAATGTTTTAAAAAAAACTCCAAAATCACCTTAGATAAACGGCAAAAGTCAATAGGTTTTTCAAAATCCAAAATATTGCCAAACAGGTGCTTTTGCATCTCGTTTCGAAACTAAAACAAAATCATCCGCGATCGTCTTGTCTGTCTCGCCTCACTCTTCTTGTCAGTCAGCTGGACTCACTCTCCTCTCTGGAGAAATGAAATCTGATCTGTGATGCGACTGTCGTTCGGCACGTTGCATTGAGCAGCCGCGTTCAGTTTTAATTGTAGTGTCTGTTCTCTTACTGAACTAAATAATTTTTATTACTACAAAAAAATCTAAACGACGGTGGGGGTCGGTGACGTGGTGGGCAAGTGACATAACCGGTGTTGTGGCTTATATCACCGTCAACACCGTCTATTGCGGTGACTCGCCTAGTCACAGGTCAGTATTGACTAAAAAAAGATAAATGCAGGTAATAAGAAGCAACTAAAGCTAATAATCATGCATAGCTAACTAAATAGTAATTTGTTGTTGATTGTCAAAGGCACAATGTCCCCTCAAACTCAAGAACTCATCTGTCACTTAAGTAAATTCAGTTAAATTAAATTAAATTAAATTACAGATGGCAACATATAAAATGAAATGCTCTTAACCTCGATAAAAAATTAAGAAAACATCAAAAGGTTAAAAAACACAAATTATTTGCATTTTTTGTTGCATTAGATGCAAAAAATACATTAATTACATTTTTTTGAGAATGATTGATTGCAGAAAGCATCACCAGATGTTTAGAAACCAAAACTGACCATTTTTCCAAGTATATATAAAATACAACATATTAAAACTTTAAACATATAAACCTTTAAAATTAGATTTTTATACTTATATATTACATGAAATTTGTATTGTATAAAAATACATAAAAATAGAGTCTTTTCTAAAGTGAAAATGGTTGAGAGACACTGGTTTAAAGAATATCCTGATGGTAATGCATTGGGAGAAGAAGTGAGAGAAGAAACAGATTGTCTGAGGAAGACTGGAGGAGAAGTTATGGGCTGGAATTCTATTGTTCAAGGGGTTTTTCTCTCACTCTGAGCTTTGTGTTCAGCTGACAGCTTATTGGAAATACTGGAGAGCATGTCAATCACAGACAGACAGTGTGTGGTGTGTGTGGTGTGTGTGTGAATCCCTTTAGTTATGATTCCAGCCTTCAATTCATGCACTCCATACTGATTTTTCATACCTTCCTAACGAACGCTGTCACGTTCGTCTCTACAGCCATATTTATGACTATAGAGCATAGCATGAATATATTATACATATCACAGATACTGAGCATCACAGGTCTGTTTATGTCCAAACTACACATCCTCTATACGTTTGTGCACAAACTATTGTGTGTTACTGCACAGTTCTCAGGGAAACATCATTCATATCCCTCATATCACTCCACGGTCTCTTTAGTCACTCATAATTAAAAAAAAAATCTACTTAAATTAATATTTCATACCCATTTACTAATTCATTTCTAAAGATAATGTGCATTTTTCCAACAATATTGCAAAATATACCCCTCAGGATGATAAACCTTGCGATATATAGTAAAACCGTCCATGCACTTACATTTACATTTATTCATTTAGTAGACGCTTTTATCCAAAGTGACTTTCAAAAGAGGAAGCTATTTATTCCTGATGCACAAAATTGACAATTGACAAAATTGACATTTATAAAAACTATAAAAAAAAATTTGCAAAAACAAAATGCAAGAACACATGCTGTGTGAACGCCCCCTTGCTATATCAGTGTCAGTGAATTTTGATAAAAGCAAAGCTGAAAAAACAAACAAAAAACCCACACATACTTCTGAATGCTTTCTTTTTTTTAATGCATGAACGCACTATTATTCAGTTTTAGTCTTATGCATTCGCGCATGCACAAAGATAGCCAATGAAAGATTGTGAAATATTATTCAACAAAGGGATGGCTGCTTTTTGCTCCATCTCTCTGGCTCTTTCTCTCTCTGTTGTTTTGTATATGTGGGTTTATTCTGAAGATCAAAGAGAGGAGAGATGGAGAATACTCTTATCTGTGCCGG
>JADLZN010005922.1:0-50000 GCA_018155175.1 Sinocyclocheilus anophthalmus
TAACACCTGACCTGAACTTATTTCAGATTCTCCTCATCTTAATATTTTTCTCAAAATGTGTATTTTTAGTAGGGGAACAATTCAGTTTTTTTCCCACCAACAATCTGAGGTAGACTGAACGGTTGTTATGTGCTTGTCTTCATTGCTTATGAAAATGTTAGAGCTTTAAGGTCTTTATACAAGACAATATAAAATCAGAATTTATCATATTTAATTTCCTAAAATGCATTTGTTTAAATGTTTCAAACAAAAGAAACAAATAAATAAATTGTACTTTTGAAATTTGTATATATGAATTGCGTTGCACAGAATGAAGAAAGTCATATGGGTTTAATGGCGGGTAAATGATGACAGAATTTTGATTTGTGGATCAAATATTCCTTTAAAATGAAGGCTTGCAGATGTGGCCTAGAAAAAGTAGATTTATTCTACATAAAGCGGGTCTCCCCCTCATTCTGTGAGAGTTAATGAGCACATGAAGA
Organism: Sinocyclocheilus anophthalmus; assembly: GCA_018155175.1. Taxonomy (NCBI): domain Eukaryota; kingdom Metazoa; phylum Chordata; class Actinopteri; order Cypriniformes; family Cyprinidae; genus Sinocyclocheilus; species Sinocyclocheilus anophthalmus. The sequence continues at coordinate 483 of JADLZN010005922.1, forward strand.
ATAAGTTCTCTGGTGCTGCATATTAAGAAACTAGCATAACATACATTCAAACAGCTGTAGCTGTATATCAGGTATAAAAGGAAGATGCATAGCTGCATTGTCAGTTAGTGTTGTAATGCATATGCTGACTCTCCTTTCTCTCTCGGTCTGTCTTTCTGCTGGCCACAGAGCGGGTGGCATGGGATAGGCGTGGATGTGCTCGTGGATGTTGTGACAGTGGTTCAGTGAGGCGTGAGAGGGAGGGCTACACTCTTGGCTCAAAGGCAATGCCAGCTGATGCAACAGATGGCAAATGTCTTTGATTGGTGCAAGGTGTGTGATGAACAGAAATGGCTCTGTTTAATTACTTGTCAAGTTGTCCGTCTGGGACTGGAGGCTCCTTGTCTGTCTTAGAGGCTTCTGGGACTTCAGGCCTGATTGAATTGCATTGCTGGATGGACTGAAGCACCAAGCAGTTCCTGCATCTGTTGTTTGCACCATCAGAATGTAATTTCTCTCTTTCATTTTTTTTCTTTTTGCAGTATGTACTGGCACAGAGAATAAACTGAGTACTCTGTCAGACCTGGACCAGCAGTATCGGACCCTTCGTAAATACTATGAGAACTGCGAGGTGGTGATGGGGAACCTCGAGATCACCAGCATCGATCGCAGTCGTGACCTGTCCTTTCTTAGGGTAAGTACTCTCTGTGAGTCATTATAGGGCCCCATAGGATGGCTTGGATTTTGTATAGTACTGTTTGTTTTTCATAGTGTTTTGATATTATGTTCCATATCAAAGTCAAAGTTTCAAGGTGACAAATACACTTAGTATATTAGTTACCATACGTTATTTGCCTGAGTCAGGTTGGCGTGGCGTAAAACTGGTTTTCTGGACTTAGGTGTGCATCGTAAATGAAACCTGCTAGTTTTTGTTCCCTTACTATCAACCAGTAGATCCTTGTTCACAAATGAGATAGCTTGTTTATTAATTTCCTTCGCAAATGACCTGTCCCAGTTAGTTTAGTTCATTCTCCAAATAAGATGTCTCATTTACTCCACTAAAGGCCTCGATATACTCGCAGCAAAGTTCTTATTTTCATTCTTCACTTAAGGTGCGGTCACAAAAAGTGGTCCATTTTCCATTGCCAATAGTGTAGTGATGAGGCACCGCTCACCAGTGTTGGGGAAAGTTACTTTTAAAAGTAATGCATTCCAATATTGCGTTACTCCATAAAAAAGTAACTAATTACATTACTTAGTTACTTTTTATCGAAAGTAATGCGTTACAATACTTTTGCGTTATTTACTTTTTAAATCTGGACAGGGCTTGCTTGTTTGTTTTTTAAATAAAAAAGTTATATTTTTGGCAAATATAAAAGCCTTTTCACACCAAAAGTGAAATGAATAAGCCTCAGGCTGAAGGGAAAGTAAATTTACGTCCGTACAGTAGAATGCAGAAGAAGACATTTCAACACACTACAGCGATAAAAAAGAGACTCAAATGTTTGTCTAGAGTAATTTTTGCTTATTAGTATGGTTGAACTGGATCATCGAAGGTCAGAAGCAAAGACATTGGTTAATAGAATGGGATTAAACACATAAAGGATATTTGTATTATTTAACATAGTTATTGCGTTGCGCATATTCTGAGTTCATTATTTTTTTATTCCTTTTGGGAATACTGATCTGTTTTTTTTTTTGTGTGTGTGTGTGTGTGAGATTAATTAATGCATATTCATATTTTTTTTTGAACTACAGTAACATCTTCTGTTTTCTCTCAGCATGGGGACAGGAGAGTTGTCAATCAATAAATTGGAAAAAAAAGGTAACTTGCGTTACTTATTTTGAAAAGTACTCATATATTATCTTGTAAATTAAAAAGTAATGCGTTACTTTTCTAGTTACTTGAAAAAAAGTAATCTGATTACATAACTCGCATTACTTGTAATTCGTAGCCCCCAACACTGCCGCTCACACAGAAGTCACTTTCAAACCAAACAACTTTCTATATGTCAGAACAGCAAATTCACATGGCCAACTTGAACATGAGAAAAATTTGCATAGGGAACTTTTTCACCCTCACACAAAACTCCCAATCACATGGATTCCTATTGAAATGAATTGAATTCAACTGCGAAATTTCATAGAGTAATGGTAAATGTGACCACACCTTTGCACCAATTTTGCAATTTGGCACTCTAGTCAAGTCATTTTTTTTTCTTATTTTTTAATAATGTTTACGTCTGTAGCACTTCATACAATATATTGTTTCAAAACAAGCAGCTTTGCCGTATTAATCATGAAAAAACTGTGTCAGTGTTGCTTTCAATTAGAAACCATTTTTGACAAAGTTTGCTTTATCAAGCTGTTTCAAACTCCCGAAACAAACTCAGAGCGAACTTCATTTTGGCCTGATTTTGTTCGAAATGACGTCACATCAGTTTGTTCTTCGATTTCGCTTGAAGTATATTGGGGCCTTTAGGCTGCATTCAGAAAAGCATATGGCAGAAATAGTAAAAGTAGTATGCTAGTGTTGTGTAGAATAATATACTAGTATGCCTCTGTCCGTTCAAATTCAAAACACTAAGTTCAGTAGGTCCAACATAAAACATAGGGCATATCTGTTCAGTAGGTCTAACCAATGATATGCTTCTTCACAGTCTGCACTTCTATGCTATTTGTTCATGCTGTAGTTAGTATTTGAAGTCAGATAAAAGCAACCAAAGCAATCCTGCAATTCAAAGGGAGAGATTTCTGTAAGTTTTAAAGTGCTTGGAATGAGAATGATTTGTTCTCTTAAAAGATTAGAAGGTGGTTTGTTGTGACTGAGATGCCACTAGTGAAGGAAACAAAACTATTTCAATTGATTTAATTTGACCGAATGGGAATAAAGGAGACCCTCCTTACATTGACCAGATTCATGTCTGCCTATCATCTGGAGTGATTTATTAAGAGTAGAGTGTCCAATTCTCAGTCGAGATATAACAGTATCACCCCTTCTAGACTTGTCAAGTCAAGTCACCTTTATTTATCAAGCGCTTGTAACAATACAGATTGTGTCAAAGCAACTGAACAGCATTAATTAGGAAAATAGTGTGTCAATGCAAAATTACAATAGTGAACACTCATTTTTCAGTTAAAGTCAGTTCATCATTTATTCAGTGATGTCATCGTCCAGCTCAGTTTAGTTCAAATAGTATCTGTGCAGTCAAGTTGACGATATATCGCTGGAAATTAAGTGTCCCCATCTGAGCAAGACAGAGGAACCAGAACTCCATCGGTGACGAATGGAGAAAAAACCTTGGGAGAAACCAGGCTCAGTCGGGGCCAGTTCTCCTCTGACCAGACGAACCAGCAGGTTGTTCCAGCAAAGTCAGATTGTGTGGAGGACTCATCTGGTTCCTGTGGTCTTGTCCCTGTGGCCGTCTGAGACAAGGTCTTTACTGGGGATCTGTCTTTGTGGCTCATCTAGTTGTCCTGATCTCTGTTGACTTTCAGGGCTGTAGAGGTCCTCTCTAGGTGCTGATCCACCATCTGGGCTGAATACGTACTGGATCCGGGTGACTGCAGTGCCCATCTGATCTGGATACAGACTGGATACGTATGGCTACGGTGACCTCGGAATAAGAAACAGAATAATATTAGTGTAGATGCCATTCTCTTTACGATGTATCAGCACTCGGGCTTTGGGTTGGGGGTTGGTGTTGGGTGTTATGGGAAGTGTTTCCCGTTCCGGTTGACCTAATTAGTGCAGCCTAACTTGGGGTCCTACTTGTTTATTTATATTATACAAATGTCACCCTTTGTTACCTTTATCCCATCTCTCTTGCCATATCTTTCTGACAGCTACTTTAATTAAACCTTTAATTTCTGATTTACTCAAGGGTATATGTATGTCAATATTTGTGTGCCTCCTCATTTCCTTCCGTTCCAACATGAGCAGGCACCCATATAAATTCTGCTATAATTCTCAGATTCCGTATTCGGTACAAACTTTGCAGTACTTCTAGATCTTGTCTAGATTCTGATTTTCCACTCAGTATGCTTGTGAGAGCAGAATATGAATCTGAACAATTACCACTGTTGCTGGTTGGATTTCTTCCACCCCCTGTAAAGCTATCTGAATAGCGATCATCTCTGCGGCATATACTGATATATCATTAGGCAAGGCAAGGCAAGGCAAGGCAAGTTTATTTGTATAGCACATTTCATACACAATGGTAATTCAAAGTGCTTTACATAATAAAATAAAAAATAATCACAACAATACAACAAGGAATTTAAAAACTTTGAAAATTCTAAAAAAAAAAAATTGATTTAAGAGATTTAAAAATAATTTAAGAAAACGATTATACTTATAATATAGTGCAATCAGTTCGGACACCGCACAGTGCTCATTCAATAAATGCACAGCTAAACAGATTAGTTTTGAGTCTGCATTTAAATGTGACTATTGTTTTAGCACATCTGATCTCTTCTGTAAGCTGATTCCAACTGCGGGTGGCATTATAACTAAAAGCACATTCCCCTTGTTTTGTGTGCACCCTTGGTATTTCTAACTGACTCGATCTTAATGATCTGAGTGGTCTGTTAGGTTTTATATTCAGTGAGCATATCTGCTATATATTTAGGTCCTTGGCCATTGAGTGATTTATAAACGAGTAAAGTACTTTAAAATCAATCCTAAATATAACTGGAAGCCAGTGTAAGACCTAAGGACTGGTGTGATATGCTCAGTTTTTCTGGTTCTTGTCAGAATCCTGGCAGCAGAGTTCTGTATGAGCTGCAGTTGTCTAATGGTCTTCTTGGGAAGGCCGTTGAGTAGACCATTACAATAGTCCACCTTGCTGGTGATAAAGGTATGAACAAGTTTCTCCAAGTCTTGACGGGAAACAAAACATCTAATTCTTGCAATGATTTTAGATGATATATGCTGATTTAGTTACTTGCTTTGACCTGACTACTGAAACTAAGGTCTGTCTCCAGAATCACACCAAGATTCTTGACTTGTTTTTAGTTGTTTGACCCCTAGAGTCAAGGTTTGCATTCACCTTGAGAACTTCATCTTTGTTTCCAAATGCAATTACTTCAGTTTTTTCTTTGTTTAACTGAAGAAAGTTCTCGCACATCCAATTGTTAATTTCATCAATGCATTGGCAGTGGGAGTCAATGGGGCTGTAGTCATTTTGTGATAAGGCTAGGTAAATCTGGGTATCGTCTGCATAGCTGTGATAGGCAATTTGTTTTTTTCTCATTATTTGATTTAGTGGGAGCATATACAAGCTAAACAAGAGCGGTGCAAGAATTGAGCTTTGTGGGACTCCGCATGTCATGGACGTCCACTTAGACTTATGCTCGCCTGTATTCACATAATAACCTCTCCCTTCTAAGTTTGACCTGAACCATTTAATTACCATGCCTGAAAGCCCGACCAAGTTTTCCAGTCTCTCTTGTAGTATGTTATGATCGACAGTATCATTAGAAGTTCTTTTTGCAGATTTATATTTAAAGTGAGGACTACACATGGCAGCACTTGTATGCCCAGTTTCTGGGTCTTTAGAACCATCTGTATAAATCTGTACAAATTGAAAAAAATAAATGCTGCTGCACTATTGTCTCTTTTGGAACATATTTCTTGTTTTCATTTATTAAATTAAATATTTGCAAATCAACTGTTGGCATAGAAAAAACCAAGGTGGATATACTGGCAGAGCCACCGTGGGGTTAATACTGATACCTATTTGTTGAGCCTGCTTGCCTACTGTCCAGCCAAAACTATTCAGATATGTCTGCTCATATTCCCAGCAGCTCTACAATATTTTTTTTACCGGATGATTGGTAAAATGACCTTTAATACCAGTCCAATATACCATCTCAAGCTGGATTTCACGAATGTCTAGTGGTGTTTCACCCATTTCTACCTGCAAAGCTGTCATAGGAGAGGATCTAAATGCTCCACAACACATTCTAAGGGCTTGGTTTTGAATCACCTCTATCCTAGTTAATAATGAGGTTGATGCTGAGCCATATACTATTCTACAATAATAAATTGCTGACCTAATTAATGCACTGCATACCCTTTTAAGAGAACGTCTAGTAGCTCCCCAATCTACTCCTGCCAAGCACCTCAGCACATTGACTCCTTTCTTACATTTATCAACTAACTTCTGAATATGTGACCCAAATTTTAATTTGGAATCCATCCATACTCCCAGATACCTTATTATGATACTTGCTCTAATTTTGTTTATACAAGTTAATTTATCTTAAGATTTTCCTTCTTCTTTGAAAAACTATTACCTGGGGGTTTTCTTTTTTTTCAACTGAAAGACAAAACCCCATTGATTAACCCATACTAGTGTTGGGTCGTCTTGACGAAATCTTAATTGTGACTCGGAAGAACGAGTCGGCTCGGGGAGTGATTCGTTCAGTCGCGCATGCGCAACATCCTATAGGTTCTGTCCTGGAATTAGTCAAGTAGTTCACCTGTTCTGAGTCGTTCGTTCATCACATGACAGCCCCATACATTTTAAAGGGACAGTTCACCCAAAAAAGAAAGTCTTGTCATCATATACTCACTTTCAATTTGTTCCAAACCTGTATGAGTTCTTTCTTATGTTAAACACAAAAGAAAATATTTAGAAGAATGTGGGTAACCAAACAGTTGCTGTTTCCACTGACTTCCTAGTGAATTTTTTTGTGGGAAGTCGTGGCCTTATGGTTAGAGAGTCTGACTCGTAACCCAAACGGTTGCGGGTTCGAGTCTCATACCGGCAGGGATTGTAGGTGGTGGAGTGAATGTACAGCGCTCTCTCTCTTCAATACCACGACGAGGTGCCCTTTAGCAAGGCACCGAACCCCCAACTGCTCCCCGGGTGCCGCAGCAAAAATGGCTGCCCACTGCTCTGGGTGTTTGTGTGTGTTCACTGCTGTGTGTTTGCACTTTGGATGGGTTAAATGCAGAACACTAATTCCAAGTATGGGACACCATACTTGACCACACGTCACGTCACTTCACTTAATCTGTTTGGATTATGAGTTAAATCAGTCCTGTGCTGTGGTTCAGTGTTGTTTAATGGTCGCTAGGTGGCGGTAGAAACACATCAGAGCCTCAGGTGTGAGCAGAGATAAAAACACAACTCAATGCAACACACATCTGACTGAAGCAGAGACATTTCTTAACACAATGTACAAGAAGAGAACTTCTTACGTATTTCTTTTCAAGGAATCAATCTCGTTTGCTTTGTGTTGTTTGGCACCATTTTAAAGACTATGCTCTGCAATAAATGCTGGGTTAGAAGCAAAAATACAGCCAATCTGGTGGATAAATACAGGAAAGGGTTCATCTGTCATAACAATCGGGCTGCACAGTTAACCCAGCAGCCTGGGTGACACATTTAACCCAAATTATAGCTCAGTATAAGGTGGAAAACAAACAAACAAACATTTAAAACCATTCTAGGAGGAAAGGAGCAACAGCTCAGGGCGCTGAAATCTGTGGAAGGATAACCATTATGTGGCATAAACAAGCAAACATGATTTTACGTGACTATAAACTTGCTAATATTCACGTTTGCAGAGTAAAAACAGAAAACACAAGTTTACAAGCCTTCAGTTCAGGACGTTTCTTCTCAGGACGAATGAAATTACTCAAACTAACCCTTACTGATACTTCAATTTCATTCAGGTTGGCACCGAGAAACCAAATGCTCTTACAGCAGTTATGATTTGATATGCATTAAATCATTCTATTTCCCTGTTGAAAAAAACAGGTTAGGTGTGGTGGTTAGGTATGTTTTGATGCTGGGATGCTGGTTTCAGCTGGTCCACCACAAAGGACCAGCATAAACCAGCAAAAGGCCCAGTTTAAACCAGCAAAGGACCAGCATCCCAGCGTCAAAACATACATAACCAGCATATGCGGTTTTTTTCAATGTAGATGCTCATATTTTGTTTGTCAATTCAAATTGAATTTAAATTCAGGAATCGGGATTCTCAGCTTTGATTGGGATTGGGAGTCTTCGTTCTTGAGTAAATACATGCCACTTTATAAAAAAATAAATAATGCGAGACACCGAAATACACTATTATGATGCAGAAAATAATATTATATGTCTCTGATATCTGTAGTTTGTCTGTCCATATAGAGCGAGAGGTCTGTCTGTCAGATTATACACGACAGAACTGAGTTCATAAACGCTCTGAGCTTCCTGCGGCCCACTGCGAGGACGATGGGCGACAGCGCGATGAAGGCGATGCTAGCGACGAGGAATGCCGTGGAAGATCAGCGGTTGTAGTTGAAGTAGTTGACAGAGGTGACACTGGCGCCGCAAGACAAAATAAAGAGGATATTCAGAGCCAGGATCACCTGAGAAACACAGAGATGTTCTACTATCACTCGTCCTTTTATTCTCTGATACCAGCTGTGTGCCAATTCAAAGGCTGCATCCTTCGAAGGCCGCGAAAGTCAGACGGAGCGTTGTTAAATGGGATGGGCTAGCCTACAGAGGATCGTTCTTGATGTTGCCGTTGATGAGTGGCAGTAACGTTTGTGCTGGACTGTTTTAAAAGTTATGTTCATCTGTCTAAAAACAAGACAGGGTTCAAAACCTGTCTAAATATATTCACCATGGAGAACCAAAAACATGAAGCGACTTGCTAACAGCCAGTGCATCTGTTCCCAGAGGATTACGGCCGCAATAGAGGATCCATGAAGATCATTAGTTCATCATCACAGTATAATTAAGGTTTGGGTCTGGCACTGTACTGCTTAGTAGCTCTTGTTGGTCCCTATCAACCGGTTGGATTTGTACACTAGAGTTGAGAGAAATCCAAATCCAAATTGATCATGTCTGTAACATTGAGGTCATCAACATGCTAGTGTCCCAATGAAAATTCTCTGTTTCTCTGTTGGGAAACGAACCAAAAACATTGATGACATCATCTTGCACTTGGGGGCGTATCCAATTTTCAATGTGCATCAACACAGGAAAATGCACAGAAAACTGCTTGCCAAACCATTTTGTAGGGTCTTCAAGGATGCAGATGTCACACACCAGGTCTTCAGTTGAATACTTAGAGTTTGGTCGGTACTGCTCTAGGAACATGGAGCTCATCTTAGCCGCCCGTCGTTGGCGGCTCTTCGTGTTTGTCCGTGAGCATAGAGTGGTTGGTGACACTCATCAGGCAGATGGGAAGGATTCGTGGATCACCATGGAGGAGGTGGCGAAGGCCAGGCCGCTGTAGACTGACGGAAAGTCCCAGATGCAGCCAAGCAGGGGCCGAGTAGTGCTGCTCACCAACATCAGCGACTGGGCGAGAGGTAAACACAAGTTAAATAATAGTCTATGCACACTGATAGATTAATAAAGAGAAAGACTGACCTCGGTGGAGTTCTCGTCTCCGTTCTTGGAGAACACAAACGCTGGGATTGAGATTGAGACTCCTGATGAGGCACAACCCGAATATGAGGGATTTGGGGGGTCCGTGATGGGCGGGGCGACCCGACGCAAAGTTTGAAGACTGACCAGCTGATTGGTCAGTTTTGGGGCCCCTCCCCCTCCCGATGACATCATCTCATGTGAGATGAATATGCCTTTTTCCTCGCTCGTTCCTGCTCCCTCTGTCGGTGTCTGTGGGACTTTGTGCGCATATGCATGTAAGAATAAAAACATTCTGGCAATCACAAAACAAAATAAACAAATCAACATGACAAAACCATTGTGTCAGAACATTTCAGTGTGAGAGTGAGTGGTGTGGGGTGTTGACAGTGTGAGTGAGTGCGAGTGTGTGTGAGTGTGTAGAGTGAGGGATGTGTGTGTGTGTGTGTGTGTGTGTGTTGAGAGTGGTGTGTGTGTTGTGTGTGTGTGTGAGGGTGAAGTGAGTGATGAGTGTGTTGTGTGTTGTTGTGAGTGTGTTTGTGTTTGTGTGTGTGTGTGTTTTGTGTGTGTGTGTGTGTTTTGTGTGTTTTGTGTGTGTGTGTGTGGTGTGTGTGTGAGAGTGAGTGTGTGTGTGTTAGAGTGTGTGTGAGTGAGTGAGTGTGTTGTGTGTGTGTGTTGTGTGTGTTTTGTGTGTGTGTTGTGTGTGTGTTGTGTGTGGGTGTGTGTGTGTGTGTGGTGTTGTGTGGTGTGTGTGTGTGCAGGTAAGTGTAGTGAGTGAAGTGTGTGTGATGTGGATAGGATGATGGTGTGTGTGTGTGGGAGAGTGAGTGTTGTGTGTGTGTGGGTGAGAGTGAGTGAGTGTGTGTTTGTGTGTGTGTGTGTGGGTGTGTGAAGGGTGATGGGGTGTTGTGGGTGGTGTTTGTGTGTGTTGTGAGAGAGTGAGGGAGGGAGGGAAGGGGGTTAGAGTAGGGGGTAGAGTGAGTTGGGGGTGGTGTGTGGGGCGAGTGGATGTTGGGTGGGGTGGTGGGTGTGTGGGGGGTTGGAGTGAGTGAGTGAGTGAGAGGGTGGGGGTGTAGTGGAGGGTTGTGTGTGTGGTGTGTGAGATTGATTGGTGTGTGGGTGTGTGTGTGTGTGGGGAGAGTTGAGTGTGTGTGTGTGGGGGTTGAGAGTGATGTGGTGGTGGGGGGGTGTGTTGAGAGGGATGAGGGAGGAAGGGGGGGTGAGTGAGTGTAAGAGTGTGTGTGTGTGTGTGGGTGAGAGTGAGTTGTGTGTGGTGTGATTTGGTGGGTGAAGTAGTGTGGATGTGGGGTGTGGGGTGTGGTGAAGAGTTGTGTGTGGGGTGTGTGGAGAGTGAGTGTTGGTGGTGTGGTTGTGGAGGGGGGAGTAGGGGGGGGGGGGTGGGGGAAGGGAGGGAGGAGGAGGGTGGGGGGAGTGGGTCAGTGATGAGGGGTGGGGTGGGGGGAGAGGGATGGGGGGTGTGGGGGGGGAGAGGGATGAGGGGGGGTTATGGGTGGAGACGGGGGGATGAGGGGGGGGGGGGGGGGGGGGGGGGAAGGAGGGAGGAGGAAGGGGGAGTGAAGGAGGGGGGGGGGGGAGGGGAGAGGAGGTGTGTGTGGGGTGTGGGGGTGGGGTGGGGAAGGAGGAGGAGGAAGGGGTGTGGAGTGAGTGAAGTGGGTTGTGTTGTGGTGGGGGTGGGAGAGGGGCGGGTGGGGGGGTGGGGGGGGGTGGGGGTGTGAGAGGAGGGAGGAAAGGGGTGGAGGGGGGGAGAAGGGGGGGGGGGGAAGAGGTGGGGGATGGGTGGCAGAGGAGGGAGGGAAGGGGGGGGAGAGAAGAGGGAGGGGGGGGGGGGGGGGGGAAGGGGAGGGAGGGGGGGGGGGGGGGGGAAGGGGAGGGGGGGGGGGAGGGGGAGGGAGAGGGGGGGGGAGGGAGGGGGGGGGGGGGGGGGGGAAGGAGGGGGGGGGGGGAAGGAAGAGAAGGAGGGGAAGAGAGGGGGGGGGGGAAGAGGGGGGGGGGAAGGGGGGGGGGAGGGGGGGGGGGAGGAGGACACAAGGGAGAAGACAGGAGACAGGTAACAACAAAAGGAGGGAGGAGACAGGGCAGGCCCCGAAACAAACGAAAGAAGGCAAAGGGGGGGGAAAGCGAAAAAGGCAGAAAGGTCTCCGGAGGAGGAGAGGGGAGGCAAAGCGATAACGCGGACAGGAGAAACCAGACCCAGGGAGAGCCCCAGCAACCATACAAACAAACCGGGTTGGGGGGGGGGGGGGTGGGTGGGTGGTGGGGGGGGGGGGGCGCACAGCGCAGCACGCCCCAGGACCATGACCTTGACGATGTTGGACCCCGTACACACAACGCAGGGGACCGATACTGGGGGGGTATGGGGGAGTAGAACCAGGCACGAGAAACAGGCCGACAGGCAGACAAGACTGTAAAAAAAAAAACTTAAAAGGCCCCTGTTCAAAGCCGGTCAGTACATGCAAAGTGAAAGACAGAAAGGACAATATATGAAATTTAAAGAGTAAAGATGTAATTATGAAAAGTTGTGATTAACAAAGGTACGTAGAGCTAGCAAATGTAAGCTCTTCTGAACAATCAGAATAACAATGAACACTGAACAGCGCCTCAGAAACCATAGCGATCCCCAGATGATCCATAACACCGGAAGTGAGAGACTGTAGGTTTTGAATGCTTATATCTTCTAAATGCAAATTTTGTCACTGTTTTGGAGCACACCGCTATAATAACTGAACGCTCACATTCATACTAAAAAAACAAAAAACCTTTCATTTTGATTTCATGGGGACTCTAAAGTTGTGTTTATTAGCGCAGCTGCTGTGTTTACAGCTTACCAAGGAAACCTGTATCTGCTGTTCCATCGCGCGGGGGACCGGCTGGTCAGTGTACTCACGCAGTGTTCACTGACTTCCAGCTCCCCTCTCTAATGTCTAGGGGGGAGGATAGAGTTGTGGGTATTGTTGGAATTCTATCTCCACCCAGTAGAAACAAATTAGCCCCTGATAGCACACGTACATCACGGAGACGTCTTTTTGACGTCTGCATTTACATCTGCAAGACTATTTTTTTAGAGTGTGTGCTCATCTGCAATACATCAACTACGGACGTTTTCCTATCCGATTCAAAGCCATTTATAAGAGTCTTTAAGACTTTTATGATCAGGGCCCAAATACGGGAAAATCAGCTGTGGCGGGTAACGCTTTCTAAATCACTAGCCAATTGGCGGGTGTACTTTTCGTAATATGTTCCTGAGAATTTTCTTGGGGTAAGTTCATGGCAAGCCAAATCTGCGCAGGTTTTATCGCAAATACGAACCGTGAGACATCAGGACATTATCGAGTAATCAAAACTAACAAACACACCTAGAGATTCGTGCAAAGAGACACTGATGCCGTCTGATTTACTACTTTAGTGCGCCGCCCGCATTTGAGTGCGTTCTTCCACTGCCTGTTCAGGCTATTAAGATGCATTAGCGAATGATCCATCTCAGATAAGGGCAGAAAACGTATCGAATTATATCAATTCATAGAGTTTATCATATATCACACGAAGAGTGCCATTTTTTATTTAAAAAATCAGTTTATGTGAAATGTGATATTGTGACATCAAATTGACAACATCAATAAACAATGAGTTAAAACGTTTTAGACACCATATTGCCTATTTTGCTCTATTTCGCAAAACAAAAAACATTCCAAACACACTCACAGCACTGTTTTGTGTCTCTGAGCAACATGACGTTGTTTTGTTCCTGAATGAATCAACCGTTTAATGATTCGGTTCAATCGCAGTGACTCACTTATTAACAGTGACTTGTTGCCACCTACTGGCGGTTTTAATTTCACATTTCGAATATTTTTTTCATGTTTTAAATTATTTTAATTATCAGTATTCAACGTTTTATGTTTATCAAAACATTATTTATGCATTTGTGATTGCAGGCTAAAGCATTCCATGTCCCTCTGCGCTGCATTTTTTGGCTAGTAGAAGTTATGAATGGCCAGTAACTTAAAAATTTAGTAGCCAAATTGGCTAGTGAGTGAAAAAGTTAATTTCAATCCCTGTTTATGATGTAAAACTGACATCTTCGAGACGTCTATCAGATGTTTGTACACAACAGAGGCTTTCCATATCTTTACCAGAATCTCGCAGAGCACCTGTGCTCTCGGTCAGCATTTACGTGGGCTTCACCTAAGCTCCCCCCATTTACTCTGCCGTGAGCACTTCTCAGTAATATTTCACATATCAACAGTCTGTTTTTTGCTTCCATTTTTAAAAAATACAATCTAATTTTAATTAGAAAAAACTGCGTCGGTTTTGCTGTATGCAGCATCTTTGGCTTGTGTTGTGTTAAATGCAGGTGGGGGGAGGGGGGGGGGGGGGGGGGGGGAAGGGGGGGGGGGGGGGGGGGGGGGGGGGGGGGGGGGGGGGGGGGGGTGGTTGCCTCTAATTTTAAATAGAAAGAGCACAGACAAAGCCTTAGCTTGAGATTTCAGAGAGATTTTTTTGTCTGAGAAATAATAAAAGGACATATTTTTCATTTATAATTTGTCTTAAGTCTCATTTTTTTCAAAAACTCACGAGAACTCGTATCGTGACACAAGTATCGTGAATCATATCGCATCGCGAGTTGAGAGAATTGTGACATCCCTAATCCTATCTCTAACATTATCTTTTCCAAACTGGAATTTCAGTCTGCCGTGGTGCAACTGAGCAGACATCATAAGGTCCACAGATCGGATTGCAAATACACTTCAGCTTTAGGCAAAGGAAACAAAACTCCACCTTGCAGCGCTTACACAAAAGGTTTTTACAAGCGAACCCATTGTGTTCTAAAAGCAGACCGCAGGTTGGGCAGGCACGAATGGCAGGACACTCTACATTGTTCACATAAGACAGCCTCATATTTGTACATTTTGCTAGCTTGTCAACATCTGGGTGGACACAGTCTTCATTACTGCAGCGTAGAGAATGAGCAGCTGGTCCTTTCCATTCCCTCAGACACTGCCAGCAGAACTGGAAGCTCTTCTTTTTCACAGCTGTGCAGATGGTGCATATCACACACAGGTTGCTCAGGTCTTGTCGCTCAACATAGGACTCACAGCTTGGACACTTAGAGAGAGACATACCAGAAAGTTCATTAACTGTCAATGAATTCACATGATCCAGAAGACATATTTATTGAAATGTTAGTCTACTCACTGATTTGAACTCGCAGTACTCAGCTGCTGCCAGAAGAGCCATATTCTCTTCAAAATGAGCCTGCTCTGAATCACTAAGCACTGCCAGTTTCCTGACCTCCAAGAGTCCACTCTGCGCTGCATTTTCTGTCCCATGTGTGAAGTCTGTACAGTAAATTTATACTGGACCCTGTTAGAAAGAAAATAATTAAACCAAAATGTTTACAATAGGGATGTACTGAACAGGTTTTTTTGTGAACCCGATCCAATCAGAGTCACTTGTATATTCATAGTGTTTGGTGCACAATTCAAGACATAAATTTATTAAAATCAATCCCATGTAGTTGAGCAGAGAGTAAATGTAATACATATTTATATGTGTGTGTGTGTGTGTTGATATCTAATATATATATATATACACACACACTGTATAAAGACATTTGTTGATGTGAACACGTTACAGTGGAAACTTGTAAACAGATTGTGTGATCAAATAATAACCCTGACTGCACACGTACATCACAGAGATGTCTATTTGAGTCTGCATTTACATCTGCAAGACATGTTTTTTAGAGTGTTTGCTCATCTGCAATACATCTACAGGACGTTTCCTATCAGATGTCAAATAGACATTTATAAGATGTCTTTAAGGTGTTTATGATGTAAAACTGACATCTTAGAGACGTCTATCAGATGTTTGTACACAGCAGATGCTTTCCAGATCTTTACCAGACGTCTCGCAGACGCACCTGTGCTCTCTGGGAATATGGAACTACTGATGTAAACTTACTGTATTTTATATGTACAATTAGCAGAATAATTGCAAAATGATTAGAAAAAGGTGGAGGTAAGGTTAGAAAGCATGAAGCTTGCTCTGCCAGTCTCTCAGTCAAATCCAAAGCAAGACGCAACGAGTTATAACAACAACGTCTCAGATAGATCACTACAAAAGTGCGCATCAAATACATTGAACACGGAAGCTCAAACGTGTGTGAGGCGCTAGAATAGACCTCACTGCTTCACGCATCACACACACATTTCTTCTTTTTTTGGTTTTAATAGCGGCTGAATACTTTGAGCATCTTCTTTTCCTTTAAATGACGGCAAATCTACTGGAAGGAGAGTACTGCATGACACCGGCATGACAGCTGACATAAAATAAGAATCGGGCTAAGAGGGCTTAAAAGCTTGAGTGGGCCCCGGCCCGATCCTAGAGATCGGCTCAGGACATCCCTAATTTACAGATACTATGGATGTTCATTTTGGTTATTTTTCCTAACTGATAACCGACGCTCATTAACTGATTATTAACCATTAACCGACAAGGTTATTTTAAATTAGAATTGAATTAAATTTAGGAAAGGATAAATGTCAAATGCTAACATTTGTTTTGCGGGGATTAATTTTACATGTGCAAAAAGTAGCAGACAACAGTATGCGGATAGACATGGTCATATTATATCACATCACCTGCAGCGCTTTCTGTGAAGTCAGAGAAAAACAGTAATACGATAGCTATGATTAATATATATATATATATACAGGATATAAATGCCTCCATGGCTATACGAGAAGCGGTGCAATAAGTTGCCAGAGTTTCGGTTCTTTTTTGTGCTGCGCAAAAGGAAACCAAGACGGCAGAAAGCGGCATCCTATTTTTCTTTAGGCCTATTTTACAAAAGCACAAAGATTTGTTTTTATTGTGAATGTACACAAATAAAGGCAAACCTTTTACAATTCCGATTGTCTTTAGGACTAAAAGAAGTAGTTTCTTCCACTGTTAGTAGGAAAAACTACAGTGAATGCAGCCTGTTCATTATCATCATAAAATACAGTCAGCCAAACATATGGAAAAAACACACTGCTCAGATTAAATATGTAGTCAAATCTGTGCCGTTAAGCGTTATCACTGTACCACCGTGATGTTAAACATTTTGTTTTACGTGGATATTGGAATGCGAGTGAAGTACATAATAAATAGTAATTTGTCATTCAAACACATCGCGAATACGGAAAGATTTGATTTTGTGTGGAATGAGAGACCAAACGTTGGTTTCAGTTTGCTTTAGCCTAAATGAATTCGTTTTGGCTTGTCGTTTATAGCTTGTTATATTTTTAATTCTTGTTCTTTTCTAAATAGGCTACTGTTAATTGAAAGTATTTGCTGTGGAGTGAGGAGAACTAAAATAGCCTAGCTATGTTTACAGTGTTTGTTGTAATGTTTGTAAACATTTCGTGTTGGCATTATAGGCCTATTTCTGAATGAAATAATAAAATGTGACTTATACGCAACGTTTTTTCTCTCGAAAAACGTCATCTATTGTATACGCGTAGCGTATTTTAACCATGCAGCAAACTGTTTAAAATATTTTGATAAATTACTGAACGGCTTTTTAAACCGTTTAACTGATTGTAATAATCGGTCAAAATTCTTACGGTCGGTTAACGGTTAAAACCGGTTAAAATGAGCATGCCTAGATACCAGTAGAAAGTACAGGCACATATTCTTGTGAACAAGTTTTTTTTTTTCCATCTAGCCTAAAAAAACCTTGGATGCCAGTCTTCTGGATGCTGAGCTCTGCCTCCAAGTTATTGATAATTGTCATGAATGCTAACGTTATTTAATGAGAAGCAAACATGTCTGTCTTAGTTTGGCAATGTGACAAAGACCACTTCTCAAAGAGCCTCTTTTTGTTGACTGAGGGTCCATCCATTTGTCAAGGCAGTTTGAAGTGTGAAACAGTATGTAACGCTCCTTTCACCTAGAGCTGACATTAATCATAGATAAACACTCAGAAGCTTGTGAATGATTTCTTTAGCCAGATAAAGGCACACAGTAGCATTACAATTTACAAAGTTTGCTTTCAGATTGAACTATCTGTGCGTACAGACCAAAATAAACTGATATGAGGACAATGATGATTAGCCTACTTTTTTTTTTTTATTGCATAGAGAATTTCTGACCCACCTGGTCCAGCAAACTGCGACACCAGGCAGTCAGCGATTGCGGGGACACTGCATGGCCACAAGACATCTCTGCTCTCAGAATGTTGGGGTCATCATCTAAAGCTAAGAGTCACAACACAGAGTCAGCAGTTGCACTGAAAACACTAAAACACAAAGTTTTGTGTAAATCATTGGCATATGACCCAATAGCTGTCTATTTTTCAAAGTTTCTCATTTTAATATCTCTGAGTATTGTTTTAACCTTCAAGAGATTAATTGCCCATAAACTCCCTGCTACAGAGATGTTGGGGGAGAAAACCTACTTATGTCGTCTCTCCGTTTGACAAATTTCAGCGTCGCATCATTCACGTCGTACTGTCCACTGCTTTGGTTGTCTTCCATCTCGATGAAGTCTCTTTGTTCAGTTCGTCTGGAATAACTACAAACATGAATGAGAAAGTCGGAAAGTGGATCAATATCTTACCTGTGCAGTGAACCAATAATGCGTTCACTTTCAGTTCAGAAAATAAGAAAGTGAAAGCACCACTCAGTCCTGCGGATGTTTTGATAACAATGAAATATGAAACCTTTAAAGAAAAATAATTTTCCTCGATTAAAGATAAAAGTTTAAGTTAAAGAATACATATAAAAATAAAAGGCAAGTACATAATGGTATGAATTGCACAGCTGTCTTCGATATAACAAACTGTCCTTTTACTTTCTGTTTTGCAAGCACTTCGGAGAAATCATACTCTTTCCCATCAAGGGCTCTTATAATATCAGATAGGTCTTTCACTTTGATACCGTGCACTCCTTCAAAACTTGTTTTGTTCACATGCAGGCAAAAACTGAAAGTGTGCGACGCTTCACATCAGTCTGTGTGTCGGTGAGATATGGGGAGAACCTATCAAGTGTCTGTGATCGGGATGCAAGGCGAGAAGAAAACCATAGACGTCGCCAATTCAGAGGAAGAATTCAATAATATGACAGTGGAGAAATTCAAAAAAAAGCTTGCTGAGAAACTGCCACAGGAGGCATCAGGTACAGTGACTACATAAGTACTATGAATATACAAGTTTGGTTGATTCAGAGGCGCAATAGAGTTGAATCATATACATTGTTGTAGCCTATGTTTCAGCTGAAGTGTAATTGTTGCCACAACTAAATGTTTAATTTAATTCTCACAGACCTGTCTGCATTACGATTACTCTACACCAGTAAACAACTAAATGACACCGACAAGTTCTCTGACCATGGGATCAAGGATAAAGCCATTATCTGCATCATAATTCGTTTGCCGGGTGGAAGATGAACCAAAAGTCGTCAGGCTCAAGACAAGTGTGCTGTATATTCATCCTTCATGAGTCTTCAACGAACTAATATAGACTTTATGATTTCCCTCTGAGATCGAAGAATCCATTATACTGTTAAAAGCCCTTTCTTTTATGTTGCTATCAATTTACCAACAGTCACACCTAGGTATAAATCTGGATTTTAACATATCTTGACCAATGAAACAATTTAAAGTCTTGATGATTGATTCTGTTGTCAGGATGAAAGAAACACTTGAAATGATCTGAATATCTTGTAACCAATTAGGTAGATGAGAAAATGTTTACTCGGGTGAGCTATGCAATGACATTTTTCTTGTATTTCCTTCCTAATCGATTTTGTGATCTTTTTGTATAGGGTTAAATAAATGCTTTTGGGAGAAATAAATCAAATGTTTCTCAACACAGTGTTTCATCTGTCACACCCACTTCATGTCACTGATATAATGAGCTGGATCTGTTGTGCTAATTAAGGGACACAACCCACAGTGCCCGGGGTCCCTCCTTGGGAATAGGCCTGTGAAAGAAGTTACTAAACCCTATTTTCAAATGCCATAATTAATTATTTTACTAGTCATGTTTAATAACTTTTAAGTGCCTCAATAAAAAAAGAATGGAACAAAAAGTAATTTTGATGTTTGATTGTGTTTTTATGCTGGGGAGACACATTTCTGGAGACCGGTTTCGATATAAGTTCCACTTATAGGCTACCCTTAAGAAAATTAACCATGGTTTTATCAACACGATCTCACACACTTTCGAACAAATTTAACCAGGTGGCTAGTTACAAATTCATACTACTCACTCGTACAAATTCATATGATTTGGGAAAAATCGTTGTGGCAAATTTGTACAAAGAACCACACGTAACCCTGCCCCTAAAGTTAACCGTCACAGAAATCGTACACTGTAAAAATGACAGTGAATTTAACGGTAAAAGACTGTAAAAATGCTACAGTAAAAACCTGTTAAATGGTTAACGGTAAATTCCCCTACTATACACGGTGAAAAACTGTATGTGACATTACATGTAATTTTACGGTAGTGTATACCGTTTTTGGAAGTGAAAAAAAAACGTATAATTTACAGTGAATAACCGTAAATTGACACTCCCAGAATTCCCTGCATTACATTTCAAAATTGATGTTGTTTTTGTTGAAATAACTATGTTTCTTAATTTTTTCTTATCAGTTTTGTATATTAAAGTTTTATGTTACACCTAACGTTGTTAAATTAATTTTTATTGCATTATTTCAGTTTCATGTGTGTTACCGTGATGGTGTTTAGTGTTTGTGCACCTTCTATATATGTTATTATTTGTTATTATCTAAAAGCTGCTTGTGATGGGCTTTGGTTCATCGTGTGACTTTCTCATCACCTCCTGCATTTGGTGGTTATCAGTGTATTACAAAGGTACAAAACAGATTTCAGTACTTCAATAGGTTGGTATATTTACATTATATCAGTTAATGAAATTATGGTATTTTACTGTAAATTTAAGTTAAAACCTAAAACATTGCTACCGTATTTTTTACAGTAAAATTCTGGCAACCCCAGCTCCTTTTTTTTTAATTTTACGGAATTTTTTTTACAGTGCACAAAAGCATACAAGTGAGGTCGCACGAATTGGCTGCATTGGTTTCATTGTATTAGAAGTGTAGTAACCGTTTTTTGGCGTATTTATCTGTATAACTACAGTTTTACTACAAATAAAACTGTGGTTAGTGAGGCAAAACCATGGTTAATTTGTGGTTGCCATGGTTTAACTAAGTAACCTGTTTTTTTTATTTTATTTTTTTTATTTGTAGTAAAATAAATGGGAATTTTCCGTAAGGTAAATGAGCTGATTTGGGAACAGGTGTTACTCCAGTATAGGTTAATATGGTCTTAACCCTAGGGTGTGCTTTTGAGTCCTTATTGGGTGTCTGGGCTTTACACTTTCAGTTCTGAAGAGGTCGGGCGGCATAAGGTGCATGTTTCTGAGACATTGCTTTGGGGAACATACTAAACGGTATTTTTTAGTAGCATGGTTGAGTATTCTCTGTCAGCAAACGATAAGCAGTTAAATAATCCGTCCTCTACTGAGGATTTTGTCCCTCCTTGATGTCAAGAGAGCATTTTCGTGAAAGTGAAAGCTAAATGTCTTCATTGGAAATGTTTTCACTTAGCTGCATTTTTGCTTTCGTTTATCTAACAGAAGATGTTTTGGACTGAGGACATTCCATGCGAGGGAGGAATAAAGCACATACTTTAAACATTAGCTGACGGGTGTGTTTGTTAATTACTGAAACTATTGTATTTCTAAGTTACAGGTCCAGCTGTAGTTTCGATTTGCAGATTGAGGATCTGTTGATACTGGTGAGTTACATGAAACATAGTGACGAAACCTTGTTGAAATGTCTACTCTTTTTTTAGTATAGTTGTTTCTTTCCGTGCTGTGTGTGAGGTAAGTGTTCTTTAAGCGTTTTTCTCGATGGTAACTAAAGTCATCTAAAACAAAGTCGCACTTTGCAGTGAACATTTTCAATGCCGATAACAGATTCTTATGTTGTTTATTAGCTATTTTATGGGCTCTCAACTATGATGTCATTCCACTGAAAATAAGTCACATGTGGCTACTCATAAAGTTCATATTGAAGCTTTATCTTTATAGATCTTATGCATATGCTGGCTTTTGTTGGCTGTTTTGTAAACTTGGCAATTTCATCGCTGCACACGGCAACCTTCTCCAACACAGTCCTTAGCTTCAGGTAACAAAAAAAATATATTAAATCTTTCACTATACATGAACACTATACTACCATTAAATTGCTATATGGATTAGATATATATATATATATATTCGTGCCTGATGGTAGCTGATTTAATAGTTGTTCATTATTTGCTTTCTGTAGAAACACCACTGTTCTGTTGAAAGTGATTTTATTCCTTATTCTGTAGATGAAATGAAGACCAAAGAAGACACAGCTGTGCTAAAGCAGTAAGTGTATATTAAAATTCACTAGACACATCTAAAACACGACTAGAGTAAACTGCCATGCTGATTGTTTACTGATGCTCAATGCAGTAGAATCTTACAGTGTATACCTTCAAATATTTGAAGATCTCTCAACCAGGACTCTGTTGTTAAAAAACTGAGGAGATGTTCCTCATGGCCACTTCTAAGACAAAGGTAAGGCCATATTGATGCAGTTATTCATCGTCTAGACATAGGTGACAAACCCGATTCCAAAAATGTTTGGACACTGTACAAATTGTGAATAAAACGGAATGCAATGATGTGGAAGTTTCCAATTTCAATATTTTTATTCAGAATACAACATAGATGAAATATCAAATGTTTAAACTGAGAAAATGTCTCCTGGTAAGGAAAATAAGGTGAGGGAAAGGCATGGCATCAACACGTCAAAAAAGTTGGGACAAGGCCATGTTTACCATTGTGTGGCATCCCCTCTTCTTTTTATAGTCTGCAAACGTCTGGGGACTGAGGCGACAAGTTGCTCAAGTTTAGGAAGGAGTTGTCCCAGGCGTGGTCGAAGAGCGTATCGGAGGGCTATGGTCCGCTAAGCGCTCGTTGAGTGCCCGTGTCCAGTGACACTGGTACTCACAACCACAATGTGTCCTGTGGTCACAGCTGGGCAAAAAGGTGGCGGGGAAATAGCGGACTGCAGCGGCCAGGCAGACCGCCTGCGGCTCGCAGCCATGTGTTTGATCAGGGTGTAGGCAGGGCAGGGCGGGAATGCGGGCTGCCTGAAAGAGACAAGCGGTGGGAGCAATTGTTGTGCGACGTGATTTACCTTTCAGCATTGATGGTGCCTTTCTAGATTTGTAAGCTGCCCATGCCACACGCACTGATGCAACCCCATACCATCAAGAGATGCAGGCTTCTGAACTGAGTGCTGATAGCATCTTGGGTTGTCCTTGTCCTCTTTAGTCCGGATGACATGGCGTCCCTTTTTTCCAAAAAGAACTTCAAATTTTGATTCTTCTGACCACAGAACAGTTTTCCACTTTGCCACACTCCATTTTAAATGATCCTTGGCCCAGAGAAAACGCCTGCGCTTCTGTATCATGTTTAGATATGGCTTATTTTTTGACCTATAGTTTTAGCCGGCAATGGCGAATGGCACGGTGTATTGTGTTCACTGACAATGTTTTCTGGAAGTATTTCTGAGCCCATGTTGTGATTTCCATTAGAGTAGCATTCTTGTATGTGATGCAGTGCCATCTAAGGGCCGTCTAAGGGCCCGAAGATCACGGGCATCCAGTATGGTTTCCGGCCTTGACCCTTACGCACAGAGATTTTTCCAGATTCTCTGAATCTTTGGATGATTTTATGCACTGTAGATGATGATAACTTCAAACTCTTTGCAATTTTTCTCTGAGAAACTCCTTTCTGATATTGCGCCACTATTTTTCGCT
This sequence comes from Sinocyclocheilus anophthalmus, assembly GCA_018155175.1. Lineage (NCBI taxonomy): Eukaryota > Metazoa > Chordata > Actinopteri > Cypriniformes > Cyprinidae > Sinocyclocheilus > Sinocyclocheilus anophthalmus. The sequence continues at coordinate 23,733 of JADLZN010005922.1, forward strand.
GCAGCATTGGTGGAATTGGTGATCCTCTGCCCATCTTGACTTCTGAGAGACACTGCCACTCTGAGGGGCTCTTTTTATACCCAATCATGTTTTTGCCAATTGACCTAATAAGTTGCAAATTGGTCCTCCAGCTGTTCCTTATATGTACATTTAACTTTTCCGGCCTCTTATTGCTGCCTGTCCCAACTTTTTTGGAATGTGTAGCTCTCATGAAATCCAAAATGAGCCAATATTTGGCATGACATTTCAAAATGTCTCACTTTCAACATTTGATATGTTATCTATATTCTACTGTGAATAAAATATAAGTTTATGAGATTTGTAAATTATTCCATTCCTTTTTTACTCACAATTTGTACAGTGTCCCAACTTTTTTGGAATTGGGTTTGTGTGTGTGTGTTAGATTATGTATATGTTATGTATACATTATGTATATGTTTCCAGATGTAATTGTGTGTTACGTTAATATATATAATGATTTCTCCTGCATCTAATAGCAACAGTTTTGCCTTCAGTGAGGCTCAGTCCCAAAAACCCAGCACTGGGTCAACTGCTCTGCAGTCCTTAGCTTCAGGTACACACTTCCACAGGATAATTGTTACTACAGTTGCATATGAATATTGTGTATATTTTCTTGTCTTTTTACAAAACATATTAGATTTGGTTTTACAATAATTCAATCCAAATGTGGTACTGAGAGGTCAAGTTTGAACTGGAGTTTATTGCTGAAAGTTGTGTCTCTCTGCAGGCACTTCAGATGCAGTAAATCAGTTGGCAAATGACACTGAAAAGATGAAAATAAAGGATCTAGTCGACAGATCATCAGTCTCTCACAGGCTGACAGCAAACCAAGATCCTTGTGAGTTGAGATACTTTCTCAAAACATCAGAGAGAAAGGAATTATAGTACAATGAGTCAAAACCGATGCTTCTATCGATTTGAGGCCAAAGTTCATGAATTAGATTTAGCAAATATATCATGAATTTGTTTTAAGCATCTGCTGCCTCTCTTTAGGTCCATACAGAGGTTTGCTCAATCTAGGTGCAACGTGCTATCTGAATGCAACCTTGCAGGTGCTCTTCATGACCCAAGCGTTCAGAGAGAGAGTGCTGCTGCTGTTGGTTTCGTCTTCTTGTCTTTTTCATTTGTCTGAACTCTTAGTGTCTAATGAAAAATCGTGCTGAAATGAAAAACAGTTGTTGTCTATTCTTTTAGAACTCCTGGTGACACAAGTGAGAAATTAGAGTCAGCATTAAAGGAACTTTTTAAAGAGCTCAGCAATCAGGTCAGGGGTGCTCAGAGCATCTCAACGGAAGGAATAATCAAGGCTCTCGGTATACAGAGAAGTACGTTTATGATGGGCGCAATTGAATGAAATCCTTCATTGTAACTGCACTGTTTGTGTGTATGAAGTGTGTTGTATTTTCACTTTAATTTCAGTATATGAGCAGCAGGATGCTGTGGAATACTTCCTAGATATCCTAGAGAAAGTAGGCCCTGATTTGGCCGAGGTAGCTTATTTCTTTTCAATATGTAACAATGCAGAAAAATAACAGAACGTTTGCTTGTTAAACAGTGAAGACGGTCCTGTGACTCTTTTAACTGAAACAGGTCTTTAGTGGAACTATGCGGAACAATAGAAAATGTGCAGAAAATCACGAGTCTCATGATGACAGCTCGTTCAAGTCACTACAGATCGCTCTGAACAGCACAGACGAACCGTACAGACTAGTAAGGCTAAATTCAGTGAGCTTCTGTATTCATGATTATGTATGGAAACCCATTTCCGCCACCGCATAAATAATAAATCGAGGTAATTGCGACGTTTTTTCTCACAAATTGCATTTGCGATTTACGCCAATGCCCAATTTTTACACTTGTGAGTTAATTTCTCACAATTCTGAAATTATATCTCACAGTTGTGTGTTATGAAGCCAAAACCGCCAGATATAATTCTGAGGAATAAAAGTCAGAATTGCATGAAAACAGTTGCAATTAGCTTGTTTTATTTTTTTACTCAGTGGCGGAAACGGGCTTCCATAATTGTGTGCCAAACAGAGGCTTGTGTGCAGGTCATCATAAACCGTTTTATTTTGATTTCAGGAAGATGGGGTTCACTCATATTTTGCGTCTACAATATTAGATGGAGATGACCAATGTACTGCGAAACCTGCGATGAGAAAAGTGATACAACATGGGTAAAATTCATTTTTGCTGCTGTCGGTGTACGTTTAAAAGCCCAATTTTTCCAAAGCTGGTATAGTGCTCAAAGTTGTGCATTCTATTCAGTTATATTTGTATAACGCTTTTCACAATGCAAGTTCTTCCAAAGCAGCTTAACAGGTTTGCATTGCTATTTTACACAGAGTTGTGAAATACACGAGTATCCAACAATACTGCCTTTGCACCTGAAAAGGTTTGTGTACAACTATTGGTCATGTAGGTTTGTGAAGAATGATTGCCCCATGGATGTACCGCTTCATTTATCTCTTGGGGTATGTAACCACACTAAACACCACACGATAGACCCTTTCATTTTGGCTATGATAAGATGAAGTTATATCAAGCTTGACTAACACATAAAAAGTATTAGAGAATACAGCCAAATGTAAGTTTTAACATCCGTGAATCTCAGTCTTTACTGTTAAAACCCTGCTTGATGTTGTTTCAGGAGCAGGAATATTGTCTCTATGCCGTGATCAACCACAGGGGGAGCCGTTACGGGGGTCACTACACTGCTGACATCCGATCTTTCACAGAGAACAAGTGGTACTCTTTTGAGGACAGTCCCATGTCACAGAGTAATTGGTTATTAATTATATATTTAAGCTTAAATTAAAATACCGCTGTGCTTTCCTGCACTTAGCTGTGCTCTTGTGATTTCCTTCAGATCGATGAGAGCAAACTGGAAAGGTAAATGCCAGTAATGTCAAATGACTCTTAATCAACTATGAATGAATGCATATCATATCACATAATTAACTTACAAAGTAACTGCAGTTTTTAATCTTTTAATGTAGGTCTAGGGAAGCTTACTTGCTCTTGTACCGGAAACGTGAGTACATTCACAATTTTGCATGTAATCTGAGATTCTCTTGTGTTGAACAAAGGCTGGTACACTGACAGTAAAACATGCTATTGCATATGCATTGTCTAAATTATTTTTGTTCTTACTCATTATTTTATTAGGGCCCTGCAAGTACAAAGTTCTTTTATGGATTATTTATTTATTTGTTTGTTTTTAAAGTTTAACATGCTCAAAAACTCTTGAAAATTTGCACGCACGTCAGAGTGCAAATGGTGCATAAATCATACATACAAGTACATAAATGTGTGAAACTTGGCACATACTGTATGTTGTTTTCACTAAGTCAAACAAGTTTCACGCTGACAGTCATTGGCTCACCCAACAGGAAGTCAGCTATTAAGGGTTTTTTAAATAGTGCATGCATTTCAAATACTCCTACTAAAGAGATTCTTCTGATTGTCACTGAATTTAGTGTAGTTGTCCAAAGACACGGTTTTCTCCACAGTCGACAGTCATCCAGTTTCTCAGATGAGGAAGGAAACCCAGAATTCTCACAGCGCTCTGACGGATCCCAGAACTGAAGAACTGCGGAGGAGGAGCACAGCGCCATGTGAGTCCTTCTACATTTACCCAAACCGCTTCAAGCTTGGTCAGAATCATGTCAACGCATGATGTTTTGTGCTGGACTTTTATGTTGTATTGTGTTCCTGTTTCCTGTAGTTTTTCCCTTTGATTCGTCTCCCAGGCGTGATCTTCTGATCCCCTTTGTGTGCATACAGTCCTTGTGTTTCCCTTGTGCTGTCAGTTGTTGAATGTATTGGCTGCTGTTTCTACACACTTTCATTAAACTCTTCATCTAGATCTACATCCCTGCCTGCTTGCTTTACCTCCCACACATTACAGTGTGACTGATGAGGCTCTTGGTATGCTTCAGATTTCATGAAATTTGCCTTGTAGCACAGAGACATTGTATTGTTCATTTCAATCCATGTTTTATATAAGGTGAATTTCGTCAGGAACACATAAAAGCATTACACTTCATTCAAAACCTGCATGGTTGTTCAGCATGGGTAGGCCAACATAAATGACTTAATAAAGCAACATCCGTGTCTGATGTTTGTGCTTTTATAGCTTCGTCAGCTGCACGGGTGGAGCACGAAGAAGAGCCCAAAACGAAAACTACTGAACCGGTGGAAACAGGCAGAGCAGAGGTGATGGAATCTGAGTTGATTTATCATTTAACAGAAATGCAGAAACACTTGTTAAGGGACATATCGAATGACTGGAAATAATAATTTTTTTCAGCAGTGTGGTGGAGCTCATAATAAACCACAACTGGAAGGTATGGATGGAGAAGCCAACTGACAATTTATTTGATTTTACTAGCGATGTTACTATAAACACAAAGATTATTCATTTGAAGAGATTCTAAAGAACCTACAAAGAATTCAGAAGGCATGGTCTTTTTAATCAAATTGTTAAAATCATGAAATTATTTTCTTACTTAATATTTTTGTCTTGTTTTCTAGTCCAACTATTTAAACATAAACATTTAAACACCATTTAAACATTGGATCAAGATGCATTCACCTGTACTTGAGAAGCTAAATGACTTACAGTTTGCCTTTGTCCAATCTGTAGTCACATTTTCAAAACTCTAAACACAATTAGCACAACATCCGTCTGTTGTGACCATACCATTAACACAATTTGTGTTGTTTTCACACAATATTCAGTCAGTTAACATGTTTCTAAACTGCTTAAATTTTTTTTTAAAGTTTACCCCATACCAAAATCATGGATCTTTCGTATCTTTTTTTTATTATTATTTTTTTTAACAAATGCTTAAACACAGCATGACAGAAATGAAGACCTAAAGTTCCAAACTTTAAATATAGTGTAAAGCCTCTAGTTCTGCAACAACAGCAGCAGCTCAAAAGTATAAAAAAAATCTCTCTATACAATATTGTAACACTGATAACATTTTGTTACACTTTATTTCGATCGTCCACTTTAGACATTCAACTAATAATAAGTAACTTTGTAACTATATGTCAACTAATTCTCATTAATCTGCATCTACATGTCTACTAACTCTCAGAGTAGACTGTTAGGATAGGTTTAGGGTTAGTAGAATAAGTTAACAAAGAAAGTGTTACCCACGGCATTTTAGCAACAGATCATAGAAATAGCTGATTCCAGTCTCAGTTGGAAGAATAGTCTGGTGTTGAAGCTCTTTCCATTACATCAACATAGAGTAAAAAATACCTATTTGAATTGGTTTTGTGGATGCAGAACAAGACAAAGAATTAGAGAGAGAGAAAAATAATGCCTGGGAGAGGAGTAGTTGGATCAGAAAAAGGGAGAAGAGGTGTGTTGGACTATGCAGTTTTATGTTTGTTTGTTTGTTTGTTTGTTTTCCCCTTACACATGTGGAACCTATGAAAGCTTATTTCTGTCATGGAATATAAAGGGTAAAGGGTAATTGTGGCTTTTTTATCTCACGATTCTGACTTTTTTTCTTCTCGCAATTGTGAATTTACAGTATCTCACAATTCTGATAAAGTCTGATTTGCAAGATGTAAACTCGCAATTCCAAGAATAGAAGTATCAGCCACCATCCACATCCAACCCACACCCACTGGACAGCAGTTCCAATCAAGCTTCCAATTGAATTCTGCATAGGGGACCCTATTTTTTTTCTATTGTACATTCTATAAAGTAATGACTCATTCAGTTTTAGACAGTATGTTGCCAAGAATGAACCAATTTAACACTTGCAGTAAAAATGTCAAATGGGGTTCAGTTGAAGGTAACTAAATTACAAAAAACAATGGATGTTTATATAGTCTGTATGCAGGTAGAACTGAAACATGACAGGTAATTCAGTTTCTGTAAAGTCATCAGCTGTTAGTATTTTGACAGTCACTGTGCAATGATTGACTAAATGTTTCTGTTGGATAGAAAAGTAGTGCTAATGTTTTGACCGAATGACTCGATTTTGAATCAGGTTAGCTGTGTTTTGATAGAGTTAGTATATGTAGAAAAAGGTATTCAGCATTTTGAAATGTAGAGTTTGTATTTATTTAACAAAATTTGGTTTTGGCCAGGAAATTAACTATTTGGCTTTTGGTGTGATGTAGGGGAGTCGTTGTGTTAAGAGTTTAGAAAAAGTACTTGAAGTATCGGTAAACGCTTGTTAGCCATTGAAAAAAGCTATAAGATGTGTAGTCTTATTTGCTGAAAAAATGTTCACAATTTTGTTAGTTTATGACAAATATCAGACAGTGGGGTCAGAAAAATCATCTTAATTCAAAGGAAAAACAAGATAATTTTTCTTGCCCCACTGGCAGATATTTTTCTCATTTTAATCATAAACAACCAAAATGTTGATACATTTTTCAGAAAACCAGACGTCATATCTTAAGTCCTTTGGCTTCTCAAGTAAATGCATCTTGTTTCAACAATGTTTAGATATTTGTAATGGAAAACTAGACAAAAATTCTATGTAAGAAAACATGTTTTGCAGTGAATTCCTCTTGCTTTTCCTTGGTTGGTAATATTTTTCTTTAATAGTGGTGCCTTCTGCAAATATTTCTTGCAGATTCTTAAGATCTTAAGCACTAAATATATGCCAGTGTTTGATTGAGATGCTCATGATAGATGGATATGTTCTCAGTGTCTGCTGTGACGGGGCGTCTGAGGATCCTTGTGCTGAGCACACCAGAGACTCACATAAAGACTCTGGCAGAGATGATTGTGAGTGATGCTCGGTTCTCTGGTGAATCGCAGCTGCAGCACGCTGAAACCATTAGAGATTCTCTTGAAATGTGCAGCCCTGCTCCCCACGTGGCCCTTTGGGTGGCCCGATTAGAGAATAATGATGACGATTTTGAAGCATTTGAAGAAATCTACAGGCACCTTAAAGAATCTATTGGCCATTTGCAGCCAGTGAATATATTATGATTGTCTTCACCAGTAAGGGTCATCCCACAGAAAGCAGCAAAGGAAATGCAATGCAGTGTTATGCAGGCATAAATAATAATCATGTTCTTGACATTAATGCGGACTTGCATGTCCAGGTGAAAGAACTTGTTACCAAATTGCTAAAGATTGTAGATCAGAATGAGAACCAAAGGCCACGTTATGATGATGCCAAGAAACCACAGAAAAGAAAGCATGAGAAAACTAAGAGCATGCATAAAAAGGAAAAAGCCAGTAAAATAAATTTGTAATCAAATCATTGAGAGACAAAGAAGAGAGAGAAATCTACATGAGTGCACTAGAGAATTGCTTTCAAGTTTGTCAGCGTAAGAAAGATTTAAAGTATCACGAAGAAAAGAGACAAAACTTTGTGTGATTCAGATGTTAGAAATATCATTAAAACGTGAATCATGTTTTTTTCTATATACAGTATATTCATATTGGAGTATACAGGAACTGCTGATCTGTTAAATAATATACAATCTCTATACTGTGTGACATTGAACAGTATTTCATAAAGCGCTATACACATAAAGGTGACTTGACTTGACATGTTGAAAATTCTATCCTTTCGATTGTGATTTGGGCCACATCGCTTATAACCCGGGTTGGGAAGGTTACTTTTAAAATGTGTTTCACTACACATTGCAAAATACATGCTTTAAAAAGTCATTTGTAATGTATCTCGTTAGATAATGTATCTCTAGTTTAGTAAGTTATTTGGAATACTTAAGGTTAGGGGGCATATTAACTTTGATGTCTTGTTTTTATGTTTACCACCTCTAAATAAAAATGGGTGGCATGAATGCATTTAAAGCAATTATAAATGCACAAATAATAAAAAAAATAACATTTTGAAGATAGAAATATAAGATTACGGGTGTAAAATATATTAATTCCGTTCGATAAGGACTGATCAGGAACCTAACAGCACTGTGTTGCTTGCAGACGTGCACTCTGCTGCTGGGATTTATCAAGGGCCAAATAGCAGTTGCAATGCTATTACAGTTAAGAGAAATAACGATTGATTCTATTTACACTACATAAAATAGTATTTTCTTTGCAGTTAGTGTAATAGTGATTAGATGTTATTTACGCTTAGTGCACACAGTGGCAGATATTTGCACCTCAGTACTGAAGTACATTAACAGTAATGCCACAGCGAAGTAACCGAATTTCAGCATACCTTTCTTTGGAATTATAGCGTCCCTATACCGTACCAAATGCGAAGTTTGGGGAACAAAGGGTAACACCTGGACAATTACAAATCATTTGTAAGTATTTTGAGTGGTACCTATTTTGACATTACCTGGTATGTATGACCTATTATGCTAAACAACAATCTTACGTTTGGCAGTGATTTAGCAAGAAAATACACTTTTTATAATAATACACTGATATTAAATTATAGGCCAAGGTATTTTTGAACCACTGGGTACATATTGCTATTATTAAGGATGCATGAAAATCATTAACAATAAAACAACTGGAATCCTTGTGATGAGTTCGTCCATTGATTTCTTCTATGATTTATCTCGCCATTTAGTTCCGCTTACCTTTATGAAGTGGTATTGTATTTTTTTGATCTCACGAATATACCCAATAACTACTTCTGATGTTAGTTTTGTATGACACTGTATACCATCTAAGCAGTTTCCTCTTCCAGCTGTTTCGCAGAAATAAATACACCTCAACAACATGGTATTCAATGGGATTTCTCATAATTGATATTTTTCAAAGCAAAACACGTAGAGATTTATTTAGTCCAAACAAAATGAAAACTCTTGCAACATTTATTGGCAAAAATTACTATAATGCTGGGTTTTAAATTAACCCAAAATGGGTTTTTAAATTAAAATCACGCACAATATGACAACAGTAACAACACAGGCAACAGATGATAATAAAAGGTGAGAATTTCTTAGGCCTACACCAGAAATTGACAAAAATGAAAATGAAAAGTCGTAGGCCTAAATTAAAAGTTCAGAAAAAAGCAAATGAACTCCACATTTATATGGTTAAACCAAAATGCTTTTGAAAAGTTTAAAATGGAATAACTTATGTTTATTTGTTCATGGTGGGGTTTTTTCACCCACTGATGAAGTTAAACTATTATGGCCAAACCATCACGCCAAGAAACACACAGGGACCCTATTTTAACGATCTAAGCGAATGGTCTAAAGTGCACGGCGCAGGTGCACTCAGGGCATATCCGAATCCACTTTTGCTAGTTTAACAACCGCAGTAGTTTTTTTTTGATTAAAGAGTGCTGTTTGTATAAGTCGGTCCACACGTGCATACACTCGTTTATTACCACACAAGGGACCGCGCATCAGCACACAAATATTAAACATAAAGGATTACAATGTACATATATTATTGTGTAGGCTACATAACATTTATAAAAATGCCTACATTCCATAATGGATGTCCATTGCCATTTACCTCTTTTCGTGACATAGGCAAAAAAAAATTTGGGGCCTAATATTACCACCCAAGCAAACTAAAATATTTCTTAATCAGTGGAAAGGGATACAGTGTTTATCGGAATAAGCTTTTGCGTTCAGTCAATAAAAATCGAATGTTGGTTCTTAATTTGTTTGAGAATTCAAACAAATTGCATTTAATTCTGTTAATAGGAGCGGCGTGTGGCCACATAACCACTTCGGGAGTGCATCATTTCTCTAATAATTTTAACGGCCTGGAGTCACAACCACACATCTATTTCAGATGGTTTATTTCAAGACATCTGTCATGCTTCCATCCTGAAATCTTGTGTGTGTTGAACTAGCTAATTTTTTACGCACCTCATCTCAAACCTTCCGTTGCAAATTCCAAAACTTAATTTTAGAGCTAATAACGGAGGCTTGAGCCATTGATATGCAGGCTAACGCAGTTATTAATGCAGTCTAATGCGTTTATTAGATGGGAGAAGAGAGGGAGAGGGGAAAAAAAAAAAAAAAAAAAAATTAAGTGCGTGTTAATACTTGTATATGTGCGTCTCTCAGCAGTGTTAAGCATCAGCGTCTACTAATAGCGAATCTTTAAGTTGAACTGCTTCAAGAACCTCGCTACTGAGAAATGCAAAACTATTTTATTGATAAATTCGTGGGGCAGTCACAGAGCTGATGACAAGTTTCTGTCCGCGTCTCCACATGTGTGCGCGAGTGCGTGTCTATGTGTGTGCATGTGTGCGAGAGAATGTAGATCAATCCCCCCGGAGACGAGCGAACATAGGCAACGGGCCACATGCCTATGCTTACTCCGGCCCTGGTCATTGCATGTATGGAATAACAGGCTACCTATTTGCTAGCACATCCGACACTCAGTTTATTTCGGAGACCGTCAGTCTGTTGCGCTTGCAAATTCTGCCGTGGTAAATACGCAATTGGCTTTTAAAGGGAATGGGAGATGAGACTATGATTGGTTTATTGCATGTTATGCCCAAAACACACCAATTACTTATTAAGAGAATAGGGACAACACTTTTAAACCATGCGCCGGGCGCGCCGACCATTTTCCCGTCATTAAACTAGCAAAAGTGGATCCGGACACACCCTGAGTGCACCTGCGCCTTGCGCGTAGATCGTTAAAATAGGGCCCCCTTGACTTTAGACCAGGTTTTTATTGGTCCTAGGCACAGTTCTATTCAGTTGCCTCAAAAATAACAACGCGCCTAGCATCGCCTGAACACACCTCGCGTGTTGGTCTGAAAACCAGGTGTGTTCAGGTGCATTGCTGGCGCGTTGTTATTTTGATGCAACTGGCACAAATGGCCGCAAATGCATTTGCTATTTAAACAAAGCAGCGCAGGACGGGAAAATGAGAACTGCATCGGGCTGAAACTAGCAAAAAACATTTGCGTCGCATTGCGCTGGGTGTATGATAGGGCCCTCAGTGTTTATTACAGGTTTTAAGTCTATGGGCCCTGTCATTCACCCGGTGCAAGTGTTTTTTGCTAGTTTCAGTACAGGCGCTCATATTTCAGCAGTTAGTTCAGTTCACTACTGTCATTCATTCACAATTAAATCTGATATTGGCCACATTTAAAAATAGCCTAATGTGAACAGCTATATAAAAATCAGATCTGAGCAATAACTCGGAATTGAGCACTAATGCTTGCAGTGTGAACGTATAGACTTTGTGTATTCAGTGTCTTCACAATGAAACACCATTTGCATGAAGTACTTCTCTACCCTTTATTGTTCTTTTTTTTTTTTACGAACACCAGCAAAAACTTGTTTTCTAGTGAGAAAACATTTGATAATTGGAAGAGACTGTATCACTTCTGTTTAATCCCTATATTATATACACTTCTATTGATGTAACAAATATTTCACATTCTTCCTGATTGAACTCATGAAGGAACCTGCTATTAATTTTACTGATAATCAAAAAAGACATTTTTGAGTAAATACAAATGAAAGTCAAAAGTAAAATTTGGGGGGGGGGCGAACTTTTGAATATCATCTTTGGTGTTTTCTTTTTTTTTTACATTCTGCATACATACGTAAATAAAAAGACATAATTGTAATCACATTTCTTTGCATTTCACAGCCCCGGGAAGAGGTAGAACTTTTTAGATAGTGGTCTTCTGTCTTTGCATGGCATTTGACATGGATGATTCTCCTTAAACTTCCTAAGGACCTGTTAAAAAAGGAAAACTTCTATGAAAAAAATTCAAACTAGTTACCGGGAGTGGAGGACCTCGGGCAGCAGAAGTCTTTCCCACGGTGCTCTTTTTGTGGCATGCTGTCCTGGACATAAAGTTGAAAATCCAGTTTCAAAGGTGCACTAAGCACATGGCGCTTAGAGAATGCTTTACTGCTCATGTTAAAGATATTGTTCATGTTTTATTCTTATTGGCTTGATGTGTTTGTCCAGGATTTAAGCCAAATATTTTTGGATTGTTGTTTGCTGGATTGACTGAACTTAAGTGCAATAAATTGTGTGCCTACAGTTGATTCTAAGAATATTTAATAATTAGCTGAAATGTCCGAAACAGCAGATGTATGTGCATGCGTCTGTTCATCTGTAACTTACCGCCCCGACACGACTGGATAAGGATGATTTTAGGCTTGTCTCGCAGTCCAGGACAGTTTGTAGTGTTCAAGCAATTATAAATTTAATCTGTGGAGAAAACGTCCTCTTCCCCATTAGAATTCACTATGCTGGAAACTCCACAGATTCCAGAGGTGCTTCCATGTCTTGCCACAATCGAATGATTTTAAACCATTCCGGCGCAAGAAGATGCAAAAGAGAACTGAGCTCTGTGCTTGCACGCTAATGTTTTGTGTGTGCACAGACAGCCCCTCTTTCCATTTGAACAGACACATACACATGAAATTATGTCAAAATACCTGTCTTGGCAAGTGTTCTCGTAAACAGTCTGTTCCCTTTCATGGGAACTTCGAACTGCGTCCTCTAGGGGTCACTATGGGGAAACCTAGAGGACGCAGTGTCTCGTTCCCTACTCAGGGAACCATGGTTACATACTGTACGTACCCTGAGACGTTCCCTTTCATGGGAACTTCGAACTGCATCCTCTAGGTTTCCCCATAGCGACCTTTTTTCTTAAATGAAATTCAAAATTCGGTCTTAAAGGGACAGCAGCATATATAAAGATTACACTACGCCGTGTTATTTCACACTTAATTATAACATCTCTTTACCTGAATACTACTGTTACACATTATTTTATTTCTAACTTTTATCTAGGCTTTTATTTTTTTTATTTTTACTGACTGACTGCTCTTAATCATGTTTGTCTTTAATCATGAGTTTTTGCTGCGGTATTGAAGAAGTACTTAAAGTGTGCTTTAAGTAATAAATGGAAAGCAAAATTATATTTAAAGGAATTGTTTTTCCTTGCGGATCTGAAAATTATCTGAACCGGTCTCAAAAAACGCAATATGATGCAAACCGTGAATTTTGTGATCCATTGTACCACTCATATACACACATATATATATATATAGTGTTCATATACATACACTACTGTTCAAAAAGTTTTACATCGGTAAGAATTTTTATGTTTTTCAAAGAAGTCTCTTCTGCTGCAAGTCTCCAGCGCTGCATTTATTTGGTCAAAAAACATGGTCATATTGTGAAATGTTATTTTAATTTAAAATATCTGAGAATATCTGTTAAAATGTAATTTATTGCTCTGAATTGTCTCTTAGTGTCAGCAAAGGGGATCACAAGCAGGGGGCAGAGGAAAGAGAGGGGACAGCAGGGAGGGTAGCAGGAGCCAATGAAGAGGCAAGGGAGAGGGAGCCAAGTATGCAGGGACGCGGCACAGTGTATACTCAACTCATCCTTTTCTCATCATCTCCATATTCAAACTCCACATTGTTAATTAGGAGTGCTAGACGGTTTCTGTCGGAGGACTTGTCCTTCATTGGGTAAATCTTAAGTCAATACAAATTCAGGACAGTTACCACAATAGTATAGGTTTTTATAACATTGTTACACACACAGCAATTTACTGATTAATGCCCACATATTGTATTAAAGTAGCAGTCAATGTCAGATTCTGTTTTTAAGGCCTTTGAAATTACTTACAATTATCTCCCTTTTTTTCGAAGCTTCTTCTAAATTCAGGTGTGCATGGCACCAGAGAATCCTCAATTATCAGTTCAGAAGCATTAGATATGGAATTCAACAGAAGTCCTTTTAGTTTCATAAATCAACCAAAAGTTCCCAAAGCTTTGGTCTTAGTAAGAATCTATGCAGATGTGCAGTGTATCTACCACTTCCTGTCCACAGCCGTTGTTCCTGCAGCGCACAGCATTATGGGTAGGCCCCTCCAGCAGAAGTAGTATGTCTGTTTCTTGGTGGCTGTGAACAGGTTTGTCTGATCTCGTCTCTCCACCGTAGGACGGCAGCCTGGACACGTCAGAAACGTCTTCCAGATTACTGGGTGACAGTACTACTTATAATCCATGAACTGTGTTACATATCCGGTCCATGAACTCCGTCTGCTAGCCATCAGAGGTCACCCTTTCCACTTCATTGACTCTCGCACTACACTGCTGCATATCACCCCGGACTACATATCCCATCATTCATTACACTGATTGCACTCTGTGCTGTTTCATAGTCACTCACTCACTACTTTACAACTCCTTCTCCATGCCTTCTGGCTGCCTGAGTATGTAGGCGCTATCGCAGCATGATAGCTACTCTACGAGGCCCGCGTAGCTCCTAGCCTAGCATAGTCTGCTTTGCATTGTCTGTTTTCTCGTTTTTCTGTATCTTTGCCCTTTTTTCCTGGAGTTGCCCTTTAGTCCCCTTGCCCTTTTGGAGTCTGTTTCGCCGTTTTTCGTTTGAACCTTACGCGAAGCCCTAGGATTATTCTTGTGTCTTGCCCGCAATATACCTGTTTGCCACTGTTCGACCCTGTCTGTGTTTCTGACCTCCTCTGCTTTAATAAAGCTTGAACATGGATCCGCACTTCTCACGTCTCGTCAGCCCCGTAACAAACTGTTGTTTTTGCAACTAATTGTGTATACTTTAAATGGATAGTTCATCCAAAAATGAAAGTTACCCCATGATTTCCTCACCCTCAAGCCATCCTAAGTGTAAATGACTTTCTTCTTTCAGACACCCCACTTGGAGTTATTTAAAAAATGTCCTGGCTCTTCCAAGGTTTATAATGGCAGTGAATGGGTGCTGAGATTTTAAAAGCCCATTAAAGTTTACGCCTGCATAATGAACGCGCGTACGACATCACAGAAGCTAGAGATTACGGTTGATAAAGTTTTAAATATGGATATGTTTCTTGCACAAACGCATTGATTCCCTTCAGAAGGCCTTTATTCACCTCCCGGAGCCGTGTGAGACACTTTAAAGATGATGATGGATGCACGTTAATGGAACTATTGCCAATAACACTATCGGTCTGTCTTTCTGTCTGTCTGTCGGTCTGTCTGTCTAGTCTCTCCTGTCTGTCTGTCTGTCTGTCGGTCTATCTATCTATCTATCTATCTATCTATCTATCTCTCTGTCTGTCTGTCTTCTCTGCTATCTCTCTGGTCTGTCGTCTGTCCTGTCTATCCTCTCTGTCGTCTGTCTGTCTGTCTGTGTCACTGTCTGTTCTTCTGTCTGTCTGTCTGTTTGTCTGTCTGTGTGTCTGTCTGTCTGACTGTGTCTGTCTGTCTGACTGTCTCTCTCTCTCTCTCTGTCTGTCTGTCCATCCATCTGTCATCTGTCTGTCTGTTTTCTGTCTGTCTGTCTGCTGTCTGTCTGCTGTCCGTCTGTCTGTCTGTCTGTCTATATCTGTCTGTCTCTGTCTGTCTGTCTCTCTCTCTCTCTCTGTCTGTCTGTCTGTCTGTCTCTCTCTCGCGTGTCTGTCTGTCTATCTCTCTCTCTTTCTTTCTGTCTGTCTCTCTCTCTGTCTGTCTATCTATCATCCATCTATATATCTGTCTATCTATCTATATATATCTGTCTGTCTGTCTGTCTCTCTCTCTCTGTCTTGTCTGTCTGTCTGTCTCTCTCTCTGTCTTGTCTGTCTCTCTCTCTCTCTCTGTCTGGCGGTCTGTTCTGTCTGTCCTGTCTTCTCTCTCTCTCTTGTCTGTCTGTCTGTCGTCTGTTCTGTCTGTCTATTCTCTCTGTCTGTCTGTCTGTCTGTCCTGTCTGTCTGTCTGTCTGTCTGTCTGTCTTGTCTGTCTGTCTGTCTGTCCTATCTGTCTGTCTGTCCTGTCTGTCCTATGTCTGTCTGTCTGTCTGTCTTCTGTCTGTCCTGTCTATCTCTCTGTCCTGTCTTCTGTCTATCTCTCCTCTGCTTTCTGTCTGGTCTGTCAGTCGTCTGTCTCTCCTCTCGCCCCTCCTCTCTCGTCGTCTGTCCTGTCCTCTCCGCTCTCTCTGCGTCTGTCTATCGCTCTGTCTGTCTAGTTATCTGCCTGTGCTGTCTGTCTGTCTGTCGGTCTGATTGTCTGTCCTGTCTGTCTGCTATCTCCGCTCCCATCTGTCCTGTCTGTCTGTCTGTCTCTCTGTCTGTCTGTCTGTCTGTCTGTCTGTCTGTCTGTCTGTCTATCTGTCTGTCTGTCTGTCTGTCTGATGTCTGTCTGTCTGATGTCTGTCTGTCTGATGTCTGTCTGTCTGTCTGTCTGTCCTCTCCTCTGTCTGGTGTCCTGTCTATCGCTCTCTCTCTGTCTGTTCTATCTCTGCTTCGGTCCTATACTCCTCTGTCTGGCTGTCTGTCTGTCCCCTCTCGCTCTCTCGCTGTCGCCTTCTGTCTGTCTGTCTCTCTCTCTGGCTGTCTGTCTGCTGTCGCTCTTCTCCCCCCCTGTCTGTCTATCCTCTACTGTCTGTCCATCTCTCTGTCCTGTAGCTGTCTTTCTGCTCTCTCTGTCTGTCTGTCTGTCTGTCTGTCTGTCTGTCTGTCTGTCTGTCTCTCTTTCTCTCTGTCTTGTCTGTCTCTCTCTCTGTCTGTCTGTCTGTCTGTCTGTCTCTCTGTCTCTCTCTCTGTCTGTCTGTCTATCGTTCTATAGCAGCTGATCTAGTCAACAGTGTTGTATGATAAAGACACATATCAACAGAGAGAAAGAGAAACAGACATTTGTAAACTGGAGTGTGCTTTTGTAGTGTTTTTTTGTAAAACTCATTGCAGACGCACGCAGTGAGGGAATGGAATGGAAGGAGTTTGAGCAGCAGATACAAAGCTTTGATTGAGACAAACACAAGCTCTAATTGAGCCGCAGTGAAATGTCAGACTGGCATCGATGCTTTTCCACAGCCGGACCCAAACACTCACTGCGGCACACGTCACGGGCCAAAATATAGCCTCCAAAACATTCAGTGTGCCTGATGGTAAAGAGCGAGGGATGAATTTTCTCACGCTTTTAATGGGATGAAATGAATCTTTGGCTGATTGTTGAGGCACAAAGCAGAAAAGAGAATGAGCAGATCCTCAGGCGAGAGAAGATTGTCAATCTGTTCTGACGTAAAAAGACCTTTACTGAGACGAGAAAATGGCAGAGTTGAAATACTAGACCAGAAGTGAGGGGAAAAAATGACATTTTCATTATTCCTTTCTTCTGCACAGAGAATCAGACAGAAACAGCCGAGATCGTTCAGGTTCAGCTGGCCTTAAGAACATCCAGCTGTATGACGATTAGCGGCAGAACTCATTGATTTTCAGAGAGAGATGGAGACTGGAGGCGACGTGAGTGACAGATGTGACAGAGTTTAACTTCATGCAGATCAGCTGATCCTGCAGTCGAGTAACTAGCAATAACACAGAGACCTCAGACGAGTTTAGCAGTGTCAGTATGAACACATGCATGCCTCAATCAAACGCTCATTAATTATGAACATTTAAAATAAGAGCTGTCTATCTATATCTAATTGAATTAAAATTATATAAACACAAAATGCATGTCAGTCAAATTACATCATACATAGTGTGTGTGTGTGTGTATATATACAGTATATATATATATATATTACACGCAAAGTGCATAGCAGTAACATTATTTTACTTTACATTATAACATTTATTTACATGCAAACATTTATATAATTATAATATTACTTATTATATTCATATAGTTTTTATATAAAAAAAATGTAATGCCTGACTGTTATTTACATGTATGCATTTCAGACACTTGTTTATACAGACATAGATATTATACATTTAGATAAAATATACTTGATGTTGCCTTCCTTTTGAAAGAAGTGTGCGTAAAAGTTAATATAAATATAAGAATGAAGGTCTGGCCTGATTGTTGCGTGTCTGAAGCTCACGGCTTGTTAGTGAACACTGAGGAATCAGTGAGACTCGGTTCGGTGTGACTGTGATGAAGACGCAGCAGATCTGTGACTGATTTCAGTGTGGAGATCATGACAAACAGCCACCGCAGTGCAGGAGCTCACAAATCAGCGTCTGCACACACCCTAAACCCTGACGAGCGGCCGACGGCAGCCAGGCGTTAATCACACACCAGAGGAGAGTATTAAAGAGCTGAACACCCGACTCTAATCAGGATTCCGGCCGCCGCAGAGCTGCAATCTTCCAGCTGAAGAGAGTCGGGCGGCGATAAGAGCTCACGGCGGGTCGCACGATAAGAGTCAGAGCGGTGGATTATGGGAGAAGAGCGGCAGTGTGGAGGGTCAATAGGGCATCGGCGCTCGTGGTGGGCGGACGGGAAGATCGACTCTCGCACTCAGAAACACGCTGACACACATGTGAACAGCAGCACCAGACAATAGGGCCTTTCGCACCGCGGGAACCTTTTCATAGTACCAGAACTAATTGTGGAACTACCCACTTTTCGGCGTTTTCGCACCGCCGGAACTGGGTGCCATTTTAGTACCGGACTGCCTTTTTCGAGAACCAAATTAGCTCCTACTCCGGAGCCGGGTCTAACCAGCACAACTGGTACTAATCGTGACGTAAGTAGACATTGATTGGCCAAACGCGTACGAAAACGCCCTCACCCGCCATGATTTAAAACGCCGTGTAAACATTGGGTCAACTTATTTCGCAAGTATGGAGAACAGCGATAGATGGACGGAAGCTGAAGTGCAGGCACTTGTAGCAAATGTAGCACTGCCAGTTGTCGTTGGAGATTCTTAGTCCTCCTTTCCGTTCTTTCAGTCGCTTTACGTATACGTCGACTTTCCATGTGCATTATTGTGAAACCCACGAGACACAACAAACACACAGCTCCGATCACAGCGTCCTCCATCCTCCTGTTGTTAACGTTGTTTTTCTTTTGTTTCTGTTGTTGAACGCCGCGCACAAATGACGATGTTGTTGACCGGCTTACGTCACTTCTTATTACACACTGTCGGTGCGAATGCAACCCTTTAAATAGTACTGGGAAATAGTTCGCGCAAAATCGTCCCAGTACTTTAGTACTGTACTTTAGCTCTGGAACTAAAGCGGTGCGAAAGGCCCTATTATATAATTTGAATTTGATATAATATATATATTAGGGCAGTCAGTTTAATGCGTATATTTGGCGCAATTAATTTTGGAAAACAAAATGATCAAGCAGCCACTGTTGGGGCGGATTTAGTGGATGTTGGGGGCCCCCGGCAGATCGGGGGGGCCCTTATCTTGCACACATGCTTTCCTAGATCAGACTTGAGGTTCCTTTTTTGTTGTGATGCTTGTTGCTGCACAATGGTGCCCCATAGTTGTGTCCAATGTTTCTACATTTTTTCATGTACATGTTATAATGGCTTTTTCATGTTGTAGACCACGAAATAGCAGAGTTTGAGATACAGGTTTTCACAAAAACAATATAAATTATAAAATGATAAACCTCACAACTGAGTCTTTAAACCATTTTTTAAGAAAAGAGAGTTGGAAGTATAAATTCTGATATTCATTTAAAACGGGGTTATGTGGGTGGATTTTCGCATTGATCTGAACAAAAACTGCAGACGGGATTATTGAAAATGCACATTCATTCTCTGCCAGCAGGAGGCGCTTTAAAGCAACATCCCCCCCCAGCAATACACGCTGTTTCCCGGTAACGTTTAAAGCAAAGCACAGGCGCTGCTCTCTAAACGCTACTTTATCAGATCAAATTAAAAATCTTTTTATTAACTTTTATTTATATCATATAGTTAGCAATATCACACCAGCAAGAGTGCGGTTTATCACCAATATCTGCAGGATTGCAAAAGTGACGTTGATTTTATACATTCAATAAACAAGAAGTTAATATTGTGTTTTAGACATAATATTGTCTGCTTTTGATCAGTTTCGCAAATGAAAATAGATCCAATTAAAGTCACAGCAGAACTGATGTGTGTCTCTGATCAACACACAGCGGTGATTCGTTACTGAATGAATCCAAGGTTTTGAACGAATCGAGTAAGTTAGTGATTCACTCATAAAGACAGTCACTTGATTCGTTTCTGAAGGAATCAGCTGTTTGAACGAATCAGTTGAATGAATAAATGACTCTCTTCATTGCCGAGTCGATATTTAAGTATAATTCTTTAAAAAAATCATATCATATTTCAAAATCCATTTTAATATAAATATTTGCTACTTTTTGTAATGTCTATTCAATGCATTTCTCATTTAATACAATAATGACTTTAAATGATCTTTTCAGTTGTAAATTCTCAGCCAAAATTAATACGCGATTAATAAATGTGCAAAACAAACAGACATTTCTCTCTGTTTCGCTCTGAAACGTGTGACATTATGGCAGTATAACAGAGCTGTGAGCTGGTTCATGTTAAGGCCAGGTAATAAGGTGTTTGTGTCTCTGTTCGGCGAGGATCAGGAGTGTCGGGTCAAGTGGATGGCATCACACGGCCCATGATGAAGTTCAGATCACACACAATAGCTCATCGTCGTCAGTGAATGAGAGACGGTAATGAGAGTCACGGGGGGGGGCAGATGAGAAACGGCACAACAAAACACTGCGGAGCAGCTGGAGATTCAGTCTGATCTCAGAAACAGCTGAAAAAATCCCCCACACGCACAATAACGGAGGAACCCGGGCCACAGAGACTATCACTTTAATACCTAGCAACACCATAGCAACCACAAAACGATTTGACATCCAGCTGCATCACAGTAGCAACTGCATAGGAACACTTTTGAAACTCTCAAAAGACCTTAGCAACTGCATGGCAACACTAACAACAAACACTCTTAAGGCGGTGAACTTTGTTCATACACAACTCCAGAACCATATAGCAACACCCTTGAAAATACCCAAAACACCATATCAACCACGTACCATCAAACACACCCTTAATAATGACTCAAAACACCATAGTTACTGCATAGCAACACCCTCGAAACTGTCCTAAACATCATACCAAAAGCATAGCAACACACAAACAATGATTATGAACACCCTAGCATTTGCATAGCAACATCCTATAAACTGGCCTAAATACCATAGCAATCGCATAGCAACACCCTTGGAACTGTCCAAAACATCATAGCAACTGCATAGCAACTCCCTAACAACCACCCACAACACCCTAGCAACAGCATAGCAACACACTAACTAATATGAACTCAACACCATCGGCAATCGCATAGCAACACCATTAAACATCATAGCAACTCTCTCGCTCTCTCTCTCTCACACACACACACACACACACACTAACAATGACAAAAAACACCATAGCAATCGCATAGCAACACCGTTGGAACTGTCCAAAACATCATAGCAACTGCATAGCAACTCTCTCTCTCTCTCTCTCACACACAAAACACACACTAATAATTACAAAAACACCTCAGTCTAAATGCATAGCAACACCATTGAACTGTTCCAAACATTACTGCAGTACTGGGGCATATCAACACCACACACACACACACACACCACACACACAACTAATAATGAACTCAAAACACCCCAGCACCGCAAACCGCTAAAATCATATCAACACCATGGAAGAACCTCCTAAATGCCATAGCAACACAAAACCCCTTGAAACCGCCTAAATGCCATACACATCCCGAAACCGCTAAAACCTAGCACACATCCCTGAAACCGGCCTAACATCCCATAGCACCCTCCCTGAACCGCCTAAAGCCATAGCAACGACCTTGAAACCGCCTAAAATGCCATAGCAACACCCTGGCAACCGCCTAAAATGCCATAGCAACATCCTTGAAACCGCCTAAAATGCCATAGCAACATCCTTGAAACCGCCTAAAATGCCATAGCAACATCCTTGAAACCGCCTAAAATGCCATAGCAACATCCTTGAAACCGCCTAAAATGCCATAGCAACATCCTTGAAACCGCCTAAAATGCCATAGCAACATCCTTGAAACCGCCTAAAATGCCATAGCAACATCCTGGAAACCGCCTAAAATGCCATAGCAACATCCTTGAAACCGCCTAAAATGCCATAGCAACATCCTTGAAACCGCCTAAAATGCCATAGCAACATCCTTGAAACCGCCTAAAATGCCATAGCAACATCCTTGAAACCGCCTAAAATGCCATAGCAACATCCTTGAAACCGCCTAAAATGCCATAGCAACATCCTTGAAACCGCCTAAAATGCCATAGCAACATCCTTGAAACCGCCTAAAATGCCATAGCAACATCCTTGAAACCGCCTAAAATGCCATAGCAACATCCTTGAAACCGCCTAAAATGCCATAGCAACATCCTTGAAACCGCCTAAAATGCCATAGCAACACCCTTGAAACCGCCTAAAATGCCATAGCAACATCCTGGAAACCGCCTAAAATGCCATAGCAACATCCTGGCAACCGCCTAAAATGCCATAGCAACACCCTTGAAACCGCCTAAAATGCCATAGCAACATCCTTGAAACCGCCTAAAATGCCATAGCAACACCCTTGAAACCGCCTAAAATGCCATAGCAACACCCTTGAAACCGCCTAAAATGCCATAGCAACACCCTTGAAACCGCCTAAAATGCCATAGCAACACCCTTGAAACCGCCTAAAATGCCATAGCAACACCCTTGAAAACGCCTCAAAACTGCATAGCAACACCCTTGAAACTGCCTAAAATGCCATAGCAACACCCTTGAAACCGCCTAAAATGCCATAGCAACACCCTTGAAACCACCTAAAATGCCATAGCAACATCCTGGCAACCGCCTAAAATGCCATAGCAACACCCTTGAAACCGCCTAAAATGCCATAGCAACACCCTTGAAACCGCCTAAAATGCCATAGCAACACCCTGGCAACCACTCATAACACACTATGATCATGGTAGAGACGTTGTCATGTGTAATATTTAAACGCTGTCGTTCAGTAATTCGCTCATCATGAGTGTTTCTCACAGTGAGAACAGGAGACATTCAGACAAACGCCTCTGTGATGAGAAGTACATCAGTATTTGAACGTGTGAATGTGTGAAAGACAGCGTTACACTAAAACTCATTCACAACGAGCTGATACTTCGGTCTCTGTCGCAATATTGTGTGTTTGACACTATATGAAAACTACAAAAAATTTGAAAAATACAGACTAATGATATGAAACTTTTATGGTGTTTATTTTTGTCCTGTTTTACAGTTTGATAGTCGTGGTCACTATGAATGAAAATATATTGCACTGGAACATCATGAGGTGACTGAAGAATGACAGAATTATCGTTGTTTCAGTGAACGATCGCTCTGTTAGAAACTTTCTCTCTCCATACGCTTGCCTCTCCGTCTTTCTGCTGGTTGTCATTACTTGTCATTAGCTCAACCCTCTCTCGTCCCATTATGTTGCCATGGCAAACGTCCAGCCGCTGCCTGTTGGCATGGTGATAAATCACAGTGCATTAGGTGGGGGGGGGGCATTAAGAGTTTTGCATATGCAAATCACACGCTGAGTGTGTTCAGGTCAAACTGGCCCGGTGAAAGAGTTACTCTGTAAATCACACACAGTCTGACCTCAAACATCAGCTCACCTTCACAAGGACAAATAAACGTCTGTGAGTTATGGTGATCATTATGCTAAATGTTACAAACATTACATACTGTATGTACATGATGTGACCATACACAGACTGATGTTTCTGGATGATTTAGCGTCCTTCTCTTGTGTTCTATATACCAGGAATATTTCTGAGCCTCATGAATTTATAATTGCGAGATATTTTTACAGCGCTGGCTTTTGGGACACGTCTGATCTAAATACACGCTTCAGATTTCACCAAGACTTTCCAAAATGAAGTCCAACCACAGATTTGATTTCAGTTGGTTTATTAACATTTCTGCACATTTGAATCACACAGCTGACCAACCAATATAAACATCGACATGAGCGAGTAAGCTCATCTCTAAACTACTACACTTATTCATAAACCACGAAACGTCAGTTTGGTAACACACAAATCGCGTTACATAGAAGTCTGTAACACCTTGGTTTTCTTCAGAACAAAGAAATATATTTTTCATTGTGATGATGTGCATTTGTGTGATCGCTTCGCACAGAGCATCGTCATATATTGCGCGCAAACAGACTTAACGAATCTAGCATGTGCGGAAATAAAGTAGTCATATAATGTAATATGGTAACAGTAACACTTACTCTTGAATTTTGCATCAATTTCTCAAACATGTGAAAAGATTGAATTGGCTGAAACAGGATTCTCTTAAAAACATTTCCAGAGTTATATTTTGGTCATTCAGGGATATATTATATACATTGTGTTACACACTTTACATGATTGTGTTTCTATAGAGTTACGGTAATGCCGTCGCTGTTCTGTGACATCATTCACCCTTTGACCTTTACACTATGCTGCTAGAGGTCACCTCGGACGCTGACCTAAGAATGGTGGGTGTGTCTGTCAGTCAAACCCAGGCATGGATGTCCCGCCTCCAGCCCAAGCCCCGCCCTTGGTACCGAGCTTCTGCGATTGGCTGAAAATATAAGAGAAGGTGGAGCCGCCTGAGAAGAGCGCAGAACGTGGCAGCAGCAACCACAACCAGCGGAGACATCATGACAAAGCCCAGGATGATGAGGGCAGAGCAACTGTTGTCGTCAAGGTAATGGCAGAGAGCAGCCTGAGAAGCCACAACCTGTAGAAACACAACCTGAACATCAGAATATTGTGTGTTTGTGGGCATTTGCGTGTGTCTGTGGGCATATCTGTTTGTTTGCGGGTGTATGTGGGCATATCTGTGCGTCTGTGGGTGTATGCGGGTATATGTGGGCATATCTGTGTGTCTGTGTGTCTGTGGGCATATCTGTGTGTCTGTGGGTGTAATGCGGGTGGAATGTGGGCATGTCGTGTGTGGTGTATGCGGTTGTATGTTGGGCATCTCTGTGGTGTCCTGTGTGTAGGTGGCCATATCGTGTGTCCTGTGGTGTTGTGGGTGTATGTGTGCATATCTGTGTGTCTGTGGTGTCTGCGGTGGTATGTGGGCATATCTGGTGTGTCTTGGTGTATGTGGGTCATTCTGTGCGTCCGTGGTTTTTGCTGGTAATGTGTGCATATCTGTGTATCTGTTGTCTGGGTGTATGCGGGTGTCTGTTGTCGGTGGGTGTATGTGGCATACTGTGTTTGTGGGCATATCTGTGTGTCTGTGGGTGTATGTGGGCATATCTGTGTGTTTGCGGGTGCATGTGGGCATATCTGTGTGTCTGTGGGTGTATGTGGGCATATCTGTGTGTCTGTGGGTGCATGTGGGCATATCTGTGTGTTTGAGGGTGTATGTGGGCATATCTGTGTGTCTGTGGGTGTATGCGGGTGTATGTGGGCATATCTGTGTGTCTGTGGGTGTATGTGGGCATATCTGTGTGTCTGTGGGTGTATGTGGGCATATGTGTGTGTCTGTGGGTGTATGCGGGTGAATGTGGGCATGTCTGTGGGTGTATGCGGGTGTATGTGGGCATATCTGTGTGTCTGTGGGTGTATGTGGGCATATCTGTGTGTTTGTGGGTGTATGTGGGCATATCTGTGTGTCTGTGTGTGTATGTGGGCATATCTGTGTGTCTGTGTGTGTATGTGGGCATATCTGTGTGTCTGTGTGTGTATGTGGGCATATCTGTGTGTTTGAGGGTGTATGTGGGCATATCTGTGTGTCTGTGGGTGTATGCGGGTGTATGTGGGCATATCTGTGTGTCTGTGGGTGTATGTGGGCATATCTGTGTGTTTGAGGGTGTATGTGGGCATATCTGTGTGTCTGTGTGTCTGTGGGTGTATGCGGGTATATGTGGGCATATCTGTGTGTCTGTGTGTATCCGGGTATATGTGGGCATATCTGTGTATCTGTGTGTCTGTGGGTGTATGCGGGTGTATCTGTGTGTCTGTGGGTGTATGTGGGCATATCTGTGTGTATGTGGGCATATCTGTGTGTCTATGGGTGTATGTGGGCATATCTGTGTGTATGTGGGCATATCTGTGTGTCTGTGGGTGTATGTGGGCATATCTGTGTGTCTGTGGGTGTATGTGGGCATATCTGTGTGTTTGCGGGTGCATGTGGGCATATCTGTGTGTCTGTGGGTGTATGTGGGCATATCTGTGTGTCTGTGTGTATGTGGGCATATCTGTGTGTCTGTGTGTGTATGTGGGCATATCTGTGTGTTTACGGGTGTTTGTGGGCATATCTGTGTGTCTGTGGGTGTATGCGGGCATATCTGTGTGTCTGTGGGTGTATGTGGGCATATCTGTGTGTCTGTGGGTGTATGCGGGCATATCTGTGTGTCTGTGGGCTTATCTGTTGTCTGTGGGTGGTCTGCGGTGTATGTGCATATCTGTGTCTGTAGGTTATGCGGGTGATTGGGCTATCTGGGTGTTGGGGTGTATGTGGCGATCGTGTGTTTA
>JADLZN010005922.1:55000-67500 GCA_018155175.1 Sinocyclocheilus anophthalmus
GTGCAGTTTAGTTTGTTAGCATGTTGTATACGGTTGAACTCATTAGATGGTTTTTCTAAGCTAGCCTAGCTAGCAATCTATAGGCTAATAAGCAAAAAGTTAAACATTTTTCATACATCAAGAATTCTTGTCTTAACGAAATATATTGCCGTAAACAGAAAACCGAAGCATAATTTTGGCTTTCGGCAGCATCTCTTTCACTGACTTGATTAATCACAGATGAGTTGATAATGAAATTGATGAGCTCCATCCCTTCCCAGAGTCCTGTGCTGCAGAGATAAGAGACACATCCGCTCGGCTCATCAGGGATGGACAGATAAAGCAATGGAAAGAAAGCATGATGGCTGATTAAATCATTATTCATGGGCCATTTTTGGGTAATTGAATAATTCAAATTTTTTTTGTAATGCAGGGCAGACAGAAAAAGACAAAACTAGGTGAGTAGTAACATTCAAAAAACATTCAGAAACTCAGTGGAAACACACACGTGCTCACAGCGCCACCTGCTGGTCAACCTCAGTCACGACACCATTCAGCAGTCTGACTTGTGTTTTAAATAATATAATATAATGTATCAAAATTCACAACTGCTTGTGTGAAGACATCAAAATAAACACAGTAGAAGTCAAAGGAATCACACGTGTGTTTTTCCTGTAGCTTTCTTCTGAATGTGGGTCTGAAAGCGTCCCATTTCTCTTCTGGACCCAATCAGACTGAACGGGTGTCACGTGACTGTTTTTCAGACCACACACACACACACACACACACACACACACTCTCACCCACACACATGTTACACGCACCACCTCACACATCAACTCACACAACACACTCACACCACACCACACACAAACCACTCCACAACACACTCACACACACACACACACACACACACTCACACCACACAAAACACTCACACACACACACACCACCACACACAAACACTACATTTACCGCACCCACACTCACACACTCACACTCACACAACACACACACACACACAACACACACACACACACTCACACTCACACTCACACAACACACTCACACACACACACACACACTCACACACCCTCACCCACACACACACACACACACAAACACCTCACACACACCTCCCACCCAACACCACACACTCCACACACGCCACAACACACTCTCACAACATACCACACAAACACCTCACAAAACCCACTCACACACCCACCACCTCTCACACACAGACACACACTCACACACACTCACACACCCACACATTACAGCACACCCCACTCCACAACACACACTCTCACACATACACACCCCACACTCACACACACACGTCTCACATACACACACACACACACACACACTCACAGTCAACTCACTCACACAAACACACTCACACACACTCTCTCTCTCACACACACGCACACACACTCTCACACACACAAACAAACACACACAAAAACACACACACACACCACACACACACAAAAACACACACACACACAAACACGCACACACACACACACACTCTCACACTACACACACACACTACCTCCACACACACACTCTCACACAGACACACACACACACACACTCACACTCACACTCACACACTCTCACTCACTCACTCACTTACACACACCACTCACTCACTCACTCACCGCACACACACACCACACACACACACACACTCACAACTCACTCACTCACTCACTCACACACAAAACACACACACACACACACCCACACATCACCGTCTCACTCACAAACGCACACCACACACACTACACACACACCCTCTCACTCACCACACGCACACACACACACACAACCACACTCACTCACACACTCCACACGCACACACACACACCAACACCACAAAACACACACACACACACACGCCACACTCACCACACACACCACACACACACCACACCACACTCCACACACACACACACACACACACACACACAACCCACCCACACACACACACACACTCACATCACTCACCACACACACCACACACAGCCACCCACCCACACACACCACTCACCCCGCACACACACTCCACACACCACACACACACACTCACACACTCACAATCACACACACACTCACTCACACTCTCTTACACACACACACACAAACACTCACACCACTCACTCACTCACACACACACTCACACACAACTCACACCACACACACACTCACTTTCACTCACTCACTACACACACTCACACACCCACTCACTCACTCACCCCGCTCACTCACTCACACGCAACCACCCCCCACACACACACCACACACCACACACCACACACTCACACACACACACCCCCCACACCCACACACACACACACACACCCACTCACACACTCACCCACACACACACACAAACACACAAAAACACACACACACACACTCACTCACTCACACACACAACACACACACACACACTCACTACACTCACTCACAGCACACACACACCACACACACACACACTCACACTCACACTCACACCACACACTCACAATACACACACTAGACTACACACACACACACCACTCACAGCACATACATGTACGCGCACCACACTCACACTCCACTCCCCAACAAACACCCATCACCCACACACACCCACACACACCCTCACACAACCCACTCCCACACACACACACACACACACACACACCCACACTCACACTCACACAAACACACTCACACACACACAGACACCCACTCACACACACACATGTACACGCACACACCCTACACCACACGCACCACACACCCACACTCACACACACACACACACCACACCACAACACAACACAACACAACAAAAACATAACAAACACCACACCACACTCACTACACACACTCACACACTATACACATGAACACACTCACTCACACACTACTCACACACACACTCTCACACATACACACAAACAGAGACACACACTCTCACACACACAAACAGACACACACACAAACACAAACACAAACACACTCACACACACAAACACCTCCACACAGCACCACTCACAACACAACTCGCACACACATACATGTACCCACACACACTCACACACACACTCTCACACATACACACACAGACACTCCACACACACTCTCACGCATACACAACACACACACACACTCACATCACACTCACTCACACAAACACCTCACACTACACACACACACACACACCTCACACACACTCACACACACATACATACACACACACACACCACACCACACACACTCACACACACTCTCACACACATACATGTACACGCAGCACACACTCCACACCCTCTCACACACACACCACTCGTCACACCATACACACACACAACCACTCCAGTCACATCACTCCACCAACACACTCACACACACACACACACACACACACCAACTCACTCACACGCACACACACACCCACACACACACACACACACTCACACACTCACACACACACACACACACACACACACACCCACACACACCCCCACACACACACACTCACACACACACTCACACACACACACACCCACCACACACCCACCCACTCACTCACATCCCAAACTGCACAACACACACACACACACACTCACACCACTCACTCACTCACACACAACACTCACACACACACACACACACACACACACACTCACTCACACACACACACACACACTCACACCACACACACACTCACTCACTCACGACAACCACACACACACACACACACACCACTCACACCCACCCACCACACACACACACTCACTCACTCACAGGCACACACAACACACCCACACACCTCACACCTCACCGCACTCACACACATACACACACACACACCGGTCCCCAGCGATAATCACAGACTGTCCCGGATGGTTACCATGGCAAACACATTCGTGGACCACTTGACGTCCATATGTCCTTTTCATCTGAAAATCACTGTGCTCTAGTTCACATAACACACGGCGAAGATGACCCGCAAAAATTATTAAGAAATATACATCTGTTATTACTCACAGAAGCACTTATCTTGCTCATTAAAGGATGACTTCCTGCAAAGCTGCTGTGAAATTACAAGCATAGTGAAGAGTTTATAAATAATACAGAAGCAGCTCCATTTCTGTCAGCATAGGCAGCACACTTCTTAGAAAGCATCATAGTTCAAATGGAAACTCGCATTATTTAGAACACTCTAGATGGGGAATAAGTTTGTATAGTCCTAACGAGCATAAATATACATAAAATGTGGAACAATATTAGTCAAAAATAGAGTAAAAATACTCATTTTTAATTGAAAGATGATGCATTTAGGTAGGCTACTGAATTATATTTGCATGTAATTTTATAAGCAGTCTGGGATTGTCTTGCGAATCATAACGTGCATTAGCTGAAACGAGGGAGGATGCATAAAGATGCTGCTTACATTCTGTTCAGGAGCGTCTAAAATGTTCCCTACATAGGCAGCCTACAATGTTTAGAGACAGAGCCATATGCAACTGAATAGATTAAAGAATAAATAATCAGACATAAAGGTGATTTCACGTTTTATTGTGATTAAACAGTATTACATATGTGACACACAGTCTGTAGGCTACATTACAGATATATAGATCTGGACGTGTGTGAATGCATCAGTAATATATAGTCTTGTGTGTGTGTTTGTGTGTGCGCATTTATTCACAGAGCTGACTGAAGCTTCAGTGAGTGTGATAAAGTGTTGATTAGTGTCATGATCTCTTTGTGAAAAAGTGCTTTAGACAGACCGAGAGAGAGACAGAGTTCAGTAGGCTGTTAAGTGTGAAGTATGTGCATGCATCACCCGGCCTCAGGTGCATGTAGGTCTGAGTGCGCGTGGGCGTGCATGTGAGCATGCTGTGTGTGTGTAGCATCTGGCAGTGACAGCGTCTCCAGCGCTCCCTCTGATGGATACAGCTGCAGCAGCGCCCCCTCCTGGCTGCTATCTTTACTGCACGACTGGCAGCTGCAGTGAAGGATGCGCTCCACTAGCTTATCCACACGCGGGGCTTCATCGCTGCCGGCGCAGTCCAGAGTCACCTGCCAACACACACAGGCACAGTCAGTTTCCAGCAATGTAGAAACCAGAGGACATTCATTTCAGTGAAAGTTGTAGATCTGAGATTTGCCATATGAGCTTCAGCGGGTTTTTGCTGCTGCAGCGATGCGTTATGCAAAAGCGCAGCGGTGCGATGCAACCAAAGAGGTCATACCTGGGCCGTAATGCCTCTTGAAACCTTGCATACTGCAAAGACTGTGACAAAATGCTTGTGGGATGCAACACTAGCTGCGTTTCCATTACCCTTCGAATTGCGCAAATTGAAATTGTGAAATGAAAATACGCCCAATGCAAACACGTCAATTTTGCAGAAACTCCCATATATCGCAAAAACGTTCTTACTCTCACGTGAGGTGGTTTTTCAGGCAATTCGAAAAAGGAATATTTTTCGCGGCAGTGCGGTGGCTGCTATATACGTAAACCTACCAACATCCGTTGCCATGACTTATCGCCAGGGATGTAACGATTCACTCAACTCACGATTCGATTTGACTCACGATTTTTTATTTTTTTTTACAAAATGAGATTTAAGACAAGTTATAAATTAAATGTGTCATTTTATTATTGCTTGGGCGAAAATCCCTGGCAGAACGGTTTTTTGAAATTGAAATATAACGAAATTATAATAAGATACTATATACACTTATATATTGTTGCTCTTTTGTTGTTTTGATTGCTTCTATTGTTCTCATTTGTAAGTCTCTTTGGATAAAAGCGTTTGCTAAATACAAAAATTTAAATATAATGTAAACGTAAATAACTAATAACGAAATAGAAATTTTTAAACAAGCCCCAAATCGAATAAATAAGTAACACAAATAAAATAAACTCTAGTCTCTTCAGATAATAAACTATAAGCGTTGTCTGCTTTACATTTAAAATTAGAGGCAACCACTGCATTTTAATCTTGATCCAGACAAAGATGCTGCATACATGCAACATGAGCAGTTTTTGATTTAAATTAGATTGTATAATTTTTTAATTTGAAGCAAAAACAGAATGATTTGACTGCAGTTTTGTGAAACTATACATAAAAATATCTGCATGAAACCGAAACAGCAGATGAGCTGAATGAGACGCATATTCACTCTCTGCCAGTAGGTGGCGCTTAAAGCGTTTCCTTGGTTACCGCTGTAAACAAAAGCAGAGCTGCGCTTATAACAGCAATGATACAGCGTTTCCTTGGTTACCACAGTAAACAAAGCAGCGCTACGCTTATGAACAGCAATGATACAGCGATTCCTGGGTTACCGCTGTAAACAAAGCAGAGCGGCGCTTATGAACAGCAATGATACAGTGTTTTCTTGGTTACTGCTGTAAACAAAGCAGTGCTGCGCTTATGAACAGCCATGATACAGCGTTTCCTTGGTTACCGCTGTAAACACAGCAGAGCCGCACTTATGAACAGCAATGATACAGCGTTTCCTTGGTTACAGCTGTAAACAAATCAGAGCTGCGCTTATGAACAGCAATGATACAGTGTTTCCGCTGTAAACAAAGCAGAGCTGCTGCTTATGAACAGCAATGATACAGCGTTTCCTTGGATACCGCTGTAAACAAAGCAGAGCTGCGCTTATGAACGCATGATACAGCGTTTCCTTGTTCCGGGGGGGGGGGGGGCTGTAACCAAAGCAGAGCTGCTGCTTATGAACAGCAATGATATAGTGTTTCCTGGTTACCGCTGTAAACAAAGCAGAGTTGCACTTATGAACAGCAATGAAACAGTGTTTCCTTGGTTACCGCTGTAAAAAAAGCAGAGCTGCGCTTATGAACAGCAATGCTATAGCTTTTCCTTGGTTACCGCTGTAAACAAGGCAGCGCTGCACTTATGAACCGCAATGATAGTTTTTCCTTGGTTACCGCTGTAAACAAGCAGCGCTACACTTATGACAGCAATGATACAGCGTTTCCTTTGTTACCGCTGTAAACAAAGCAGCGGCTGCGCTATGAATACGCATGAACGCGTTTCGTGGTTTACCGCGTAAACAAAGCAGCGCTCGCTATGACCAGCAATGATACAGCTTTCCTTGGTTACCGCTGTAAACAAAGCAGCGCTGCACTTATGAACCGCAATGATAGTTTTTCCTTGGTTACCGCTGTAAACAAGGCAGCGCTGCACTTATGAACCGCAATGATAGTTTTTCCTTGGTTACCGCTGTAAACAAGGCAGCGCTGCACTTATGAACCGCAATGATAGTTTTTCCTTGGTTACCGCTGTAAACAAGGCAGCGCTGCACTTATGAACCGCAATGATAGTTTTTCCTTGGTTACCGCTGTAAACAAGGCAGCGCTGCACTTATGAACCGCAATGATAGTTTTTCCTTGGTTACCGCTGTAAACAAAGCAGCGCTGCGCTTATGAACAGCAATGATACAGCGTTTCCTTGGTTACCGCTGTAAACAAAGCAGCGCTGCGCTTATGAACAGCAATGATACAGCGTTTCCTTGGTTACTGCTGTAAACAAAGCAGCGCTGCACTTATGAACTTTAATATGCATTATACAGAGGCAAGATGAAAAGAAAAAAGACAGTTCCCCTCAGACATACATTCATATAAACTCCTACCCCTAATTGAATCGCGATTTGTTTAGCATCTCAACTGATTTGAATCATCACATATTTAAATCGATTTTCAACCGGCTCGCGGTTAATCGTTGCATCCCTATTTATCGTGAGAGAAACATTTTTAGTTTCAGTCGCATCACATTGGTTCATGGAAACGCTGTGATTTCGCAATAGTTTTTAATCAACATTTATAAAATATCACAAAAGGTTTGTGCAAATCTATAATAGAAACGCAGCTACTGTTCACTAACATGCTGCGACGCAGTAATGCAACAATCTTTTCCACATTAAAGGCAACACAGCAACCAGACGACATTCATGTTGGTGAAAGTTGGAGATTTGAGGGAAACATGAGCTTCAGCGAGTGTTGCTGCTGCAGCGATGCATTATGCAAAAGTGCAGCGGTGCGATGCAACCAAAGAGGTCATACCTGGGCCTTAATGCCTCTTGAAACCTTGCATACTGCAAAGACTGTGACAAAATGCTTGTGATGTTCCTCATTTGTAAGTCACTTTGGATAAAAGCATCCGCCAAATGAATATATGTAAATTAAATGCAAATGAGGAGAAAAACATGTCTATTTCACAAAGTTAAGAGTCCTTTTATGTTAATGTGCTGCTTGCAAAAAGGTGTCAGTATACACTTTTGAGCCTACTTTTAAGTGCCCGACTGTCACTTTTTGCCTGAATAATGATGTCGTTAACTGGACTATGCTAAATGGCTAAACATTGACTGTGGGTAAAACTCAATATAAACCAACAACACACCTCAAAATCACCAACTCTCATGGAAAAAATGACATTCGGTTGCTTTGTTGCTGTGAAAGTACCCTGAACTCTTTTAAGGGGGAAATCTCAGTAGTCTAACATTAAAGCCAAACATGCTCTGATTGGCTGTGATTTTGTTTTTCCTGAAATTACGCTGGAAACCCGCATGGCGTCTGGTTAGGATGCTGTGTAACGTTAGCCTAAAGTTAGTGAGTGTCGCTAATGCTGGTCAGATCAGGTTGCTGTCACATTACTGCAGGTCTTTGTCAACACAAGCCCGAGTCTGTTTTATTTACCAAACGTGAACTGCTTTCTATTAAAGCCAGATTGTATGATAGAACATAATAAGTAGCAGAGAGCGGCCCCTTTGAGTCAGCGGATAACGCTAGGAGAGGTCTCGCAAACAGAACATGATGTTTCTGCGTAAATATAGCAAAACCTTTTCAAGTCGAACTGAACCTCAACAATCTTTGTGCGTCACAACGTTTAGTTAGCATCAATACAATGATTCCCAGAGCTCAACGGGTGAGAAAGAGGGCAAACAAAGTGATTATTTTCATATGTTGATATCTCGCACACACTTCCCGTGTTCCTCTGGCGAAATCGCCGGTGGTCAAACATTCCCGTCTTCTGCCAGGCAAAGCAAAATAAACTCCAACGCTAGAGGGCAGCTGAGCAGCCAGAACTAAAGCCCACCGCGAAATACTGTAAATACACAAAATCAACACACACTCACGCGTGACAGTTAAAACACGCCGTGTTCTCTGCACAAGACAGATGAGTGTGTTTGTTGTCTTTCAACATGCCTCATAAAGAGTCACTCAAGCTTCACTGCGAGTCTATCAATCATTGTGCTGGATGTTAAATAGGTATTGCGGTTTGCTTGCAGCACACCACACGACAAGACACGCGGCATGCGGCAGGACGCATTTATCACTCCAGCTGAAAGAGTAGCTGCACGGGACGCGTTCTCAAATGCACATCGACATGTTTTGAGAATTCACCGTCATGACAGAGAACTCGCTTGAATCCCAGAATTACCGCAGTGCATATGTCAATTTCTGCTGTTTTCACTACTGCAGCACAAATACGACAACTTGGACACAGTACTTTTGGAGTACTCATTACTGAAGCACGAATATGATGGGAATATTTATGACGTTTGCTATTTTCAAGTTGCAGTTTTCAATACTACGACTAAAGTGGCAATTTGGAAGCAGTATTTCTACTGTTTTCACTATTGCAGCACAAATATGGTAATTTAGTCGCAATATTAATGAAGTTTACCATTTTCACTATTGCATCAAAAGTGTCAATTTGAATGAAGCATTTTTGTTTTTATTATTGCATCACAAATGTGATAATTTGGACTCAGTATTTCTGCAGTTTTCACTACTGCTGCACAAATGTTATCTTTTACGTGCAATGTTTCTGTAGTGTGTCATTTTCACTATTGCAACAAAAAAGACAAATTGGACGCAGTGTTTCTGCAATTTTCACTATTGCAGCACAAATGCTATAATTTACTCGCAGTATTTCAGCAGTTTGACATTTTTCACTACTGCGGCAAGAGTTGCATTTCTGACTCAGTATTTCTGCAGTTTTCACTACTGCCGCAGAAATATTAACATTTACTCTCAATATTTCTGCAGTTCACTATTTTCACTACTGCAGCACAAATATGATAATTTACTCGCAATATTTCCACAGTTTGCCATTTTCACGATTGCAGCAAAAGTGACTATTTAGATGCAGCACTTATGCAATTTTCACTATTGTAGCACAAACATGACAATTTTGTAATGCAGTCTTTCTATAATTTTCACGCCGTGTTTCTGCAGTTTTCACTACTGCAGCACAAATATTATAATGTTTTCATAATATTCCTACAGTTTTCACTACTGCAGCTCAAGCACGGCAGTTTGGACACAATATATCCACTTTCACTATTGCAATATACTGCATGCCGTCCAAAGGAACATGTCGTTTTGGTGAGAACATTTTAAAGTCTGGCTCATAAAAGTGTTTGTAGTTCACACAGCGAGTTTAATGGTGACACACTCACCACCTCCCACTGCGTCTGCGCCGGCATGCAGGAGTCACAATGGACCAGAGACTCGGTGGATTGTGGGAAGGTGTTGGGCACACTGTAGCTGAAACACTGACCCAGACAGGCCCTGAAAACACAACACTGTTAGATCCATTTACAAAGCCCACAACACACATGATAATTGCTGCACTGCTCAAGTATGGCAATATTTAATAGCTGAATGTTTATTTTGGTCAAACGAACACAGAGAAACATTCAGGAATTCCCTAAACTGGACAACAGTGTGTGTGTGTGTGTGTGTGTGTGTGTGAGACCTGTTTTGGATGGATCGTGGCGTGCAGCCCGTGTGTCCGACGATCTGCGTGATGTTTTTGGCCTCACACCAGGCGCTTTTGTCGGGGAAGAGCGCGAGGCGGTTGATGTGAGCGTGTGGAGCCGCGCCGCAGAACTCAAGCAGCAAACACGCCAGCAGAACACACAGCCTCATCGCCAAACCTGAAAACACATCGTTAACGCTGCGAATAATCCGACATCAGAGTTCAGAAGAATGCCTCTGCTGCTTTTCTAAACCTCATTTATCTTGTTTTATTAGAGTGTCAGTCTCTGCTGAATGTTCTGGACTCGCTCTGGCCGGTTTCACACTGATGGAAAGTAATCAAGTCTTCACATGGCCAGAACTGGCTCACAATCACAGAACGAGGCACAAGAACAATGTAGTTCACTCGGTCCAGAACACCAGAGAGAGAGACAGGCAGAGAGACAGACAGAGTCTGATACCACCTGACTCTAATAAAGCATGCGTCTTAAAAGCCTCCTCTGTTTTATGCCAAAGCGAACAGACGCAGTTTAAACAGCACGTCCACAAGAAACCAAAAGCCCTGCTTTCATAAAAAAAACACTACCAACGGATCCAATGTTACATTTCAAAGAGAAACAGAAAGAGAGACAGACACATACAGTCTCTTATAGTTAAGTGGCATTAAAGCTACTTCTCAACTTCAAGAACAAGCAAAGCCGAACTTAAAGAAACCAATTAAACCGAGCTAATGAAGTCAAACCAACACTTCTGCAGAGTTCAGTGAGGAGATCCGAGTCAGACTCACTGTTTCTCGAGCGTCTCTGTGTCTGATGTCCTGCTGACGGATCTCATATGGTGATTAACGGATGAATCGCCCTGTTATGACCCGCTGGAGTTAAACAATTACATCACACACACACACACACACACACACACAGAGTCAGGAGAAACGCAATGAGTTGCTCTGTGTCTCTCAAACACACAGCCAGCGGAGCCGTTCGCTGCAGTCTGCCCTGCGCCGAGTGTGTGTGTGTGTTTGTTTTGGGGGGCGGGTAAGACGTGAGGTGTGTGTGTGTGTGTGTGAGTGTGTGAGAGAGTGTGTGAGAGAGAGAGTGTGTGAGAGAGTGTGTGTGTGTGTGTGTAGGCGGGCAGATGATGATGCTGGTGGATTTGGCAGGTCAGAATCTCCTGCAATCTGATCTGAATCTTCACCAGCATCCAGAACAAACTCAAACTCTCAGTATGTGATCCCTGTCTCGTGGTCTTAAAGTGATCTGAGCCTCCGCTAAGGCAAAAACCACCATGTTTCTACCGTCTGATACCATCACGGCACGTTATAAAGGAGGCCAACATTGAGTTTCAAATGGAATTATAACTTAAAACATGTTGTTTCACACTTTCTGTCTTCAGTGGAACACAAAAGGAGATGTTTATCCGAATGGTCACGCTGCACTTTTTCACTCAAAAGTTGCTGAACTGCAAAAAAGTACCACAAAAAGTAGTGCTTTATACAATAAAAATCTATTCAAAGCAGCTTCACAGTAAAAAAGCAGTGTCACAACATTCTTCAAATTCAGGAATGAATCATTTTAGTTCTAATTGCATTTTCAAAATAATGTAGCGTTGTTAAGTTAAATTACTTCATTTTGATCAATTTTACTGAATATTAATTGTCTTTGAAGCATCAGAAAGCTCATCAGATCGTAACAGTCGTCTGAAGAATGGTCCACTA
>JADLZN010005922.1:70000-107500 GCA_018155175.1 Sinocyclocheilus anophthalmus
GTGTGTGTGTGCTGTGTATTGTGATGTGTTGTGGTGAGTGAGTGTAGTGGGTCGTAGGGGGGGGGTGTGTGAGTTTGTGTGTGTGTGTAATGGGGGCATGAAGTGAGTGGTAGTGTGGGGGGGGAAAGACGGGTGGTGTGTGTCTGGGGGGGTAGATGTGTGAATGTGGTGGTTGAGGGAGTGGGGGTGTATGTGTGGGGGTGTGAAGTGTGTTTGGGGATTTCGAGATAGTTGTTAAGTCGGATGTAAAGTGGGAGGGTTAGGGCGTGGGTATTTGTGTAGTGAGGATTTGTTGATGACGTGTTGTGTAAGTGTCGAGCTGCGTGGCTGAGGATAGTGTGATGGTGTGATGTGTGTGTGTTGTGAGTGGGAGGATGTTTGAGGTGTGTGGTGTGGTGTGGTGTTGTTGTTGTTGTGTGAGGAGAGGGGGGGGTGAAAAGTGTAAAAGGTACTTGAGTGATGCTTGTGTGTGTGTGTGTGTGTGGTGAGTGAGTGAGTGTGTGTGTGGTTTGTGCGGTGTGTGTAGTGTGTGTGGGGCGAGAGAGGGACGTGTTGTGTGAGGATAGAGGAGTGGGATTAATGCGCGTTTCCAGCAGGAAATCTGATCAGCAGGCAGCAACACGTATCACATAAGAGTCGGCTGGTTCCATGTCTCTCTGAATGTAGGGGCTACTGTCCAATCAACACATCCCTCGATGATTCTCTTACCTGTTAGTAAATACAACATATCTGAGCTTCCGATAAGCAGGGGGGGAAGCTTGTGGCATCTCTGCAACTTCGCTGACCATTCTCCTTGCACCGAGGTGGGGCGCGTTTCTAATATATATATATAATAAACCGCACACTCAATATATAAAGACACTCACACACACCACACACACCACACACACCACACATGTGACCATAATCAGTGGTAGCTTATCAGACCTGCAGCGTGTGTAATGGCAGTGTAGTTTGTGGTCATAGTTGGAGGGTGTTTTAATATGGCCGTAACTAGCGTCGCATATTCTATGCTGTAGTCTCTCTACAAAGGAGGTTATTCACGCCGTCTCTCTCTCCTCATCTCTTCTCTCAGGGGGAGGGTCGTGGGGGGTGAGCTCGCTCTCTCTCACTCTCCCTGCAGAGTGGCTGAAAATCTGGCCTACTTCAAGGCAGCGGAGACGGCTCACACACTCATTAGCACACAACACACACACACACACACAGTAAGCACTTCATCACGGGTATGCGGCTCGAAATGACGACCATGATGATAGTCCGCCTGTCGAAACACGTCGAGCGGGTGTAACGTTCAAAATTCATCAGGAAGGGGGCGGGGGGAAAGAGAAAATGGATGATGATAGATGATACAAGTATGATGGAGAGACTCTTCTACCAGTCCTCGTGACGAGACAGATTAGACAGATCATTATAAACATACACAACACACGCTGACTCACGATGAAACGCGCGTGATACACAAACACGCACAAAAATGTAAGACAAAAAATGGCGTTGGGGTGGAATGATGTAGAGATGAAAACACGTGACACAAATGAAAACCCTCTCAAATCTGTGCCTCTTCTGTGTCTGGATTCCAGCTCTGATCAGTCTGGACATTCATGAGGTGCATCATGGGATGCTTTTATGCCATAACAAAATTACTAAAACTATTCAAACCAAAACTAAACCAGAAAATGTAAAAATAAAAGCTCAAAATATAAAAAAAACTACAATAGTATGTAAATTAGACAAAAATTATGCTGTTTTAAACATTTATTATTCAAATCAGACAGCAAATAAAATCAATGCCAGAACCCACATACACACATTTTAATAATATTTTTAACAGTTCAGCGATGTGCTTTAATGTGCTTAACCCGCGGACTAAAAAACAACCTGTGGCAGCAGTGTAAAGTAGACACTGCCACTATCTGCTGTTTTATTTTAGAGGAAAAATATAAATTATTTTATTAAAAATAATTTTTTTAATATTATTTATTAGATTATAAAAAAAATTAACATTATTTTCATATTTAGACAATATTTAATATATACATAAACATTTTAATATAATATTGTAGATTCAAAACATTTTGGCAATTGTTATTTTAACTATCTGATCACAACTCCTCTCACACACATACACACGACCACACACACACACATCTCTCTCTCACACACACACACAACACACACACACACAGCACACGCTATCACAACCACTCTCACACACACACACACACACATACACAACACACACACACACACACACTCCACACACTCACACACACACACACACTCACACCTCACACACACACACTCACTCACACACACTCACACACACTCACACACAGACACACACAGACACACACCCACACACACACCACACACACCACCCACACACACACACACAAACACACACGCACACAAACACACAAACACACTCACTCACACACACACACACTAACTCACACACACATTCATTCACTCACTCACACACACACTCACTCACTCTCACACACACATACATCACTCACTCACACACACACACACCATCACACACACACACACACACAAACACTCACTCACATACACACACACTCACACACGCACGCGCACTCACACACATCACTCACACACACACACACTCCACACACACACACCTCACACGCACACACCCCGCACACACACCTCACACAACACACTCCCTCACACCACACACACCACGCTCACCGACCAAACACACTCACATCCCACACAACACACACTCCCTCAACACACACACTCACACTCACACACACACAAACACACACACACTCACTCACTCACTCTTTCTCTCACACACACACACACTCACACCACACACTCACACACACACACACTCACAATTCACACTCACACACGCACGCGCACTCACACACTCACTCACACACACACTCACACGTCACACACACACCACGCACACTCCTCACAAACACTACACACCAGCATGTTCGCACGCACAACAACACACACACACACACACATCACACACATCACACTTTGGCCAGCTTTTTATAATGACAGTTTGGGGGGGGGGGGGGGGGGGGGGCTGACAGTGACCCTCTGCCTCTAAACCTGTAAACAGCACATGTCAGCCACACGCCTCATGAACGAGAGTGAAGGTAAATAAGTCCGTCAGCAGCAATTTTCAATCCAGAGTATTTACTGGATAACAAATGCATGCATTTCAGTTCAAATAGAATAAAAGTACAGCATTAACCTGTAATGAGCTGTTTGGGGATGGAAATACCATGTTTTGTTGGAGACCGTAGCATGGTATTACCGTGTTTTACCAGGCATTTGTTTAGCACATACATGTTAATCATGCAGTACTGTAGTAAATATGAAAGCACCACAGTAAAGGCTTGATGAAGAGCTCGGTCCGAACACAAAGCCTGTCAGAAGAGCCGCACCCAGAAACTCTCTCTGCACTCCTCTAATTGGATTCAGAGTCGCTGAGCGCGGCGTCCCGCTGCTGCGCCGATTACACAACTTACAAATGTCAAACAAAACCGCAAAACACCAAACAACATCCCCTCGTCTTCATTAGAGAGGGAAATACCAGGAACCTCACCGGATCCAGCCGCTGCGTCTCAAAACAACAACTACACACTGCATACAAGCTTTAGAAACAACACATGAACACAGTAGACCTCGTTATCCACCTGATTTTTAACATAATAACAGACACGGGCATTTGTACACAGTATTTCCAGTATGCGTACTGCAGAAATAGTAAAACAAAACAACAAAACAAAACTAAGAATTGCTGAGAATTATGTCAGAAATGTAAGATATAAACAGAATTTCATGAAACTCGCAATTCTGTCTTTTTTCTTACAATTCCAATTTTACATTTCGCAATTCTGACTATTTTCCTACAATTCCAATTTTACATCTCGCAATTCTGACTATTTTCCTACAATTCCAATTTTACATCTCGCAATTCTGACTATTTTCCTACAATTCCAATTTTACATTTCGCAATTCTGACTATTTTCCTACAATTCCAATTTTATATCTCGCAATTCTGACTTTTTTTTTCTTTCTAAATTCTATTTATATCTCGCAATTCTGACTATTTTCCTACAATTCCAATTTACCATTTCGCATGCTGAACTATTTCCTACAATTCCATTTTAACATCTCGCAATTTCTGACGATTTTTCCTACTTTCCAATGTTTATCTCGCATTCTGTCTGACTATTTTCCCCTTACAATTCCCAATTTTACATTTGCGTCAATTCTGACTTTTTTCTACAATTCCAATTTTACATCTCAGCAATTCTGACTTTTTTTCTTACAATTCCAATTTTATATCTCGCAATTCTGACTATTTCTCTAAATTTCCAATTACAATTTCGCAAAGCTGACTTTTTTCTTACATGCCATTGTACATACTCGCATGCTGACTATTTTAATACAATGCCAATTTACATCTCGCAAGTCTTGACTTTTTTCCCTGCCAATTCAATTGTACATTAGCAATTCGGACTTTTTTCTTAACAATTCCAATTTACATTTCGGCAATTCTGACTATTTCTTTACAATTTTTTCCAATGTTAACATGTTCGCAATTCTGACTTTTTTTTCTTACAATTGCAAGTTTATAACATTTCAATTCTGACTATTTTCTTACAATTCCAATTTTACATTTCGCAATTCTGACTTTTTTCTTACAATTCCAATTTTACATTTCGCAATTCTGACTATTTTCTTACAATTCCAATTTTACATTTCGCAATTTCTGACTTTTTTCTTACAATTCCAATTTTACATTTCGCAATTTCTGACTTTTTTCTTACAATTCCAATTTTACATTTCGCAATTTCTGACTTTTTTCTTACAATTCCAATTTTACATTTCGCAATTTCTGACTTTTTTCTTACAATTCCAATTTTACATTTCGCAATTTCTGACTTTTTTCTTACAATTCCAATTTTACATTTCGCAATTTCTGACTTTTTTCTTACAATTCCAATTTTACATTTCGCAATTTCTGACTTTTTTCTTACAATTCCAATTTTACATTTCGCAATTCTGACTTTTTTCTTACAATTCCAATTTTACATTTCGCAATTTCTGACTTTTTTCTTACAATTCCAATTTTACATTTCGCAATTTCTGACTTTTTTCTTACAATTCCAATTTTACATTTCGCAATTTCTGACTTTTTTCTTACAATTCCAATTTTACATTTCGCAATTTCTGACTTTTTTCTTACAATTCCAATTTTACATTTCGCAATTTCTGACTTTTTTCTTACAATTCCAATTTTACATTTCGCAATTTCTGACTTTTTTCTTACAATTCCAATT
This sequence comes from Sinocyclocheilus anophthalmus, assembly GCA_018155175.1. Taxonomy (NCBI): domain Eukaryota; kingdom Metazoa; phylum Chordata; class Actinopteri; order Cypriniformes; family Cyprinidae; genus Sinocyclocheilus; species Sinocyclocheilus anophthalmus. The sequence goes on from JADLZN010005922.1 coordinate 75,343, forward strand.
TTACATTTCGCAATTCTGACTATTTTAATACAATTCCAATTTTACATCTCGCAATTCTGACTTTTTATCTCACAATTCCCAAGTTTATATCTCGCAATTCTTACTTTTTCCTTGTATTTCTGAGTTTATATCTCGCAATTCTGCTATTTTCTTACAATTTCCAATTTTACACATTTCACAAATTTCGGACTATTTTCTACACTTTCCAATTTTTACATTTCGCATTCTGCTAATTTTCATCCATTCCAAGTTAACATCTTGCAATTTTGACTTTTTTTCTCAGAATTCTGAGTTAACATCTCAATTCTGACTTTTTTTCTTACAATTCCAATTTTATATCTCGCAATTCTGACTATTTTCTTACAATTCCAATTTTACATTTCGCAATTCTGACTTTTTTCTTACAATTCCAATTTTACATTTCACAATTCTGACTATTTTCTTACAATTCCAATTTTACATTTCGCAATTCTGACTTTTTTCTTACAATTCCAATTTTACATTTCGCAATTTCTGACTTTTTTCTTACAATTCCAATTTTACATTTCGCAATTTCTGACTTTTTTCTTACAATTCCAATTTTACATTTCGCAATTTCTGACTTTTTTCTTACAATTCCAAATTTACATTTCGCAATTCTGACTTTTTCTCAGAATTATACGTTTATATCTTGCAATTCTGACTTTTTTCTCACAATTCAGACTTTTTTCTTGCAATTCTGACTTTTTTCTTAGAATTTTGATTTTACATGTCGCAATTCTGACTTTTTTTCTCACAATTACAAGTTTATATTTCAATTCTGACTATTTTCTTACAATTCCAATTTTACATTTCGCAATTCTGACTATTTTCTTACAATTCCAATTTTACATTTCGCAATTCTGACTTTTTTCTTACAATTCCAATTTTACATTTCGCAATTTCTGACTTTTTTCTTACAATTCCAATTTTACATTTCGCAATTCTGACTTTTTTCTTACAATTCCAAATTTACATTTCGCAATTCTGACTTTTTTTCTTACAATTCCAATTTTATATCTCGCAATTCTGACTATTTCTCTAAATTCTGTTTATATCTCGCAATTCTGACTTTTTTCTTACAATTCCAATTTTACATTTCGCAATTTCTGACTTTTTTCTTACAATTCCAATTTTACATTTCGCAATTTCTGACTTTTTTCTTACAATTCCAATTTTACATTTCGCAATTCTGACTATTTTAATACAATTCCAATTTTACATTTCGCAATTCTGACTTTTTTCTTACAATTCCAAATTTACATTTCGCAATTCTGACTTTTTTTCTTACAATTCCAATTTTATATCTCGCAATTCTGACTATTTCTCTAAATTCTGTTTATATCCCACAATTCTGACTATTTTCTCAAAATTCCAAGTTTACCTTTCGCAATTCTGACTATTTTAATACAATTCCAATTTTACATTTCGCAATTTCTGACTTTTTTCTTACAATTCCAATTTTACATTTCGCAATTTCTGACTTTTTTCTTACAATTCCAATTTTACATTTCGCAATTCTGACTATTTTAATACAATTCCAATTTTACATTTCGCAATTCTGACTATTTTAATACAATTCCAATTTTACATTTCGCAATTCTGACTATTTTCCTACAATTCCAATTTTACATTTCGCAATTCTGACTATTTTAATACAATTCCAATTTTACATTTCGCAATTCTGACTATTTTAATACAATTCCAATTTTACATTTCGCAATTCTGACTATTTTAATACAATTCCAATTTTACATTTCGCAATTCTGACTATTTTAATACAATTCCAATTTTACATTTCGCAATTCTGACTATTTTAATACAATTCCAATTTTACATTTCGCAATTCTGACTATTTTAATACAATTCCAATTTTACATTTCGCAATTCTGACTATTTTAATACAATTCCAATTTTACATCTCGCAATTTCTGACATTTTTTCTCTAAATTCTAAGTTACATTTCGCAATTCTGACTTTTTTCTTACAATTCCAATTTTACATTTCGCAATTTCTGACTTTTTTCTTACAATTCCAATTTTACATTTCGCAATTCTGACTATTTTCTTACAATTCCAATTTTACATTTCGCAATTCTGACTTTTTTCTTACAATTCCAATTTTACATTTCACAATTCTGACTATTTTCTTACAATTCCAATTTTACATTTCGCAATTCTGACTATTTTCTTACAATTCCAATTTTACATTTCGCAATTCTGACTATTTTAATACAATTCCAATTTTACATTTCGCAATTCTGACTATTTTAATACAATTCCAATTTTACATTTCGCAATTCTGACTTTTTTCTTACAATTCCAAATTTACATTTCGCAATTCTGACTTTTTTCTTACAATTCCAATTTTACATTTCGCAATTCTGACTATTTTCTTACAATTCCAATTTTACATTTCGCAATTTCTGACTTTTTTCTTACAATTCCAAATTTACATTTCGCAATTCTGACTTTTTCCACATGTCCCGATTTACATTTCGCAATTTCTGACTTTTTTCTTACAATTCCAATTTTACATCTCGCAATTCTGACTATTTTCCTACAATTCCAATTTTATATCTCGCAATTCTGACTATTTTCCTACAATTCCAATTTTAAATCTCGCAATTCCGACTTTTTTTTCCTACATTTTCCACTTTTAAATCTCGCATTCTTCCGCTTTTTTTCCCTCTCCATTCTGACTTCTATCTCTGATTACTGAGTTTACATTCTTGAAATTCTTTTTTCCGTCACCAAAAAAAAAGGTGCATTGTGGGAAACAGTATTTCAGACAGAGTACGCAGTAGGCATACAGCAGAAACAGTAGAACAGACAGCGTATGCACTGCAAGTGAGTGGCGCAATAAACGACACAATTAAACAAAACAGACCACTAAGATGATTAAAACAGGAATGCTGTAGTTTTGTCGAATCATTTGCGCAGTTTTAGTGTCTCTCTGAGCCCAGGTCTCAGAGTGTAAGAGCTTCAAGACTGCAGTTTGGCAGAATGCGAGTCTAAACACACACACACACACACACATGTGCGAGCAGCAGCCCTGAGGGTAAACCCGCTCTCTAATCCTTCATTTCTCCATCCGTCCAACTCATATTATCAGTCTGCCATCTTTTTTCACTTCTCGTCTTTTTTACTTGAGATGTTTTACGATTCAATCTCGTCCAGGACAGAGAAGTTAAATCAAACACATTAAAAACACGTGTGGATCTGACCCCGACACGCCAGCGCACACAGCGAACACACAGCGAGGCCCGAAACAAACTGCCTCAACTAGCTACACAAAACACAGGACCGCAATTCATAATGCTCTGCATTCTTAGCATTGTCGCACTGTTCGGCACAACTCGAGGGAACTCTATCGCCCCCTTGAGTACTGCGGTTTACTGCAAGAGCGCACGCTAAGTATGTACGACCGGACTGAGCCAAGCATATGGAAGGCCAAAAGAGCCAAAAACACATTAATTTTAACATGTCAACAACGCGTTAAATCCGCATATTTTTCACGCGTAAACAACATGTATTTAACGCGTTAAATAAATTTATTAATAATGCAACAATTCCGATTTAATTTATTGCAATTAATAAATGCAATAAATTAAACTGTGCAATACTCAGATCTATATTTTCTACTGTATAGTTTCATAAGTGGAGCATATGTACAAGTAATCTTAGTTTTTAAGATTTCACATATGCTTTTAATTTCTTTTTTATATGTGAGCAATGGTAACATGACCCAATTAACTCCCTGGGATCAATAAATTATATCTATCATCTAATTTATTTAACACACAAATGTGATATATCTTACCAGGTTTCAAATATAAATACTGTCTATAAAAATAAATACTTAATACAAAAATTAATACAAAAATTTCACCTAAAAATTAGCACCAAATAAAATCAGTCAACAATCCATTAACAAAAATATATATAGTTTTATTTTCACATTGCAATAGAACCAGTCGACAAGAAGCTTCTGTTGCAGAATATTAATTACGGTTTGCAGTGCATCAATAGCCGGACTTCTGACAGGTCCTTCAAGAACGTCTACATCCTGCAGTTGTTGCATCTGTGCCTCGGTTGGACTGAATTGGTTTGCAGGAACTGTTACAACTTCCTACCAATCCACAGCAGGAATCGCACTATCTTGAGCAGGGCTGGGTCCAAAAATCTCTGCCATGGAGTGAGTGATGATGTTTGCCTCTAAAGACATCCTTTAACAACCATCTGATTTGGTGTGTGGTGACCAGCAGTGCGCAATCCATGATTGTTCCACTGTTCCCTGAAAACCTCAAAGTCCCGGTTAATCCGTGGAAGGTACACATAACGCAGTGTGCAGATCACTCTCAAGAAAGGAGAAAAACTGGTGGTTCACATCAGTCATACCCCGCCAAAGATCTCCCCAAAGTCTCTTGACCCTCTGGTTGTGGACACTTCTACTACGGATGGCACTTCCACTTATAGATCCACGATAGATGTTCATAAACAAACAAACAAACGGTATTGTTTTCTCCTCCGTGGTCACACCTAAATCGAGATGGGACCCCATACCTAACTGTGGCTTGTACAAACTGGTTAAACACTGTGCCAGCCCTCTTGCCAGAAGCTTGCAAAAATACAACCAGTCTGCTGAAGCCACAGATTCCCCCATGGATCACTATTCTATATTCTAGGCTAGATGTGAAATGTTAAAAATTAAGATTACCGGTACATCGGCTCCATTATGAAACCTATGAAAATATAGATATGGCGTATCACAGTTAATTATTGCACTCTATTATTGTATATTTTACAAGCATGTATGCTTAAAGATATAAAGGATATCAAACTGTATATAAGGACATTAAGCTGCAGACAAGTCTGAGGTAAGTATGTTTTCGTTTCATGTGCGCCCGGACCAGTTTCTGTTCTCGTTGCATGTCGATTTGGTCAGGGTGCCTTTGAAAAAAAAGTGTTTATTATATTTGAAATATGGATATTTTTCTTACAAAAGCACATGGATTCGCTACAGGAGGCCTTTATTCGCCCCCCGGAGCTGTGCGAGGCACGTTTTATTACGGATGCGCACGCTTTATTTCACGTATTCTGGACTGTTGACAAAAATGTTGTTACATATGTTGTATATGTATTATTTCTATAGGTTATACAAAAAAAAAGACAAAATACTTAGGCTGAATAAGCTGATCTATAGCATGTTAAAGGGGTCATATGATGCTTTTTTAAAGATCATTATTTGGTGTAACAGAATATGTTGACATGCTTTAATGTTCAAAAACACATGATTTTTCAACTACGGTACATTATGTAGGCCTCTATGCCAAGCCTCTCTCAAAACACCACTGGTTTTCTTACAAAGACTCTTCCGCACAAGCGCAGGTGCTCTGAATTGGGCCAGCGACCAGTGGCCATGTGATTGGCCGAACACCACAAGTACGTGTCGGAAATGTAATGCCCCTTACTATAATCGCCAGCTTCAGCTTTCAAAATAAATGTAAAGAATAATGTCATTAGTTTTACCATCAGATCAAGCCCGAAAGGGCAACAGAGTCGCGTGACAGACACAGTGATGGAGCTGGTATGTGTTTGCAGTACACAAGCCACGGTTAAAGACAGCTGACTCCACTGGGACCCTGTCTATCGAGCTCTCTCTTCTCACACACACACACACCACACAAACCAACACAAACAACAGACACTCTCTCTCTTCTCTCTCACACCCACACACAAATACACTATATCTTCGCTCTCTACACACACACACACACACACCACACACAAACACACACCACACACACACCACGACACACACACCACATGGCGCACAACCAAAACCCACGCCCACACAAACACACCACACGCGCGCACACACACACACACGCAACACACAAACACACACGACCCCACACTACACAACACAACACAACACAACACACACAACACAACACACACACACACACACCGAACACACACACACACACACAATATTAAAATAATAACAAAACATTAGCTGATTCAGAAGCGCCAGATTGTAATAGCAAAGTCAGAATGACCTCATCTCCTAGGTTCACGAAACGGTCATCAATAAAATGCATTGCTGTTCTGTTTTAAGTAATCTAAAAGATTCCTAAATGCATCTAATTTCAGAAGGCCAAATAAAGTGCTTTGGCTTTCACACTGAAACACACAGCGTCTCCCTGAAATGCTGCTTCAACATCAGCTCGGTTGAAAGCCAGCCTTCGCTTTTCTTTTGCGGCAACATGGGCAATTATGCTAATATTTCCACATAGTGATGTAGATATGTGGGGGTGTGTTAGAACGAGTCGTTTTAGGGGGGCGTGGCAGAGTCTTAACTTTGATAAAGGATATCTCTTTGGATTTGAGAATTTAGACTTTGCAACTTTACAGATCTACTTTATACAACCAAGAGCTTGTAACACTCCAAAGAGAAAGGAGAACTTGAAATCGCATCATATGACACCTTTAAATGGTGGTTGCCTAGTCTATGAATGGTACACCCCCCTAAGCTCACAGAAGTGGTTTGACCCAAGTCCTCAGCAGCCAATGACACTGACCCCTCAAACTGATTTTTAACGCATATTTTTTTCACGTGTCAAAATTCACGTGTTTTTGGCCCTTTTGGCCTTCCATACAAGCGTGCGCAGCTGCGTCCAGGCCTGAAGGGTCGAGGCCTGCAGCAGGTTGACTGACATGCACATTCATAACACGCCGTCAGAGCCAGACACGAGATAAAGCAGATAAAGCCTCATGTCACCAGACATCAACTTTAGAGAGAGGAGCGCAATGAAGCGGCTCAGGGTTTTAATTACAGCAGATGTGCCCAGACGGATCCACACGGCCCTGGATTAATCACTCCATCACATTTTACTGGGAAATATTCCACTTAATAACCAGCTGAAATGGTCAGGAATCCTTTCAGGCTCTGTTCTGTGGACTTATATCACATATCATAGTATTACATCAATAAAAATAAAACTATTTCTGATGGGCAAATATTGTTTTTCAGTTGTATTAGTTCAAAAATCACCAGTTCACCGAAGCACAGGTTATTAATGGTGATAATATTAGCAAGATCTGCTTTTATTTAGCATGTTCTCGTTAATAAAATAGTATATATGAATGCTTATATTAGTAAATTAATACGCAAATATATGAATAAATTATCACATTCATATTTATTTGCCAGTGAGTGTCAGTATAGTTCACAGACACGTCTCGGTTCAGTCAATAAGTAACCATTTCTGCTGCTGTTTATGTAGTTTATGAGTAAATGCTGCCGTTTATAACGTGTCGCTGATATCGCGAGAGTTTCGAGCCTAGTTCGTATGAGTTCCACAGATCTCGCGAGACTGTAGAGCGGCACTCTGATCATCTATAGCTCCTTTTAAGAAATATGAAGCATTGATAATACACGCTGATAAGTTAATAACGTGAATTTTAATTTAGTTATCACTGTTACAAGCCACCAAGACGTTCATATATTAATATAATCATCTTTATGTGTTAATTTAATGAGTGTTGGGTTTGTTTTTATAATTTATAAGAGCCTCCAATAGTCCAGCAGTTCTTCATACACAGAAAAATCTATCCTGATATGAAGATATTATTGATTAAATCAGTTCATTCGTTTTTATCGTCTCATTAATTTCAGTTGCTTTATATTAAACTTGATTTTTTTCTCAAAATGTATTTATTTATGAAAAAGTTATGCATTTTAACAATATATTAAGCTAAAAGTGATTAAAACAGTTAGTAAAAAATGTAAATGATTCATTGTTTTTTTCTCAAAAATCATGCATTTATTTATGAAGAAAGGTTATGAATTTTGGCAATACATGAAGCTTATAGTGACTAAAAGTTAATAAAATAAATAAAATGTAAATAATTGTTTGATCTAATGTTTATTTTCTCCCAAAAATCATGTATTTATTTATGAAAAATGTATGAATTATGACAACAGTGGTGCTGGTTTCAGGATCTTATATTGTGTAATGTTATATTTTTAATTATATTTCACTTAAATCACAGTCAGATACGGTGCAAAAAGAACAAGGGGAATACAAAGTGCGAAAAATCATAAAATACAAATAGAACTAAAATTCTGGTCTTGTGATGTCATGACTGAAATGATTTCAAGATGAGTATTACTAATAAATGAGGGTTATGTTATTGTTTTATGCTCTCTGCCGCCCTCTAGCGCTCCGCCCTCGTCGCTTCCGCCACGCCCCTCTTCTGCCATATTTGGCTATGCCTTACTAAAGCGCCTGTGATTGGTCCGCGCGGCATCGGAGCCGAATGACCCGGATTTGCAAGCGTCGCGCCCCTCCCCCGCTGGAGCCCGGATGAGGAAGTGCAGCGCTGACAGGGCTGGGTTCCGTCAGAGAGTCGAAGCCGAACCGCGTCCAGACAGAGCCGAGCAGAGCCGCACAGCGAGCCGAACCCTCCGCCACAGCCGCCTCCAGTCCCGCAGACACCGCCAGCGAGCGCCGCAGACATGGTAAGAGCCGCCGCGGACGCGATTTGAGCCGATGCCCGTTTTAGGAAGAGACGCGCCTCGCCTCTCCGTGCAGAATCCGAGCCGAGCGCAGTACACACTGTAGTGCACGCTGTAGTACACACTGTAGTGCACGCTGTAGTGCACGCTGTAGTACACACTGTAGTACACACTGTAGTGCACACTGTAGTGCACACTGTAGTACACGCTGAGTGCACGCTGTAGTACACGCTGTAGTGCACGCTGTAGTACACGCTGTAGTGCACGCTGTAGTGCACGCTGTAGTACACACTGTAGTGCACACTGTAGTACACACTGTAGTGCACACTGTAGTACACGCTGTAGTGCACGCTGTAGTACACGCTGTAGTGCACACTGTAGTACACACTGTAGTGCACACTGTAGTACACACTGTAGTGCACACTGTAGTACACACTGTAGTGCACACTGTAGTACACACTGTAGTGCACACTGTAGTACACACTGTAGTGCACACTGTAGTACACACTGTAGTGCACACTGTAGTACACACTGTAGTGCACACTGTAGTACACACTGTAGTGCACACTGTAGTACACGCTGTAGTGCACGCTGTAGTACACGCTGTAGTGCACACTGTAGTGCACGCTGTAGTACACGCTGTAGTGCACACTAAACACCCGAATGAACACTAGAGCACGAACACCGAGGGCTGGAGTGTGTTTGGGGTTTGTTTGGGTTTAATGTGGCAGTTTTCGGGTTAGTGTTTGAAGGTTTTAGTATTTATATATCTTATTTTTGAGTTTAGTATTTGTAGGCATGGTGTTAGAGTTGTTTTTAATTATTATAGAACACTATGTAAAGCATGTCCATCTGCTTCTATGACAGTTTCTGTCTGTCACAGTTCAGTGTTTAGTCCTCTACTCTTATTAAAACTCCTCTAATTTGAGTGTTCGTGGCTGGGTTGAGTGTTTAAAGGAGTAGTTCACTAACAGATGAGGGATAATTACCTGATCATTTACTGGCCACATGTCCTCCGAGATGGATTACGGTGGTATTTTTGGGGTTTAATGTTTTTTGTTTTTTTAGTGTTTGAGGGTTTTAGTTGGTAATAGACCAATATGTATATCATTGTCATCACTAGTGTTGTCACGGTGCAAACTTGTCAGTATTCGGTACCAATTTCAGTACCAAAGCAAAACACAAAAACATGCTAATTAAAAAATTGACTATACTTTCATTACCGCTGATTACAGAACCGGCTTTACTGATAAGATGCGCATTAAATATCGCATGCGATTGATCGTGCAGCCCTAGTGCATATTTAATTTTAAAGGGCTTTTGAAAACCTTCTAAAGTTATTCAGCCAAGAATAACAACTAAGTTAGCTAAACAAATTTTTAAAAAGCCCATAACTGCTTTTCAGACCATTTGTACATTCTCTAACACGCGTATTTTAGATTCACAATTCATTTAAAAGCCTCAGGGGTGTAAAAATTGTAAATATTAGAGCCTGACCGATATGGGTTTTTTGGGGGCCCTGATGCCGATACCGATATTGGGGAGTAAAAAAAGACCGATATCGATATATCGGCCGATATTCTTTGTGTATATTATAGTACAGTCTTTTTCAAAAAGTGGACAGCACTTCCATTAAAAAATCGCATTTGATTTTTTGCTCAGCCCTATTTTCTGGTAATCAAATGAACATGCAGAACATGAGGCTTCGTATTAAATAAGTCTTTGCAGTTTAATCTCCACAGACACAGTCTATTATAATATATGGTACTGACTGTTTTTGATTTATTCATATAAATAATTTTTTTTTTAGCCAATTCCATGAAAGTCCGCGTTATACAGTAAATTTAGTTTTTTAGACGGGATTTCCACGCGTCGTCCTTGTTTTCTGCATACGAATATCATCACTGCAACGGAATATGATAAACTCATGGTGCGAGTAAAAGAAAGGGACATGTTGTTTATTTACTTAGCGTTGAGTCTCTCCAAATAGGTGACAACGTAGCGTAAATCATTGTTCACAACATGGTGCCACAACCGATTGCCGTTATGGGCTGCATGAAAGATACTAACTTTTCAATCTGCTTCTGATACGTTACTGACTGTACTGACAAACTATGCTGACACCGTGTCTGCGCCGCAACAGGACGCGACAAAGCGACCGTTGAAAATCATTTGAAATTTGTGTCAGCACGTCATAAATAGAACGAGGCATCAGTTTACTGCATCCAGTGTTGACAACATCACTGATTTTAATGGGTTCTATTCTACACCGGATGCAAGCGGTGTGATGTGATAAGCATGAGTTCGTGGCCGGTATAAACACCAGCATTGACTGAGTGGCCGCGATCAGCTCCGGTGGCCGTAACACAGGCTTTAATACACCGCAGACGCGTGCTGTGATGAGCAGATCAGCTCTAGTCTCTAACGTCACTGAATCAGCTGTTAAAAATGAACCATCCATTCATCATATCATCATGCAAAACTGAGAATTAGAATCATTGTAATGTGACGATCAAATATAGGTGCGGGCGGATAATTTGAAGCAGCGGACTCGGGTGAAGTTTGAGCTCATCCGCGCATCTCTACACTACACTGACCTGGGTCGCCAGTAGAAAACAACGGAGGACAAAATAAGTAAACTACCCAATTCAGAAGTATGTAATCTGCGTTATTGTTTGAAATAAAAATGTCATACGGCGCATTATTTCACGATTATATCTGCGCAGGCATGAGCGGCCGATAATCAGCTAACGATATATCGTCGGGCTCTATTAAAATATCATCATGTCCTCCTGTTTTTTTTTTTTCTTACCATAATAAAAGTTATAGGAGCATTAAACAAGCCTAAAGAAACGTCATTCTAATGCTCATTTATTAGTGTAGCTGATGTTTATGATAAGATTGAACTACTCTAATAACAGCGGTTGTTCATTTCAATCCGACATTCAAATTAAAATATTGATAACATTCCATAACAGAAAGAAACTGTGTTTCCACAGACTTGCACTATATGGTGGTGGCCGATATAGATGCAAATACTGCTTTTCTCCAGCAGGAGGCGCTTGTCGCGCGGCAGAGATAGCGGTTTCCCGGTAACGCTGTAATCACATAAGCGCTGTTGCTCACCAACAATGCTCGGTGTTCAGGCAAGATGAAAGTGAAATGAATCCAATAATTTTTGATGACAGTGGGGTTCTTTCAGAAATACTAGGAGATAAAAAACAACGCAGCGGGTTTCGGACTTGGGACCCGTGCAGTGCTCATGTTGAATTCAACGACGTCAAAGCCTTTGGAAATCTATTGTGGCGGGAGGGTTTGATATTGCTGGCGGGCTGACACAAATAAATCAATCTATAGGCAACCATGAGAGCTAACTATTAAGGGGTCATATGATGCGAGTTCAATGTTCCTTTACTTTGGAGTGGTACAAGCTTCTTGGTGCATTTTTTTTTAAAAAACAACAAAGAAGTTCTGTAAAGTTGCAAAGAATAAAGTCTTCAAATCCAAAGAGATATTCTTATAAAAGTTAAGAGTCAACCCACGCCTACATGAAAAAAACGGATCGTTCTAACACGCCCCCACATATCTACCTCACTATGTGGAAATATTAGCATAATGCGCCAAAATGTTCACGCAAAGAATGAAGGCGTAACTTTTATTCTCGCTGTAGTATTGTTGCTGCGCCGCCGTGTCGGCAGGCGCTGGTTCGGTGTGAAAGCGAAACTACTTTGTTTGTTCTTCCAAAAGAGGACACGACTAGAAATCAGTGTTAAGTTGTATTTACAACACTGTTCCAGAACACTTCAACCCAAATATTCAGATGTGTGCAGCGTATTTTATGGAGGACTGTTTACTGATCATCGGAGAGTAACGTTAGACTAAAATGCCGGCTGTTCTGACTCTCAGACTGTTAGTACGGTTTTATATTTAAAGGATTTGCCCACTGATGATTCAAACGTGAGTTTTGGGCAGTGTAGCGTAGCACTTGTTGTTAGTCATTTCTCCAATCACAAATGCAGACATGGTTTATGTTTACGCGGCGTGATGCAACACAACGTGTAAAAAAAACAGTATAAGTTATTATAATCAGTAATTATGTCCCCACTGGATGCAACGAATGCCTGGTTTATAATGGGTTTTAATGTGTTTGTCTCGTCGCTCCGGCCGGACAGCGCATCATCACAGTATGGTGAGGGGCGTAACATTTCCGTCACAGCTTGAGGTATTTTCGGCCAATCACAGCCCACACCGCACTGGATAGCTGGCCAATCACAGCAAACCTCGCTTTTTCAGAACGATGAGCTTTGTAACAATCGCTGTGTTTCAGAAAGGCGGGGCATAGAGGAGAAACAATAATGTACAGTATGTGGAAAATAATGTGTTTTTTTAACCTTAAACCGCATAAACACATTTCATTACACCAAAAACACAAAATAATGTTCATTTTTAGCAGCATCATATGACCCCTTTAAAAATTAAAATGCTTGAACTCTTTCATTTGATCTGTCTTTACAGTGTTTTGTGAGTTTGGTGTGTTTTTCGTTTTGATGTCGCCGCGTCTCAGTGCTTTTATGAAGAGAGCACACCTGTGCGCCTTTCGGATAGCGCATCAAGAACCTGGTTGACCGGGTACTCTGTACCACCGGTTCTTAAAAAAAACCTGGTACCATAATGTTTTAATTTTTTTAGTACCGACTTGGTACCGAAGCACCGGGTCTTTTGACCACACTAGCCATCACCATCATTAACAGAATCATTTGCATGGATTCGAAACTCTACTGCAGTGTTGCTTCAAATAAGTGTTTATTTGAGCTCTTTTGCTGTCATTCGTGTTAATATCAGCATTTAATCATCAGCCAGTCGTCGACCCTCATTGAATCTCCTGTAGTTTGGGTGTTCAGGGCTGCTTTGTTTGGTTTCAGGGTTTTAGTGTCGCAGTGTTTTGACGGATGGAGTTTGAGGTTGGATATTCATGGAGAGAAACAGCTGGTTCTTTTCACTTGTGCTTGAAGTACAGAAACTCCGACTGATGTTTACTAGCGGCTTTAGCAGTGGGTTAGCGAGCGCAGACGGCGCTTCCATCAGCGTGTTTAGATGTTCTGCTGGAGCAGACGCTCTCAGACGGCCCGGAGCAGGTGGTTTGGCTCAGGGGTCGCGCCTGCCTGTGACCTTTGACCCCTCACACACACTGAGTATAAACGCGGTGTCAGGAGCCGGAGGTGTCGCTGACGCGGAGCCGCTGCGTTCAGGGTGTGTGTTTGTACAGCAGTATGAAGGAGTTTTGTGATGTTTACTCTCGGATGGGAAACTAGAAATAGCCAACAGATGACACGCAGGAAGTTTGAGGACGTTTGTTATTCTTGGCCTAAACTGCCAAGACAGCGCTGAATTAACTCCAACAACGGTGATCACTGCTGAGATTCTGATAAATGTCACTCAAATTAGGCATGTTTTTCATGTAACAAATGTAATTTTATTTCATCTTTATTTTAATTAATGAAAAAAATGTGAATAGTTTTAGTCATTTTAGTTCTTCAACTTAAACATTTGAACAAAAGTTAAAATGTTTAAGTTGAAGTATTAACTAAAACTACTTTTTCATTAATTGAAATAAAGATGAAAAATCTAAATTTAAATTTAATTTGTTTTAAATCTTTATTTCAGTTGACGATAAAGTGTGAATGTTTTTTGTAATTTTACTTAAACATATTTTATGCCGTGGTCAAATTTCTATTTGTGAAAGGACATATATTTGAGCTAATTTGACATTAAAATTGTGTTGTAATTTTATGAATGATATTTTACGTCAAAACGCCCCCCCCCAAGAGTTTGCTCATCATAATAATGATAACAGTGGATATTAATTGGTAACAATAATAGTGGATAATATACCATATGTTTTAGGGGATTCAGTAAATAAATGTCTGTTTAATTTAAGAGTTGTTGTCTGTCTCATTTGTGACTGTTAAACGCTTTAAAAAATTGCTGTTCTTTATATTCATAAATATTGTTTAATTATTTTTTATACGTTTCTTTATTTATTGACTATTTATTTTAATTTGTCATGAAAAAAGCCTTTGCTGATATGGTTTGAGAAAACGTGATTGTTTAATTGTAGTTAATGTTTTTGAAAGAAGTCTCTTCTGCTCATCAAGGCTGCATTTATTTGATCAATAATACAAAACTAATAGTGAAATATTATTACAATCTTAAACAGTTGTTTTCTCTGTGAATATCTGTTAAACTGTAATGTATTTCTGTGATGCGCAGCTGTTTTTTCAGCATCATTCCTCCAGTCTTCATTGTCACATGATCTTCAGAAATCATAATAATAAGCTGATTTGCTGCTCAAGAAACATTTCTGATTATTAGCAATGCTGAAAAAGTCGTGCTGCTCAATATTTCTGTGGAAACTGATGCATTTTATTTTTCAGGATTCACAGATTGATAGAAATTTCAGAAGAACAGCATTTATTTGAAATAGAAATCTTTTGTCACATTATGACGGTGTGTTTCTCCGCAGAACGAGCAGCAGTTGGACTGTGCGCTGGACCTGATGAGGCGCTTGCCTCCGCAGCAGATCGAGAAGAACCTCAGCGACCTCATCGACCTGGTGAGTGTGTGTGAGTGTGTGAGAGAATGTATGTGTGTGAGAGAGTGTATGTGTGTGTGAGAGAGTGTTAGTGTGTGTCTGTGAGTGTGTGTGTGTGTGTTTGTGCGTGTGTGAGTGAGTGTGTGTGCGTGCGTGAGATTTAGTGTGCGTTGTGTGGAAGTGAGTGTGCGCGTGTGTGGAGAGTGATGAGTGTGCGTGCGTGCGTGATAGTGAGGTGAGTGCGGGCGTGAGAGTGAGTGTGTGCGTGCGTGAGAGTGAGTGTGTGAGTGCGTGAGAGAGAGAGTGTGTGTGAATGAGTGTGTGAGTGTGAGTGTGTGAGAGTGAGTGTGAGATAGTGAGTGTGAGAGTGAGTGAGTGTGAGAGAGAGAGTGAGTGTAAGTGTGTGTGAGAGTGTAAGTGTGTGCGTGAGAGTGAGTGTGCGGCGTGTGTGTGTGAGTGTGTGCGCATGTGTGAGTGTGTGAGAGTGAGTGGGGTGGAGTGCTCGCGTGAGAGTGTTGTGCGTTGTTGTGAAGTGAGTGTGTGCGTTGAGAGTGAGAGCGTGAGGTGCGTGTGTGTGTGAGTGTGTGAGAGTGAGAGAGTGAGTGAGTGAGTGTGTGTTTGTGTGTGTGTGTTTGTTTGTGTGAGTGTGTGAGTGTGTGCGAGTGAGTGTGTGAGAGTGAGTGAGTAAGTGAGTGAGTGTGTGTGCGTGTGAATGAGTGTGTGAGTGTTTGAGCCGAGTGAGTGTGTGTGTGATGTGTGAGTGTGCGTGTGCTTGACATAGTGAGTGTGGGTGTGGTTGTGTGGGTGTGTGTGTGTTTGTGTGTGCGTGTGTGAGAGTGAGTGAGTGCGTGTGTTTGGTGAGAGTGGTGGTGCGTGGAAGTGTGTTAGAGTGAGTGCTTGGCCGTTGTGAAGTGAGTGAGTGAGTGAGTGCGTTTGAGTGAGTGAGTGCTTGCTTTTGTGATAGTGATGAGTGCTGTTTGAGCGTGAGTTGAGTTCTTCGTGTGTGAGAGTGAGTGAGTGCGTGAGTGTGTGAGAGTGAGTGTGTGAGTGAGTGTGTGTGTGCATGAGTGAGTGCGTGAGTGAGTGAGTGCGTGCGTGTGTGAGAGTGAGTGAGTGCGCGCGTGTGTGTGTGAGATTGAGTGAGTTAGTGCGTAGTGAGTGAGTGGCTTGCGTGTGTGAGAGTTAGTTAGTGTTTGCGTGTGTGAGAGGGAGTGTGTTGCGGTGAGTGAAGTGAGTGTGCGCAGTGTGTGAGAGGAGTGTGCGCATTAGTGAGTGTGTGAGGTGGCGCGTGAGGAGTGTGTGCTGTGTTGAAGTGAGTTAGTGAGTGGGGGGCTGCGTGTGTAGTGAGTGATTGCGTGCGTTTGTGAAGTGAGTGCGTGGTGGCGTGAGTGCGTAGCGTGTGTGATAGTTGAGTGAGTGCGTGCGTGCGTCGTGTGTGAGAGTGAGGTGAGTGCGTGAGGTGAGTGAGGCGTGCGGGTGTGTGGTGATTGTGTGCGTGTGTGAGAGGAGTGTGGGGTGCGTGTGTGTGAGTGTGTGTGCGCGTGTGTGAGAGTGAGTGTGCGCATGAGTGAGTGTGCGCGTGAGAGTGTGTGCGTGTGTGAGAGTGAGTGTGTGCGTGAGAGTGGAGGAGTGAGGTGAGTGTGTGAGAGTGAGTGTGGGGCGTGTGATGTGGAGAGTAGTGTGCGCTTGTTAGTGCGGTGAGTGTGCCGCGTGATGTGTGAGTTAGTTTGCGCTGAGTGAGTGTGCGCGTGAGATTGTGTGCGTGTGTGAGAGGGATGTGTGTGCGGAGGTGAGAGAGTGAGTGAGTGTGGAGATGAGTGGAGTGAGTGCGTGCGTGTTGAGTGATTGCGTGCGTGAGTGAGTGATGAGCGGTGCGTGCGTGAGAGTGAGTGAGAGAGTTAGTGATGCGTGAGAGTGTTGACGTGTGTGAGTGCCGCGTGTGAGTGAAGTGCGCACGTGTGAGTGAGTGTGTGTGCGTGTGTGAATGAGTGCGTGCGTGAGAGTGAGTGTGCGTGCGTGAGAGTGAGTGAGTGAGTGCGTGTGAAAGAGTGAGAGTGAGTGAGTATGTGTGTGAGTGTGAGTGTGAATGTGAGTGAGTGAGTGAGAGTGAGTGTGCGTGCGTGCGTGCGTGAGTGAGTGAGTGTGAGTGAGTGTGCGTGCGTGAGAGTGAGTGAGTGAGTGCGTGTTTAGTGCGTTGTTGAGAGGGAGTGAGTGCTCGCGTGGAGAGTGTGTGTGTGTGCGTGTGTGAATGAGTGTGCGTGCGTGAGTGTGTGCGTGTGTGAATGAGCGTGCGTGCGTGTGAATGAGTTGCGTGCCGTAGAGTGGTGTGTCGGCGTGAGTGAGTGAATAGTAGGGTTGCGGTGTAGAGTGAGTGCTTGTGTGAAGGTGAGTGCGTGCGTGAGAGTGAGTGCGTGCGTGAGTGTTTGTGAGAGTGAGTGAGTGAGTGATAGGAGTGAGTGGTGCGTGGAGTGGGTGGTGCGGTGGCTTGAGATATGATTGCGTGTGTGATAGTGAGTGAGTGCGTGTTGTGAGAGTGAGTGATGCTTGTGTGGAGTCTGATGAGTGCTGTGTGTGAGAGTGATTGAGTAGCGTGTGTGCGAGTGAGTGAGTTCGTGTGTGATAGTGAGGAGTGTCGTTGTGAGAGTGATGCGTGTGAGAGGAGTGCGGTGAGAGTGAGTGCGTTTGAGAGTGAGTGCGTGTGAGAGTGCGTGCGTGTGAGTGAGTGCTTTTTGTGTGAGTCTGTTATTTGAGTGCGTGTGAGTTGGTGCGTGTGTGAGTGAAGTGAGTGAGTGTGTGGCTTGAGAGGTGGTGAGTGAGTGTGTGCGAGAGGAGTGCGTGCGGGTTTGAGAGAGTGCGGTTAGTGGCGTGCGTGTTGAGAGTGATGAACGTGCGTGCGTGTTGTGAGAGTGAGTGCTTTGGCGTGCTGGTGAGAGCGATTGAGTGCGTGAGTGTGTGATAGTGAGGTGCGTGCGTGTTGTTGAGAGTGAGGTGAGTGCTGGTGTGAGAGTGAGTGCGTGTTGCGTGCGTGAGTGCGTGGTGTGAGTGCGGCGTGCGTGCGGTAGCGTTGTGTGTGTGTGTGCGTGCGTGAGAGTGTGTGTGTGAGAGTGAGTGAGTGAGTGCGTGTGAGAGTGAGTACGTGCGTGAGTGTTTGTGTGAGTGAGTGTGAGTGCTTGCGTGCAAGTGTGAGTGTAAGAGTGAGAGTGAGTGAGTGAGTGAGAGAGTGAGTGTGTGTGCGTGAGAGTGAGTGTGTGCGTGAGAGTGAGTGTGTGCGTGAGAGTGAGAGAGTGAGTGAGTGTGAGAGACTGTGTGTGTGAGAGTGAGTGAGTGAGAATATGTGTGTGTGAGTGGATTGCGTGTGAGTGAGAGTTGTGGCGCGTGTGTTTTGAGAGTGAGTGATTGCGTGTTTGTGTGAGAGTGAGTGGCGTGCGTGCGTGTTTGAGAGTGATTGGAGGCGTGAGTGTGTGTGAGAGTGTGTGCGTGCGTGTGTGAGAGTGAGTGAGTGAGTGTGTGTGTGTGTGTGTGCGTGCGTGTGTGAGAGTGAGTGAGTGCGCGCGTGTGAGAGTGTGTGTGCGTGTGAGTGAGTGAGTGAGTGTGTGTGTTTGTGTGTGTGCGTGTGTGCGTGTGTGAGAGTGAGTTGTGTGTCGTGTGATGATAGTGAGTGTGCGCGTGTGGTGAAGTGCAGTGTGCGCATGATTGAGTGTGTAGTGTGCAGCAGTGAAGACGTGTGTGTGTGTGAGAGTGTGAGTGAGTGCGTGCGTGTGTGAGAGTGAGTGTGTGCGTGCGTGTGTGAGAGTGAGTGAGTGAGAGAGAGAAAGAGTGTGTGTGTGTGTGAGAGAGTGAGTGAGTGCGTGCGTGCGTGCGTGAGAGTGTGTGTGTGTGAGTGAGTGCGTGAGTGAGTGAGTGCGTGCGTGTGTGTGTGTGTGTGTGTTTGTGTGTGTTTGTGTGTGAGTGTGTGCGTGTGAGTGAGAGTGAGTGTGCGCGTGTGTGAGAGTGAGTGTTCGCAGAGTGAGTTGTCGTGGAGGTTTGCGTTTGTGAGAGTGAGTGGTGGGCGTGAGAGTGATAGAGTTATTGAGTGTGTGAGAGTGATTGGAGTGAGTGCTTGCCGTGAGAGTGAGTGCGGTGCTGAGTGAGGCGTGAGAGTGAGTGAGAGAGTTGAGTGAGTGCGTGGAGTGATGAGTGTGTGATTGCGCGCCGTGTGAGTGAGTGCGCACGGTGAGAGTGTGTGTGCGGGTGTGAATGAGGCGTGCGTTAGAGTGATTGTGTGCGTGCTGAGGTGATGAGTGTGTGTGAAGTGGTGCGTGTGTGAGAGTTGAGTGAGTGCGTGTGGTGAGAGTGATTGCGTGAGTGCGTGCTTGGAGTGTGCGTGCGTGCTTGCGTGCTGTTGTGAGTGAGTGAGTGAGTGCGTTCGGTGAGGTGAGGTTGATTGAGTGCGTGTGGTGAGTGCGGGTGTGAGATTTTATGAGTGCGCTCGTGTGTGTGTGTGTGTGCGTGTGTGAATGAGTGTGCGTGCGTGAGTGTGTGCGTGTGTGAATGAGCGTGCGTGCGTGTGAATGAGTGTGCGTGCGTGAGAGTGAGTGTGTGCGTGCGTGAGTGAGAGAGTGTGCGTGCGTGAGAGAGAGAGTGTGCGCGAGTGAGAGTGAGTGTGTGCGAGTGAGTGAGTGAGTGCGTGAGAGTGAGTGAGTGCGTGAGAGTGAGTGCGTGCGTGAGAGGGAAGTGAGTGGCGTGCGTGGAGAGTGTGTGAGGTGGCGTGTGTGAGAGTGAGTGAGTGCGTTTGTGAGAGTGAGTGAGTAGGCGGGTGTGAGAGTGGATGAGTGCGTGAGATGAGTGCGTGCGGAGAGTGAGGCGTTCGTGAGAGTGAGTGCGGGCCGGAGGTGAGTGCTTGTGTGAGTGTGTGTGCGTGTGAGAGTGCGTGCGTGTGAGTGAGTGCGTGTGTGTGAGTGCGTGTGAGTGAGTGCGTCTGTGTGTGTGAGAGTGGTGTTGTGGTGTCGTGAGAGTGATTGATTGCGTTGTGTGCCAAAGGGTGCGTGCGTTCGTGTGTAGAGAGTGCGTGAGTGCGGGCGTGTGTGAGAGTGAGTGAGTGCGTGGCGGTGTGTGAGAGTGAGGCGTGCGTGTCGTGTGGTGAGAGTGTGTGAGTGCGTGATTGTGTGTGTGTGTGCGTGCGTGTGTGAGAGTGAGTGAGTGCGTGCGTGTGTGAGAGTGAGTGAGTGCGTGAGTGAGTGAGTGCGTGCGTTTGTGAGAGTGAGTGAGTGTGTGTTTGAGAGAGAGAGTGAGTGAGTGACAGAGAGAGAGTGTGGCGCGTGTGGTGAAGTGAGTGTCTCATGAGTGAGTGTTGAGTGTGCTCGTTAGAGTTTGTGCGGTGTGAAGAGGTGAGTGAGTGCGTTGCGTGTGTGAGAGTGAGTGAGTGCGTGCGTGAGAGAGAGAGAGAGATTGCGTGATGCGTGGTGCGTGCTTGGTGTGAGAGTAGTGATGCGTGCGTGCGTGCTTGTTGAGAGTGAGTGAGTGAGTGAGTGCGTGCGTGTGTGAGAGTGAGTGAGTGTGTGCGTGTGTGAGAGTGAGTGTGTGCGTTTATTGAGAGTGATTGCGCGTGTGTGAGATGGAGTGTGCGCATGAGTGATTGTGCGCGTGAGAGTGTGTGCGTGTAGTGAGAGTGCTGTGTATTGCTTGAGAGTGAGAGAATGATGAGTGTTGGAGTGAGTGGTGATTGCGTTCGTGAGAGTGAGTGGTGATGAGTGAGTGAGTGATGCGTAGAGTGAGTGGAGAGGAGTGAGTGAGTGCGTGAGGAGTGAGTGAGTTGTGAGTGGCGCGCGTGTAGTGAGTGCGCACTGTGTGTGAGAGTGTGTGTGCGTGTGTGAATGAGTGCGTGCGTGAGAGTGAGTGTGCGTGAGAGAGAGTGTGCGTGTGTGAGAGTGTGCGTGGTGAGTGAGTGAGTGAGTGCGGGTGTGTGTGTGAGTGAGTGCGTGAGTGCGTGCGTGAGAGTGAGTGCGTGCGTGCGTGCGTGAGTGAGTGAGTGAGTGAGTGGCGTGCGTGAGGGAGTGAGTGAGTGCTTGGGTGTGAGTGCGGTGTGGAGTGAGTGATGTGCGCGCGTGTGTGAGAGTGTGTGTGTGCGTGTGTGAATGAGTGTGCGTGCGTGAGTGTGTGCGTGTGTGAATGAGCGTGCGTGCGTGTGAATGAGTGTGCGTGCGTGAGAGTGAGTGAGTGAGTGCGTGTGAAAGAGTGAGAGTGAGTGAGTATGTGTGTGAGTGTGATTGGCGTGTGTGAGATGGTATTGCGTGTGTGAGAGTGCGGGCGTGCGTGAGAGTGATGCGTGCGTGAGAGGGAGTGCGTGAGTGGAGAGTGAGTGAGTGCGTGCGGAGAGTGTATTGCGTGTATGTGAAGTGAGTGGAGTGTCGTGTGTGAGAGTGAGTGAGTGATGCGTGTGTGAGAGTTGCGTGATGCGTGTGTGAGAGTGAGTGAGTGCTTGAGAGTTAGTGCGTGCGTGATAGTGAGTGCGTGTGTTAGCGTGAGTCGTTGTGAGAGTGAGTGCCGGTGTGAGATTTCGTGCGGTGAGGTGATGCTTGTGTGTGAGTGCGTGTGAGTGAGTGCGTGTGTGTGAGTGAGTGTGTGTGTTTGTTTGTTTGTGTGTGTGTGAGTGAGTGTGTGCGAGAGTGAGTGCGTGCGTGTGTGAGAAAGAGTGAGTGTGTGTGCGTGCGTGTGTGAGTGAGTGAGTGCGTGCGTGTGTGAGAGTGAGTGCGTGCGTGCGTGTGTAGAGGAGTGAGTGCGTGAGTGTGTGCGAGTGAGGCGTGCGTGTGTGGATATTGAGTGAGTGCGTGCGTGTGTGATATTTGATGCGTGTGTCCTGTGTGGTGCGTGCGTGATTGTGTGCGGCGTGAGAGTTTGTGTGTGTGTTTGTGTGTGTTTGTGTGTGTTTGTGAGAGTGAGTGTGTGAGAGTGAGTGCGTGTGTGTGAGAGAGAGTGCGTGCTAGGAGTGAGTGCGGTGGTGATTGCGTTGCGTGTGTGTAATGAGAGTGAGTACTGTGTGCGGGAGAGTGAGTGTGTGCGTGAAGTGAGTGTGTTCGGAGAGGAGTGCACGGTGTGAGTAGCGGGCGTGGGGGTTGTGAGAGTGAGTGATGAGAGTGAGTGCGTGTGAGTGAGTTCGTGTGAGTGCGTGCCGTGGAGAGTGAGTGTTGGGAGTGGAGTGAGTGAGTGCGTGCGTTCGTGCGAGTGAAGTGATGTCTTGCGTGAGTGGGCGTGCGGGCGTGCGTAGAGTGCGTGTGGTGTGCGTGAGGTGTGTGTGTGTGTGTTTTGTTTTTGTGTGTTTGTTTGTGTGTGTGTGCGTGTTTGTGCGTGTGTGTGTTTGTGTGTGTGGGAGTGTGTGTGTGTGTCGAGTGGTTGTTAGCTGTTATTAGCGTGTGTGTCAGTCTCGCAGCGGGAGCGAGTGGCCCGTGTGTTCGGTCAGATGTGTCACGGGGTTTATGGGAGGAAGCGACTGTGTGATGGTTCAGTAATATTGTCTGACAGAAGTCACTCCTCTAATGTTGTGGTGTGTGTGTGTGTGTGTGTGTGTGTGTGTTGTGTGTGTGTGTGTGTTGTGTGTGGTCAGGTGCCCCGTCTGTGTGAAGACCTGCTTTGCGTCGGTTGTATCAGCCGCTGAAGAGCGCGCGGGATAAAGTGGTGGGCAAAGACATCTGCTGTGATACTACACCGTATGGAGACTCCTACAGTACATTACAGAATGAGATACTTCCACCGCTGGTCACGCTGCTCTTTTACCTGCAGATAATTGCCTTTGTTTGCCAAAAGTAAATCCAGAAAATGATGTATTATTGTAAAATAAAATTTTATATAAATGATTAATTTGTTAAAGATTTATTTATATTTTTATATTTGAATAAGTAAAGAGTCATTGATCAGACATTTTGATTATGAATTAATATTATTCATTGAGCGTAAAAATTAGTAAAAAAAAAACGAAGTTGGTTAAATTATGTAGTCCATGCTTCTAGATTACTGAAATTTTAATCTAACATTAAAATAGAATTCAGAAATAATTAAGATGTAAAACAGAATTTGAGAAAAAAATCAAATGGATTTTTATAGGGCCCTTTTAATTTATATTTTATTATTCAATTGCATAAGTGCCATTGTTTCAGTTAATTAGACATGCTTTTTTATTAATAAAATTGAATTACGCTATTAAAATAGAGTCCAGGAATATATTCAGAGGAAAACAAAATTCAAACATGTAAAAAAAATAAAACGTAAATTAGGAAATATTAATAAGTCATGCTTTTTGATTACAGCAATTTAATTTAAACATTAAAACTGAATCCAAGAAAATGGAAAATTTGAATTTTGGGAAAATTAAATGCAAATTGGGAAAATAATGAAATAGGCCCTAAAAATTTAATTAATAAATTATTAAATTGCATAGGTTTTATGATTTATTTAGACATGATTTCTAAAATATAATTTAGGTATTAAAAAGTTCAAACCGAAAAGCAGAATTTGGTAAAGAATGAAGTTGTGGTTGCAACAAAGTGGTTGCCGAGCAAAGGTGTGTGTTACTTTGTAGCGTCATTTACAACAGCTTCGAACGCGGCTCAGCCAATCAGAGTCAAGCACCGGAACTCTCTGTTTGGTGTGATTGTTTCTCTCAGATCTCCCTGGAGTAATAAATACGAGCCTCCGATCGACGACGGCGCCATGCCCTCGGCTCGTCTGCGCAAGCTGGAGGTGGAGGCTAACAACGCCTTCGACCAGTACAGAGACCTGTGAGTACACGCCCACCACACGCCCCCCAGCGCTCTGATTGGCCGGCAGCCGTGATTGACGCTGCGCTCGCTCTCTCGCAGGTATTTCGAGGGCGGGGTTTCCTCCGTGTACCTGTGGGATCTGGATCACGGATTCGCCGGAGTCATCCTCATCAAGAAAGCTGGAGACGGCTCCAAGAAGATCAAGGGATGCTGGGACTCCATCCACGTGGTGGAGGTGCAGGTGAGCGCTCAACCGTTCTTACAGCTCCACCAATTATACAAGAAGCCGTTCACATTCGTAACAGCATTAGATTTATGGGTAGTGAGTTTTTTTGCTTTATTACATTCATTTTATTTATTTTTTTGTATGGTATTTAAAAACATTTTGTAAGTGTCCCACTCTCCGAGTCTCTTCTGCTCACCAAGGCTGCATGTATTTGATCAGAAATACAGGGGGAAAAAAATCAATTTTGTGAAATATTTTTAGCTATATAGGATATCTGAGGATTAGGTTAGTTATTTTATTTATGATCATTATTGCTTGTAAGTAACAATTTAAACTCTTTCTATGTTCCAGGTTTTGGTAAAATGGTTTCAAAAATTTTAAACCAGATGAAAATAAAATAAAATGTCTCATATAATTAGTTTCACCACCTGAGGGTGACTATATTATTAAACTAAATATAATTGATTTATTCAAATTAATAAAATAATGAATTTTATGGAATAAAGGTTTAACTAACTTTAACATTGTCATTGTCTTTTTTTTTTTTTGAGTTTGTTTATTTCTAGTAAATAACACACGTTATATGCAGTTTCAATGCCCCACGTATTAATAACGGCTCCCTGATGCCAGCATTTTATATGCAGTATAATTACCCAACGATATAACTGCGAGAGAAAGTATTGAAATACTATATATTTTCCCTGTGTTTCCTTCCCGCTGTGTGAGCTACTGAAATGAGCCGCGCTGTGAAACAGCCAATCAGAGCAGAGCTCACCATTATTACTCATAGCCTTGAGGTCGAGTACAGAGGAGGAGTTGAGAGGGAAGATGGCCTTCCAAATAAGGTAATAACAGACCATTTCATTCTAGGGACAAATCCTAGGGCTGTAAATGTACATGAAAACCATTTCTGGAGATTTATTTCCCTTAACTAAGCCACATACCTTCTATGTAGATATCAGAGAACCATTTAAAATATTGTATCAATGCATTCTATGGCAGCTTTAATATTTTCCTCAAAGCAATAGTCCCCCTAATGTTCTAGATATGATTATGGCCTTGTTTGGTATAAATTAAAAAGTTAGTTGAACAAATCACCAGTGTAGACAATGATACAGAGAAAGAGAACAAAGAGGTGTTTTTTATTATTATTATTCAATAAAGAAAAAAAAATTTCTTTTGTTGTGCAAGTGCATGATATTCTAGGCTTTTTTCCCCAGTGTACATATAACAGCCTATAGTTAATATAGCAATATCAACAGTATAAATATCTAGACTTTCCTCCCCCCGACCCGCAACAGAAAAAATGCCCACCCACATATCTGCCAGCCCACCCTTCTATAGCTGTCAAGAACCGGCCCTGTGGTTCTGTGTGTTTCAGGAGAAGTCCAGCGGCCGCACGGCTCACTATAAACTCACATCTACGGTAATGCTGTGGCTCCAGACCACCAAAACCGGCTCCGGCACCATGAACCTGGGCGGCAGCCTCACCCGACAGGTACTGCTCTGACCTCCGCTCTGCTTATTAGCACTCATGAGTCATGTGACCTGCCTCGGGTTACCGTGTGTGTGTGTGTGTGTGTGTGTGTGTGTGTGTTCAGATGGACAAAGACGAGACGGTCAGCGAATCCTCTCCTCACATCGCTAACATTGGCCGCCTGGTGGAGGTGATTCTCACGCACACACGCTAGTTTAGCTCTCGTCTCAACATACACACACTCAAACGCTGTTCTCCTCTGTTTTTGTGTGTGTGGTGTGTGTGTGTGTGTGTGTTGTGTGGTTTGTGTGTGTGTGTGTCTCTGTGTCTGTCTCTGTCTCTGTGTGTGTGTGTGTGTGTGTGTGTGTGGTCTCGGTGTGTGTGTGTGTGGTGTCCTGTGGTGTGTGTGTCTCTGTGTGTGTGTGTGTGACTGTGTGTGTGTGTGTGTGTGTCCATGTGTGTGTGTGTGTGGTCTCTGTGTTGTGTGTTGTGTCTCTGGGTGTGTGTGCCTCTAGTGTGTGGTGGTTTGTGTGTGTGTGTGTGTGTGGTTTTGTTGTGTGTGTGTGTGTGTGTGTTTGTTTGTGAGAGAGTGTGTGTGTGTGTGTTGTCCGTGTGTGTGTGTGTCTCTGTTTGGTGTGTTGTGTTTTCTCTGTGTGTGTGTGTCTCTGGTGTGGTGGGTCCTCTTTGTGAGTGTGTGGTCTCTGTGGGTGTGTTCATCTGTGGTGTTGTGTCCTCTCTGTGTGTGTGGTGGTCCCTCTTGTGTGTGTGGTGCTCCTGTGGGTTGTGGTGTTTTTGTGTGTGTGGGTGTCCTCTCTGTTTGTGTGTGTTTGTAGTGTGTGCTCTGTTGTGTCGCTGTGTGTGTGGTGGTTTTGTGTTTGTGTGTGTGTTTGTGTGTTTTTGTGTGTGTTTGTGTCGCTGTGTGTGTGTGTTGATGATGTGTGGTGTGTGTGTGTGTGTGTGGGGTTGTTTGTGTGTGTGTGTGTGTGTCTCTGTGTTTGTTTGTGTGTGTGTGCGTGTGAGTGTGTGCGCTTTTGTGTGTGTGTCTCTGTGTGTGTGTGGTTTGTGTGTGGTGTGTACTCTGTTTTTTGGTTTGTGGTGTGTTGTGTGTGGTCTCTGTGTGTGTGTCGCTGTGTGTGTGTTGGTTGTGGTGTGTTGTGTTGGGTTTGTGTGCTGTTGTGTGTGTCTCTTGTGTAGTGTCTCTGTGTGTGTGTTTGTGTGTGTGTTTGTGTGTTTTTGTGTGTGTGTTTGTGTGTGTGTGTGGTGTGTTTGTGTGTGTGTGTGTGTGTTGTCTCTGTGTGTGTCTCTTTGTGTGTCTCTGTGTGTGTCTGTGGTTTGGTTTGTGTCCTGTGTTTTTTTGTGTGTGTGTGTGTTGTGTGTGTTTGTGTGTCAGGACAATGGAGAACACAGATGTCCGCTTCCACTCTCACGAGATCTACTTCGTCAAACCAAGACATCGTCAATGGCCTGAGGTACGTCACACGACTCAAAACACGACTGTTTCCTGCAGCATCGCAACAACACGTCAACACACCGGTTTTCAATGGCTATGCGCAACAACCGATTCATGAGTGAATGATTCTTTGAGTGAACTGACTCTCAAACCAGTCTCAGACTCACTGATTCAGATTCCATCTGCTGAATCACTGAGCTGGTCAGCACTTATTGATTCACTCATATCTGAACTCAAAATGAACCATGAAATCTTACAGTACTTCAGATTTGATGTTTGAATCCATGTCGTTACTTGTTTACTGATTCAATTCAATTCTGAGTTCTTGGTTCTCAAAATGAATCAAGAACTCTTACAGTTGTACTTGAGATTTGAATCGGTGTCGTTGCACATTTACTGATTCATGCTTTAAATTACATGGAAATCATTTGATTCACATTTTCCTTAAACTATATATATATATATCTTATATATATAAGATTAATAATTTTTTTTGAATTATTTTAAATATATTGGCTATATTTTAAAGTGCACCCTAATATTTGTCATGCTTGAAAAATTTGTAACCACCCGATGAACGTAGATAAATTAGCTAAAAACTTTTAGACCTCCTGAGGTTGACAACGTATGTTTTCTGAAGATTTTATTTTATTTTAATATACATTTTTAACATTTATTTATTTTTTTGGTTTTTGTTTGATTTATTTTTTATTGTGTTTTTGTAATTTAATTGAATATTTTATTTATTTCAGACTATTTGAGATGCTGTTGTTTATTTCAGTAATTCAGTGAACTGATTCAAACAGTAACTTCTGAGTTTGTGAGTCGTCTTGAATGAATCATTCTCATCAGTGAATCAGACTACACCGCTTGTGTTGCTTATTGTGCACAGCCAGCAAAAAATACTGTATAGACTGATGTGTTTTCCTTCTATGAATCAGAATATTTACATTTTTACCCAGCTTCCATGTTTCTCATTTGAATGTTCAATACAGTGATGTTTTTTTAAGAGTCACTTATTATGTTAACAAATATACTTATTCATATTTTAGTTTTTGTTTCATTGTATATACAGATTCAGATTCATTACCGATTCATTTCAGATTCATTTCAGATTCATTTCAGATTCAGATTCATTACCGATTCAGATTCATTACCCGTTCAGATTCGATTCAGATTCATTACCCGTTCAGATTCATTTCAGATTCATTTCAGATTCAGATTCATTTCAGATTCAGATTCATTACCCGTTCAGATTCGATTCAGATTCATTACCCTTTCAGATTCATTACCCGTTCAGATTCATTTCAGATTCATTTCAGATTCAGATTCATTACCCGTTCAGATTCATTTCAGATTTAGATTCATTTCAGATTCATTTTGTTCCTTGTTGATTCCCATCATTCCTAGTGTTCTCCCTGCTTTCGTTCTGCTGAGGTTTCCTCATATTTTCACCGTCTGTCTGTCTCTTCACTCGTCTGTCTGTCTGTCTGTGGTTCTCGGGCTCCAGATCTATCCAGTCTCTCCCTGATAATCAAAAGTACCGTCAGCTGCAGCAGGAGCTCTCTCAGGTTCTGACCCAGCGTCAGATCTACATTGACTAGGGTCAGCTGTTTGTGTGTGTTTGCCTGCAGTGACCTCCTTAACAGACACACTAACTGCATGCAGGTGCATTCTGGGTACAGCTCATCAATATTAACGAGTGTTCATAAACCTCCAGTGTGGTTTAAACTGTAGTTTAATACAGTGTTCATGAGGTCGATTCGTTTTTATTGCACAGTTGTTTTCTCTCAGGGTGTACATGGGTTCTTAAAAAGTCTTACATTTGGTTTAATCAAATTTAAGGCCATAAAAGGTCTTAAATACTATAATAAAAGTCTTAATTATTATTAAGGACCATAGTGTTTATGTTATAGTTTTTATATTATAATATGTTGTAGATGATTATAAGATGCATACTTTACGCCTTTCGTCTTTTTGAATGAGCAGCTGAACTATTAAGACATAAACATTTCAAAATAAGAGTCCCGGTGTATTTTCAGGCTTGTTTAGGATTAAAATCCCTCATTATGCATATAATCGTTTTGTTTTTGGTTATTGTTGGTATTTTGGTTCCCATATTCCGCTCATCTGTTTGAATGAGCAGCTGAAATAGTCAAGTGTTACATTTCAAAATAAAAGTCCCAGAGTATCTCAGGCTTGTTTAGGATTAAAAGTCCTTCATTGTGCATAGAATCTTTTCAGCCTGGTTAGTATTGGTATTTTGGTCACACAATAAACAGTATGACATTTAAATTTACATTTAAATTTCCTTGAACTCGTCGTATCAGCAAAATCCAATAACGATGGACCTCTACTTTCTGTGTATTGATTTGAATACATATGTCTTGAGTATTTTAACCTGTTTTGCAGTTGCAAGTGTGCCTGTTTAATGAAGTAAAAGAATCTGAGATTTATTTTGAGATTGAATGGGTTTGTTCTGTAACAGCATGTGGTGTTCATTTTACTTGATTTAGTTTGATTCAAATTAAGGTCTTTAGTTTGATTGTAAAACTCTCCAGAAACCCTGTTCTCTGTACGATGGCGAATAAAAGTGTGCGACGTTTTGAAACCTGTCTCACTCTCTCTTCCCTCGGTTTTTTTCGTGTTTTTCAGGAGCGTTCAGACGCTGGCGGATAAATCGAAGCAGGAGGCTCTGAAGAACGACCTGATACAAATGCTTAGCCAACGCAACAAACAGCAAAGCTAGAGACGATCACCTGCCCGTCTGTCTGTCTCACTCTCTGTCTCTCCACCTCACGGCTGTCTGTCTGCATCTGCGCAAAACAAACGAAAAAGTAGAAAAGGCTACGCTTCTTGTTTTTGTATTTCAGCTCGCGTTTCACTGCACCCGTCTCTCTCTCTCTCTCGTCTGTAATCATGTCGTATTAAGACGGCGTCTGATTGGCTCTCGGTGACATCATCGCAGTGGGGGCGGAGCTTTTCTCCCGCCATCAGAAGAGCACGTTTTCTCGTAGTCTCACCCGTCACATACGTGCGTCAGGAATAAACGAGGAGCGGGTGATTATATTAATATATATAAATATACACACGTGTATGTATTATGAGCATTATCTTGCTGTTAATATTAAACTTTCTGCTTGAGTCCACACAGACGAGTGTGTATTTGCGTGAGTGTGTTTGTGTCATTAAACTGCAAACATATTCCATCTGGGAGCATCAGACAGTTTCGTTGTTTTCTTCGGGGTGGATTATTTGTCAAGTTAATTTTTCTTTCTTTTGGTCTGTTTTTTTGTTTTTGTAAAGCTTACAGTTTGTTAAATTAGGGCCTCCAGCAACAATAAAAAGAGGAAAAACTGTATCCGTGTGCTTTGTGTTTGTTTAAAAGGCATTGAACGGCTCTTATCCACTTTATTTTGCGACGCGAAGTATGCAGTTTCCTGCATTGCTGCGCTTCACGTCTCTGGTGTCACGATCACCGTCTTCTCTCGTAATCAGTTACACGCTAATCAATATTTCATTAACGTTTATTCATTTGCTAAGTAGCCATGTCAATATCACAAATTGTGCACTTATCTCTCTCAACTGCTCTGCTGATTTAATCTTACTGGAATTAATAATCACGCAAGTCTTTTTGTGGTTGTTGAGGGGAGATTTACAGAGTCAGGCATCTAGACATGTACAGTGAGACATATCTTTATATACAGGGAAGATTGATCATGGCTTACTATTGATGAAATTAGAAAGAGATGGTGTAAGAGGGCTAGCTTATTCATGGTTATGAAGTTATCTTGAGGATAGATATCAATCTGTTCGCATAAAACATGATTTATTGAAAGGTACTTGTGGTGTACCACAGGGTTCAGTGTTAGGCCCTAAATGGTTTGTACTGTATATAAATGATATTTGTAATGTGTCTATCCCAGATAGCAGATGTACGTCTGTTAAAGATCTGGAAAGCATCTGCTGTGTACAAACATCTGATAGACGTCTCTGAGATGTTAAAGACATCTTCTAAACATCTATTTGACATCTGATAGGAAACGTCCTGTAGACGTATTGCAGATGAGCAAAGACTCTAAAAAAAATATGTCTTGCAGACGTCTCTGTGATGTACGTGTGCTATCAGGGAAAGTATTGAAAGTTGTATTTGTTGCCGACACACATTTAGATTGTTCTGTAAAACATTGGAACGGCTTCTAAATTAACATTTTAAAGAAATTGTTTGATGCCAACAGGTTATTGAATTTGAGCAAAACTGTATAATTTGATAATCCACAAACTTAATAGTGAAAAGAAATCGGATTAAACATGAACAAATTGAATATGTAAGTAAAATTTTGGGTGTATTGATCAATTGTTAATAATGTTGAAACCAACTCTAGTATTACATAAAACTAAAAATATATTAAATCCGAGTTAATTAAATATTTTGTATCATTCTCATATGTTAAGTATTGTGTGGTAGTATGATAAAACTTATAACAAAAATGAACAGAAATCCCGATTGTATCAATTTAACTATAACAAGCCAACCAATAAATTGTTGTAATAATGTCTGTGGTTTAAGTTCATTCATAGACTCTTTAGTAATTCAGTGTTCCTTGTAATTATTAGTCAGTAATTAACAGCAAGGGTGTAGTAGGTTTGTGGCTGATATTGGTGAACACAGCATCTCTACTGAACTCTACACCTTTGATTAACAGGACTAAAGGTTCAGTAGATCATTTACTGGGAAACGTGTTTAATTGTTTACAGGGTGGTGGATGTTGTTCCTCTACATTGGACAGAACAGCTCCCTCTAGCGGTGATCAAATACAAGCGCACTTCACAAGTTCACTCAAATACTTCAGATCGACCTGTGAATATAAACGCATTCGAATGTAGATGTTATTATGTACCACAGAAAACCACTCACTCAGAAGGTGAAACATAAGAAAGTCGTGCGCTGACGCGCTGCGGCCAGCAGGGGGCGCCAAAACACCACAAACACTTCTGGAGTTTATCAATGTAGAAACTAGTATTTTGTTTGCATAGCTAAGCAGAACAAACAACTCAACCAACCTATGAAAATCACACACGAGGGTCATTGTGATTATTATTTGGAGATTTAGCAGTGAGAGGCATATTTGGGATT